>CATIUR010000004.1:146497100-146914600 GCA_949592205.1 Helichrysum umbraculigerum | reverse complement strand
ATATGTATATATATACATATATTCAAGGACGACAAGTAATATATATAAGAATATATATATTCAACTAATAAGTATATCGATATATATACTTACGTGCAACGAATGATTTATTAAACGTACACTTACAATTATATAATATCGTGTGTATAGGACATTAGGAGATTACGTTGGTACACACGCGCACTTTAGGGTTGCTTGCTCTTCAGGTGAGTCTCACGACCCCATTTTTACTGTTTTACTGTTTTGGGGGAGATGCATTACTTGTTTTACTTGAATACATGTATAAAATGTATTGATTACTTACTGGTACTTACTGTGTTGCAAAATTACTAACAAAATGCTTTACTGATTTACAAACTTACTGATTTCTACTTTACGACCTTTGAGGTTTACTACTTTACGGAGTTACTACTCCATGAACTTACCATTTTACTGATGTACTACTGTACAAACCTAGTGACTCACTGTTTTACTACGATACTGATACTTACCACCTAACAAACGAAGTGAGTCGCTGTTTTACTGTGATACTGATACTGTGCTATTTTACAAACAAAGTGATTCACTGTTTTACTACGCTACTGATTTACTACTGTGTTACTGTACGAACTTACAAACTTGCTGTACTACTACGATACCGAATTTACTACTTACTGGTATATCAAATTGTATGAGTTTACGTTAATCCAATGAAGGCCTCTGAAGTCATAGTTGTTAATTATCGGATAAGCGCGAGTTTTAGTATATGGATCCATATGGGACTGACAATCCCCACCTGGGGTGGTAGCGCCACCATGAACCGTACTCATATAAACAGGTGTTTTCTACTCGTTACATATGAGTGATTTTGGGTTGCACTCACGAGGGGCAAAATTTACGGTTAAGCTTCGACTATGATGGCTCATGGCAAGATAGACCGACCTTACTTACTTAATTACCTGTGTGTAATTGGAATTACTTACTTAACTACCTGTGTGTAATTGGAACTACTTACTTAATTACCGGTGTGTAATTGAACTTGCTTACTTAATCACCGGTGTGTGATTGATACGAACTTACTTAATTACCTGTGTGTAATTGGAACTACTTACTTAATTACCTGTGTGTAATTGATACTTACTCACTTAATTACATTGTGTAATTGTTACTATTGTTACAAACCTGTGAGATTCACCAACCTTTTTGTTGACGTTTTTAGTAATGCATTCTCAGGTACACAGCAACAGTAGGGTTGCTCAGTAAGGATGCCCAGCAGGACTGCTTGATAGCTTGAGTCGCATGCATACATACTTGGAGATTTTATTACATTACTTTTGTACTAACCGTTATGTTTTAAAATCTCTAGATACTACTAGCTGAACTCCAAGCTATGTAAACTTTTGAAAACTTATGCAATGTAATGTATTTTCTAAAACGTCACATTTAGAGTCGTTTACTACTAATCTTGGTGTTTGATATTTGATTAGTGGCACCCAAAACTCGCTTTCGCAAAGCATTAAATTTGGGGGTGTCACAGATTGGTATATGAGCCTAAGGTTATAGTGAACTAGGTTGCATTTAGTGGGCCTAGACTATGACCGTTAGGCGGTATTCCTTATTTGATATAACTGGTTCAGTGATTTCATCATACGAATTTAATTTAACATAGCCTGATCAACTACGTACAATTAAATGAAGATGATGCAAGATCTGAAAGGGGTTATGTTGAACAGGAATGCACTAGTTGACTCTGACCACCAGAGAACCGGGACTCATACTTGTTTTGTGCAAGACACAACTAAGTGGATATATATGTATATATGGTATATATATATATATGATTAGGCTATTGTATATTGTATATATATGAATAGGCCTTACCTACGTACTAGTTTCTACATTATTATATATATTGAATATATATATATATATATATATATATATATATATATATATATATATATATATATATATAACTTTACACGATATACTTTATACGATAATACTGGAACATACGAAATCATACACTTTATAAGTATATGATGATACTTACACATACAAACACAATTACTTTGGAAAGTCTACACTACTACTTGAATACGAATTACTAGATACTTATGATGACATGAGATTTCACTCACTACAGGCATATGAGCTTACACTCGAACCAAGTACTATACCTACGAGCTTGCACTCGCACGAGTTTACACTCACTCGAACTTACATTTAAACGACACTGTCACGTCGTGATACAAATAACAGACTTACAACATTTCGAATATACAACACAACGAATAACAACACATTCCGCTGTAACGTTACGTACTCACAAGGAAGATGTCGCTTCCTATTCTTCCTACCATTCTCATCCTTCGACGTGTTAGAAACACATTACTAGGAGAACTACTAGACCTCCACGAGCAAAATCCTTTCTCACACATGCTGTTGGTAATACCACACTTACGATATATATGCCAGAAAACTTTCACTCGTTTATACTACTGATATAGGCAAGCCTAGATGCTACGAATTCTCGAAGGCCTATTACAAACTTCCACTCTTGTAATCTTTGGACATCTATGTTTAACGATTACAACCACTATTATTCTACACCATCAATCGTCACTTGTGTTGTGATATATTACTATTATATATATACAAATATGATGATTATACTCTCGTATGAAGGTAATTGACTAGAATTAGATACGTTCATTTACATACAGCCTAACTACTTCTGTGCTACTTACTTGGTAGATTCTATTTAATGCTTCACATTTTTCTATGATTTTCCTTAGATTCTAAATACACATTAGAATTAGGAAATTACAAACTGCTCTAGGTCGTCAGTGTAATACCAAGGAAATGCACTTTAAACTTAGTCAACAAACTTCTTCCCATATATCTCATACATAATGAGACCGGGAGCCCCGACCATTCTGACTGTACAAATCGACTATCCAAAACTGTACTGACACCATTCATTCCTTGGAATTGTGCATTCCCTATTGACTTACTCAACACGGGTATGGTCACTCACAGATAACCCGACTGCCTCTATACTATTTACTTTGGTAAATCTTACTTGCTGTATGAATGCTTCTATGTTTTCCCTAGATTCTAAGCGTACGATAGGGTTAGGGAAAAACGACAATTTAGGTTCTATAGTTTCTATATGAGACGAGGTTTAGCTTGCATATGTATAGGAATAACATATCCTACACTGTTTATACCGGAAGACATACCGGTTAATTTTTATACAATGGGTAACATCCCACATAAAACTAATGAAGGCTAAACCATTTAGTTTCTATAGGATACTGATAGAGTCTAGTTTACGCTACGATACTACAATCTGTTACAAACTGTATGAACACGGGTATGATTACTTACAGATGACCCGTCTGCCTGTATACTATTTACCTCAATAGATGTTACTTGTTGTTTGATAAGCTTCTATGTTTTCCCTAGATTCTAAGTACTCGATAGAATTAGGAAAACAACAACTTAGTTTCTATCCGATACTGATAGAGTTTAGGTTACTTTACAACCTTACCGATTATCACATACTTTACGAATACAATAGAACTTATACAGTTACCCTAGGCTACTGGTACACATGGTAGCTACCTTCTAGTGACTGGCCTTGTCATGTAGACATAATGGTCAACACATTCCGAAACTTCCTTTTCGAATTCCTTTAGTCGCCGGTAGGGCACTAGTTCAACAAGGGGAGGAAGACAACGCTAGATAAGTGTTGTGTCGCTTCCACACTTCCTTAGAATATGCACATACTATAACTTAAATACATTGACAAATACTACGAATGAATTTCGGGACGAAATTATCCTAACAAGGGGAGAATGTGACACCCAGTCAAAAATGACCCAAAATTAGGTCCAAATTAAAACTTTTAAGTCGCGTATTATATACGTGTTAACATTCAAGTACTCAAGTATTATATATATATATATATATATATATATATATGTGTGTGTGTGTGTGTGTGTGTGTGTGTGTGTGTGTGTGTGTATATATATATAACCCGAAACGATTATTTTATAATCACGTATACACTAACCTGTCAGAACGCAGAAACTAAAAAAATGTACAATTCTTCAAAACATTTTTAAATAAAGTATTATATGTGAGAATAATAATTACTTACTCCGTTAGAAATCTAAATACATTTTGGACACATAAAACTATCCGTATATTTTTAAGTAAAACAATGATACAATTTTATGTCTCCGTAAAAACCTTTTTATAAAACATTTCAATTAAAAATATAAACGATTATATTTTTAGAAATTTATCATTTGAAAACATTATACTACATAAAGATCGGGTACGCGAACACGGGACGAAAATACTCATCTACCTCAATTATTGGAGGCCGATTAAATCAACCGACCCCCAATAATGCAACACACACAAACACATACACAAACTCAGTCTCTATCTCATCTCTCGGCTCTCCCTCTCTTTCGATTCAAACTTCAACAACAACATCAACAATAACAAACAACAGCAACACCAACATAATCATCATCTTCTTCTTCATAATCGGATCATCATCATCATCATCGTGGTACTCATCATCATCCTCACGGTCTCGTTTTCAAAATTGTAAGGAAACTTTGATTTCACTTTAAATTTGTGTTTAAAGTACTTATATTACCATGCTATATTGTTCCATCAACTTAATTATATGCGAAAACGAATTTGAATTGGGTTTTGTGAGATACCTGCACCAACAGACCCTGGAACCAGGCCCTGATGGATCAGATAGTTGTCCGGCGGATCATACTGTGAAATGGCGGATCAGTCCAAAACCTGCCTTTTTACTTGATCCGGCCATGATCCGGCGGATCTTCAGGACCCTAATTTACACTAGGTGGATAATGGGAAACTAGGTGCATAATGGTTTGAACTAGGTGCATAACGCGTAGTAATTATATAGAGAGTCACTAAATGATATGTAAAACATTTAGAACGGATAAAAATACTTTTATACAAACTATGTTTTGGTATGTATATACGTATATGTATAAATTTACGAGAACTAAATATATATATATATATATATATATATATACACGAAATCAACATTCGTAACAAACAAATTATGTTTTTTAAAAGACAACTACAATTATATGTATATATATACATATATTCAAGGACGACAAGTAATATATATAAGAATATATATATTCAACTAATAAGTATATCGATATATATACTTACGTGCAACGAATGATTTATTAAACGTACACTTACAATTATATAATATCGTGTGTATAGGACATTAGGAGATTACGTTGGTACACACGCGCACTTTAGGGTTGCTTGCTCTTCAGGTGAGTCTCACGACCCCATTTTTACTGTTTTACTGTTTTGGGGGAGATGCATTACTTGTTTTACTTGAATACATGTATAAAATGTATTGATTACTTACTGGTACTTACTGTGTTGCAAAATTACTAACAAAATGCTTTACTGATTTACAAACTTACTGATTTCTACTTTACGACCTTTGAGGTTTACTACTTTACGGAGTTACTACTCCATGAACTTACCATTTTACTGATGTACTACTGTACTACTGTACAAACCTAGTGACTCACTGTTTTACTACGATACTGATACTTACCACCTAACAAACGAAGTGAGTCGCTGTTTTACTGTGATACTGATACTGTGCTATTTTACAAACAAAGTGATTCACTGTTTTACTACGCTACTGATTTACTACTGTGCTACTGTACGAATTACAAACTTGCTGTACTACTACGATACCGAATTTACTACTTACTGGTATATCAAATTGCATGAGTTTACGTTAATCCAATGAAGGCCTCTGAAGTCATAGTTGTTAATTATCGGATAAGCGCGAGTTTTAGTATATGGATCCATATGGGACTGACAATCCCCACCTAGGGTGGTAGCGCCACCACGAACCGTACTCGTATAAACAGGTGTTTTCTACTTGTTACATATGAGTGATTTTGGGTTGCACTCACGAGGGGCAAAATTTACGGTTAAGCTTCGACTATGATGGCTCATGGCAAGATAGACCGACCTTACTTACTTAATTACCTGTGTGTAATTGGAATTACTTACTTAACTACCTGTGTGTAATTGGAACTACTTACTTAATTACCGGTGTGTAATTGAACTTGCTTACTTAATCACCGGTGTGTGATTGATACGAACTTACTTAATTACCTGTGTGTAATTGGAACTACTTACTTAATTACCTATGTGTAATTGATACTTACTCACTTAATTACATTGTGTAATTGTTACTATTGTTACAAACCTGTGAGTTTCACCAACCTTTTTGTTGACGTTTTTAGTAATGCATTCTCAGGTACACAGCAACAGTAGGGTTGCTCAGTAAGGATGCCCAGCAGGACTGCTTGATAGCTTGAGTCGCATGCATACATACTTGGAGATTTTATTACATTACTTTTGTACTAACCGTTATGTTTTAAAATCTCTAGATACTACTAGCTGAACTCCAAGCTATGTAAACTTTTGAAAACTTATGCAATGTAATGTATTTTCTAAAACGTCACATTTAGAGTCGTTTACTACTAATCTTGGTGTTTGATATTTGATTAGTGGCACCCAAAACTCGCTTTCGCAAAGCATTAAATTTGGGGGTGTCACAGATTGGTATCTGAGCCTAAGGTTATAGTGAACTAGGTTGCATTTAGTGGGCCTAAACTATGACCGTTAGGCGGTATTCCTTATTAGATATAACTGGTTCAGTGATTTCATCATACGAATTTAATTTAACATAGCCTGATCAACTACGTACAATTAAATGAAGATGATGCAAGATCTGAAAGGGGTTATGTTGAACAGGAATGCACTAGTTGACTCTGACCACGAGAGAACCGGGACTCATACTTGTTTTGTGCAAGACACAACTAAGTGGATATATATGTATATATGCTATATATATATATGATTAGGCTATTGTATATTGTATATATATGAATAGGCCTTACCTACGTACTAGTTTCTACATTATTATATATATTGAATATATATATATATATATATATATATATATAACTTTACACGATATACTTTATACGATAATACTGGAACATACGAAATCATACACTTTTTAAGTATATGATGATACTTACACATACAAACACAATTACTTTGGAAAGTGTACACTACTACTTGAATACGAATGACTAGATACTTATGATGACATGAGATTTCACTCACTACAGGCATATGAGCTTACACTCGAACCAAGTACTATACCTACGAGCTTGCACTCGCACGAGTTTACACTCACTCGAACTTACATTTAAACGACACTGTCACGTCGTGATACAAATAACAGACTTACAACATTTCGAATATACAACACAACGAATAACAACACATTCCGCTGTAACGTTACGTACTCACAAGGAAGATGTCGCTTCCCATTCTTCCTACCATTCTCATCCTTCGACGTGTTAGAAACACATTACTAGGAGAACTACTAGACCTCCACGAGCAAAATCCTTTCTCACACATGCTGTTGGTAACACCACACTTACGATATATATGCCAAAAAACTTTCACTCATTTATACTACTGATATAGGCAAGCCTAGATGCTACGAATTCTCGAAGGCCTATTACAAACTTCCACTCTTGTAATCTTTGGACCCTAATTTACACTAGGTGCATAATGAAAAACTAGGTGCATAATGGAAAACTAGGTGCATAATGGTTTGAACTAGGTGCATAACGCGTAGTAACTATATAGAGAGTCACTAAATGATATGTAAAACATTTAGAACGGATAAAAATACTTTTATACAAACTATGTTTTGGTATGTATATACGTATATGTATAAATTTACGAGAACTATATATATATATATATATATATATATATATATATATATATATATATATATATATACACGAAATCAACATTCGTAACAAACAAATTATGTTTTTTAAAAGACAACTACAATTATATATATATATATATATACATATATTCAAGGACGACAAGTAATATATATAAGAATATATATATTCAACTAATAAGTATATCGATATATATACTTACGTGCAACGAATGATTTATTAAACGTACACTTACAATTATATAATATCGTGTGCATAGGACATTAGGAGATTACGTTGGTACACACACGCATTTAGGGTTGCTTGCTCTTCAGGTGAGTCTCACGGCCCCATTTTTACTGTTTTACTGTTTTGGGGAAGATGCATTACTTGTTTTACTTGAATACATGTATAAAATGTATTGATTACTTACTGGTACTTACTGTGTTGCAAAATTACAAACAAAATGCTTTACTGATTTACAAACTTATCGGATAAGCGCGAGTTTTAGTATATGGATCCATATGGGATTGACAATCCCCACCTAGGGTGGTAGCGCCACCACGAACCGTACTCGTATAAACAGGTGTTTTCTACTCGTTACATATGAGTGATTTTGGGTTGCACTCACGAGGGGAAAAATTTACGGTTAAGCTTCGACTATGATGGCTCATGGCAAGATAGACCGACCTTACTTACTTAATTACCTGTGTGTAATTGGAATTACTTACTTAACTACCTGTGTGTAATTGGAACTACTTACTTAATTACCGGTGTGTAATTGAACTTGCTTACTTAATCACCGGTGTGTGATTGATACGAACTTACTTAATTACCTGTGTGTAATTGGAACTACTTACTTAATTACCTGTGTGTAATTGATACTTACTCACTTAATTACATTGTGTAATTGTTACTATTGTTACAAACCTGTGAGATTCACCAACCTTTTTGTTGTCGTTTTTAGTAATGCATTCTCAGGTACACAACAACAGTAGGGTTGCTCAGTAAGGATGCCCAGCAGGACTGCTTGATAGCTTGAGTCGCATGCATACATATATACTTGGAGATTTTATTACATTACTTTTGTACTAACCGTTATCTTTTAAAATCTCTAGATACTACTAGCTGAACTCCAAGCTATGTAAACTTTTGAAAACTTATGCAATGTAATGTATTTTCTAAAACGTCTCATTTAGAGTCGTTTACTACTAATCTTGGTGTTTGATATTTGATTAGTGGCACCCAAAACTCGCTTCCGCAAAGCATTAAATTTGGGGGTGTCACACAAAACGATGCCACGGTAAAGTGGGCACAAAACGATGCCACGGTATTGTAGTGAGCACAAGTACGATATCGCGGTAAAGCGATACAATCGATGGATGGGCGGGCTTATGCTCGTGATCCACACTCATTCACGGATGGGCGAGCTTATGCTCGTGATCCGCAATAAGTTAACGGGTCGGTGAGGTTATCACGCGAGGCCGTTAGCTCAGTATGTCCGGGTTAGCACACACTAACTGGTCAAACGGACACATCATAATACTCAATATAAGATTAACCTCCCTCGTCCGGGTTAGCACACACTAACTTGTCAAACGGACACATCATAACACTAAATCATAGTTCTGTGGGACTACAATAATGTTGCTGGATGCAACACGCTATGCCAGGTGGCACAACAATAATTACTCAACATCTTATGACGTGGTCATACAATTACTCGGTTTACAACTTAGGCATGTATTGCCTCACATTGATAGATTTAATTAATACCAGATAGGTATCGAGGCACGGAATGCCTCAATCTTTATGTACTTAGGTACATACCACTATTACTTAGGTATTAGATACCTCGTTAGGCGTATACATATTGGCGTTACAACTTTAGTACATTTCATATCAAAATTGGAGATTTTAAACTACCATTCAAAACATACAAGGTTTATACTTTATGTTTCAACTAACAATCCTATGAACTCACCAGCTTTATAGCTAACTTGTTTTAGCATGTGTTCTCAAGTGCCCAGCAGGATTAGGATTGCTACAAGATATGCTAGCTCGAGTCGCATGTTTTCAAACAACTGGATTTCTCTGCATAACTTTTGTATTACAAATTATGTATTGAAATTATTTTGCGAACTCACAACTTGTATACATTTTATTTTGGGAAATGTAATAACTATTTTCAAACGTCTCATTTAGAGTCGTTCATTATGTATCTTATGCTGTGATATTTGATTTGGTAACACCCGACCCGACCGCTTCCGCAACCCGAAATTTGGGGGTGTTACAGGATGATCTACAATTAAGAAATAAACAAAGAATTTATATTGTAACTATAGAAGGGTGTGTATTGTAAATATAGATGGGTATATTAGTCTTTTTAATACTAATAAATAAAAATGATTATGTCATGTTTTAGTTCAAGGGTGAATTTACATAGAATACTCTTTTATCTAAGGGTTAATATTCTTCTAGGATTTTTCTTATATATATAAGATAGAATAGATAGATAGATTATTGGGAAACATGATCGCATAATCATTCTTATAATAATAACTGTATAATCAATTTTTTTCATTTTTATTATATATATATATATATATATATATATATATATATATATATATATATATATATATATACTTTTTAACAAAAAAAAATATTAATAAAAAACTAGTAGAATCTTATTTTCTTTAATATGAAATTGAATTTTTTTGAGAAAAAAAATATATGATGTACACAACTTATTTATGTACACAAGTTTTATGTGAGATACACACTATAATTTTTGTAGTATATCCCGAAGATTAGTTATGTATCACATATTTTCTTATGAAAAAGATATATTTCGTACTAATCATATAATAATGGGGTAAGTGCACAAAAATGTAATGAACTATGCTCTGACATTCATTGTATGTAACGAACTATTCTGACATTCATTGTATGTAACGAACTTGCTAATTTTCTCCATTGTATGTAACGAACTAGTATTTTCCTTGATTTTTTCAAGTGTTGATTATGTAGGGCGACATGTGGCGTTCTTAGGACCGTTGATTTGCCCAAAATACAAGTTCGTTACATACAATGAAGGAAATTTGAAGTTCGTTACATACAATGAATGTCAGAGTAGTTCGTTACATACAATGAATGTCAGAGCATAGTTCATTACATTTTCATGTACTTACCCCTATAATAATCTAATAATTTTGAAATAATTTTATCAAAAAATTTAGCTAATGTTAAACCAAAATAAAAGATGTTATGTTCATACATTTTCTGTCATAACAAATGTTTTTATTTATCTCTCCGATGGTAGCATATTGGTAGGGTACATGCAACATAAAGATGGAGGTTGGGAGTTCAATCCTTGTTCCTGTATTTTAATCGTGAGTTACGCGATTTACGTATCTCAAGTTGGCTGTGAGACCGGTCTATGCAGGTCATCGGATGATAGGTTAACATTTTTCATGTGCTTCCATTTGAATATTTCCCCATTATTATTATTATTATTATTATTATTATACAACAAAAGAATATTGGGTTTGTTTGGCAGAAAGTTTTTTAGGGTTTGAGTTTGTAATTTTAGTAAGCGACAGCTCATAAGCCTTATTTAGCAACATAATAAAATTGAAGTTTTTTAAAAAAAAATAAGCCCAAAAAACCATTAACAAGAAGTATTTTAAATTGATTTTTGAATAAGAGCGTAAATTTTAACTCCAACTCCAAACACAAGCTCCAACTGCACCTCGTTTGTCAAACATAATGTACCCCGTTTGGCTTTATACTTTAGTTACACGTATAAATAAAGCCAAAGGAATCTCTTTATTTAAACACCCATATCCCTCACTCACTATCCTCCAAATTATACTTCCCACTTCCCACCCATCTCTCTCTTTATTTCCATCTCTTTCAATCTCCGTCGGAAAGATATGGATGCGTTAATCGCAATCGCCGGCACGGCCGTCGCCATCGTCGTTGCTATTTCCTTCTGGTACCTGCGAAGCAACACTTCCAATCACAGCCGTCAATCAAATCATCTCCCCTCTGTTCCTGGTACTCCTTTACACACACATGCATATGCATATATGTTATCATTTCACAAATTGATTAATTTTGTAAAGTCATGATAATGAATTAATGATGAGTAAAGCTCTAAAATTTTATGATCTGTTGTTTCAGCGGTGCCTGGGTTACCGGTATTGGGGAACTTATTGCAATTAACGGAGAAGAAACCATACATGACGTTTACAAAATGGGCTAATATTTATGGGCCTATTTATTCTATCAAAACTGGAGCTACTTCCATGGTGGTTGTTAGTTCCAATGAAATTGCTAAAGAGGTATGATCCCCTTATGTTATACATCAACATAATTACATTTTCTTTTTCTTTTTCCCTAAATAAAATAATATAGAAGTTAGACTTTGGATCTACAAAACAATATATATATTTTCTATAAGATAAGATGGTAGATTTCAAGATTTGTACCCACCGCATTTTTATCATACACCAAAGATTACAATAGTGTAAGTAATGTTTAGTGGTGTATTATTAGATGTTGACGGTATAAATTGTCACCTTTTTCTATATCCACCATAAGTTATACAGTACTAAGTAACGATGATGATGTATGATAATGGTATAAAAATTACTACGGAGTAGTTCATAAACCCGTTTATACACGATCCGTCAAATGTGTATTTACTTTTTATAATCACGCAGATAATGTGTATGATAAAATTATATCGTTTTGCATGAGTAAAAAAAATATACAATGAAGTCTCGAATTAAATTATTTTAGGTAGTATGTATATGAATCATATCGCTCGTTATTTTAAAGAGAAGAATAAAAATAATAATGGAAGAATAGGAGAGCATAAGTTATATTTTGTATATAGTAAGGTTTTTCATTGTGGCTAACTAAATAGATGTTGTATATGCCTATATGGTAAGGTTTCTTCAATATAGGATTTTAGTGATGATCTTTTTAATATATAAAATACTAATACTTTAATAATGAGTAGGGAAATATATGTTGTTATATGAATTTAAATTAAAATTGAAAAAAATCCTTTAAAATAGTTGTTTTATTTGACTAGTAAAAATAAATAAATAAAATATATATATATATATATATATATATATATATATATATATATATATATATATATATATATATATATATATATATATATATATATATATATATATATATATATATAATATCAAAATAAAATAATCAGCCAAATATTGAATTGTAATTGGTTAATTGGATTTTAATTTTAAAATTAGATGATACAAGTTCTATAGTATATATATTTAAGATTTTGGTTGGGAGAATATTAAAGTTGATTCAATACATAATGTGAAGACAAAATATATTGATCATGGATATAATGAAGATAAAATCTTCAAAAAATAATTGTTCACTTTTAAAAGTAACTATTAATATTATTAAACTTCCCATATTACCCTTCCTTATTACTCCAAATAATTTATTTCTTAAATAAATTCAGTCAAACTTTCTTTAATTATAACAACAAAAATGACATCTATTCAACATATCTTAATCCCAACAAAGGAGTTGGTGGACATTTTTTGGGGGATAGCGGTAATTAAATATATTTTTTTATTTGTTTTATTTTAGATAATGTGAGTAAAATAATACCCTCGTGGATCGCATTGATTTGCATGTCTTTTAATAAATAATACAATTAAATAAACGGCATGAATTCTAATTATATATGCTTTCACAAGTTAGTCCCTTCCTATAATTATATGCCCTTTTTTCTCCATTGTGTCTTTCTAAACGTTACATATAACATATTTTTATATTTTTGACATCAATAAATTTATAATTTATACTAGAGGTGTATAATGAAGAAAACATGTATTATTCTTTTTTATTATATATATTTCTTAGATAACAGGTGTATTATGCAACATACTGTTGACCTATTGTTAGACTAACACACCCAAGTCAATGAATTACTGTAAGTGTTTCATACTGGAGTATGACATAATGGTATCCTTTTACATAAACCTCTTTAAGAAAAATAGCAGCTTTGTTTACTTCAACTTATACTCCGTATGTTGTTAGATCTTATTCATGCATTTTATAGGCAATGGTTACCAGATTTTCATCGATATCAACTAGAAAGCTATCCAAGGCATTAGAAATCCTCACTTCCAATAAAACCATGGTGGCTATGAGTGATTACGATGACTATCACAGGACTGTCAAACGCAATATACTTACTGCTGTATTGGGACCAAATGCTCAGGTTCGTGTTGAGAACGTGTGTGAACTGACAAACTGTACATGTTTAATATATTTGTTAGTTATTAACTACTCACCGTGGATTATTTCAGAAGAAGCATCGTGTCCATAGAGACATTATGATTGAGAATTTGACAAACCAACTGCACACATTTGTTGAAAAAACTCCCAACGAAGAAGTGGATCTAAGGAAAATATTCCAGTCCGAGCTTTTTGGATTAGCATTGAGACAAGTGAGTTCGCATATAGAATTTAATTTACCTGAATGATGATTGAATTATAAAGCATATGTATTTTCATTGCAACTTTTTCAGACGATGGGAAAGGATGTGGAAAGCTTATATGTGAAGGATCTTGGAATCACCATGACACGAGATGAGATCTTTCAGGTATTGGTTGTTGACCCAATGATGGGTGCCATTGATGTTGACTGGAGAGATTTCTTCCCGTATCTCAAGTGGGTCCCGAATAAAAAATTTGAGAACACGATCCAACAAATGTATATCCGGAGAAAGGCTGTGATGAACGCCCTAATTCAAGAACATAAACAACGTATTGCTTCAGGGGAGGTAATATAAACCAGAGTTTTAGTTCATGATAATGGCATCTCTAAGATTGCAATTCTTGCTAAGATCACCTTATGATGTAATTCTATCTTTCGTCTGCTTGTTCAAAAACAGAACTTGAACAGTTACATTGATTACTTGCTATCTGAAGCACACACATTTACGGATGAACAACTGCTTATGTCACTATGGGAACCTATTATCGAATCATCAGACACCACTATGGTCACCACAGAATGGGCAATGTATGAACTTGCTAAAAATCCTAAGTTGCAGGTTTGTATTGTTCGTTGATTGACAAAATTATAATGCCGTAAAATAATATATTGGTTACTGTTATCCAGTGCAAGTTAATATACTTAAATTATTTTTGTTTTCTACTTTTCTATTTTTAAATAGTATAATGTACTAAATTGATTGTGTTGGTGTAAAACACAATCCAACTCAGGATCGTCTGTACCGGGACATCCAAAGTGTGTGTGGGTTAGAGAAGATCACGGAAGAGAAGTTGTCTCAGGTGCCATACATTTCTGCTATTTTTCATGAAACCTTGAGAAGGCACAGCCCTGTTCCAATCATTCCATTAAGATACGTGCACGAAGATACAGAGCTAGGAGGTTACCATGTCCCGGCTGGAACCGAGGTTCTTTTTTGTTTATAAAGTTACACTTATGATCTCAGTAGAGGTGGCAATAATGACCCGTTCACCTTTGAATTGGTCAATCTGGGTTGTCTTTCATCTGAAAGAGGTCAAATTAAAATAGCTGAATTGAGAATGGGTCAAATGGGTTTATAGTCGTTCAAATTCTATTTCTAGTGCATATAACCACTTAAATTGTTTTATTCAAATATTAATAATAATATCATTATTGTAATAAAATTGTTTTTGTAATTATCATACACACCTTAATTATTTATAAAACAGACTGGGGGTGTTTGCTGGTCATCCAAACCGACCGAGCTCATCTTTGTACCTACCAAAAATGACCCGTTACTCAACCCATTTGACCCCTTTATCATGCCACCTCTAATAATTTGTAGAGATCTTCTTTCAATTATTTTTTCCTGAAAATGGTAGCTTAGTGTAAACAACTTTTGCTAAGGTCAAATTGAAAATCTTTTGCAGCTAGCGGTAAACATTTATGGATGTAACATGGATAAGAATGTGTGGGAGAATCCTGAAGAGTGGAATCCGGAGAGGTTTATGAAGGGAATTGAGACTAACGACTTCCAGAAAACAATGGCGTTTGGAGCAGGAAAAAGGGTGTGTGCTGGTTCTCTTCAAGCAATGTTAAATTCTTCCATTGCAATTGGAAGAATGGTGCAAGAGTTTGAGTGGAAACTGAAAAACAATGTTCAAGAAGAAATAAATACCCTCGGGCTTACCACACAGATGCGTCATCCACTGCATGTCCTGATAAAGGCCAGACATTGATGAACCATATTACTGTTAATTAGTAAGGTGTATCACAACAATAAATATCATTGTTAGCCTCGTATTTTACCGAAGTTTCAGACTTGGATTAATGTGCAATTAAAGTTTGGGAAAACCCTTTCGTGTGCAAATGGTGGTTTGTCAGCATCTCTGGTGCACCATAATTTTTAATTATATGAAATTTCTTAAATTAGTTGCATATATTAAGTTCTGATATAATAAACTGCATCTGTACTGTTGCAGAATATGGGAGGACCGATACTAAACCTATATACATGAACTACAGTTTCCATATAAATTTTAAAAAGGATGCTTGAAGTTAAGTTGTCCAGCAGTTGAGTCATAAGATCATCAGTTTTAGAAACAGATTTTTGGTGACTAATAAGTTTAGTAAAAGATGGAGATCGACATCTGTACAGAACGAGAAATCAAGCGAATTGATCGGTTAAACCAAATCAGCTTTTCTTAGAAAAAATCCGTCTGTTCTCTCTAGTCTATGCAAATATATATGACACCAGCTGGTAGTACAGTAGGATCATCAAATTAAAATATAGATTTGGTGGTTTAATCAAATATGGGTTAAACATGGATGGTAGCTGTTTTTTGATATGTCTCACTTTGCTTATTTAATAACCTACTACTTAGGGCGCGTTTAGTTACGGAAAACTATCTTCATTTTTCCTTTTCCATGAGTTTTGAGTCCCTTAAAAAAACTAATGGTGTTTAGAAAACGCGTTCAAATGTAAAGGATGGAGTTTTCATTTTCCAAAATAGGAAATGGAGGATACCATAGATCATTAGATTCATTTTTCTTATAAAACTTCTTTAGAAAATCACAATTTGAACACATTTTCTAATTTTTTAGTTTTCTTAGAAAATTTTCCAAAAAAATGGAGGAGTTTTCCGTAACTAAACACACCCTTAGTGTTTCATTTTCTTTATTTAATTTTATAATTTATTAAGCATGTTTAGTCTTACTTGTCGCTTTACCATAATTCACTATGGGTTTGCCTACGTGGATATGATATTATGTATTAATTAATAATTATAATTATAATAATGATAATGTGAGACATGTTGAAATGTCATTTGGATGAATCTTCGGAAACAAGTAAACTTAATTATCTACTCGAATATCAATCAAGGAATGGGTAATACAATTTACAAGTTTTTTAAATAACCAATAAAATAATCAACTTAATTACGTAGTCAAGCCAGGTTCCTTAACAGCTTTACCAAAACATACAATTTATATAGTCTTCCCAACACCACAATATCAGTCACACCATCTTATTAATTAATTAATCACTTTTGTTTTTCCTTAACAAAAATGGACATTCAACAATCATTCAAAAACCAAACCCATGTATCAATCACACTTTCAAATCACCTTCTGAACGAATCCCACAACTCAAACGTTGTTTTCTCTCCGCTTTCTATCCATGTCGTTCTAAACTTGATCGCTGCAGGTTCCAAAGGACAAACACTCGCCCAGTTGCTATCCTTTTTAAAAGCAAAAAATATCGATGAACTCAACGCTCTTTCTTCACAGCTTGTGTCCTTGATCATGGTAGATGGTAGTCCCGTTGGAGGGCCACAGTTGTCTTTCGCGAACGGGGTTTGGGTTGAGCAAACTCTTTCTCTTAAACCATCTTTTAAACAAGTTGTGGACATTGTTCATAACGCCACTTGTAATCAAGTCGATTTCAAAACAAAGGTCAGTTCTTTTTTATTTTCAATTATTTATATATTATTTCAGAATGTTTAAATTTACAAAAATTAGTTTAATTCCTGCTTAAAATAATCAAAGTTGTAGAAGTAGATTTGCAACAGGGGTAAGTACATAAAAATGCAATTAACAATGACTTGACATTCATATAGTGTACTCATCTATTTGAGCTTCCATTGTGTGTAAGAAACTAGTTATTTCATGCTATTGTATGCAATTTTCGGTATTTTTTCTACGTGTCATCTATATAAGGTGTCACGTGTCATCCTTACAAGTTGACACGTCACCAAAATACATACAACGACAAGAAATAATTAGTTTCTTACACACAATGGAAGCCCGAATAGTTGATTACACACTATGAATGTCAGATCATAGTTAATTGCATTTTTATGTACTTACCCCTTTGCAATAATAGAAATGTTTAGTATAATTAGTAATAATCCATAAAGCACAGGATCAACTAATTATGTACGGTAAGTAATTAATAGCTTTGAAAGATCTGCATGATATATACAATGAAGTCTCAATGTAACTATTTGCCATAACTAACAGTTGCACATATGAATTTGATTATTGAAGGCTGCTGAGTGTTAGCTCTTTGAGCTTTCTAAGCTTGATGTAATTGAGAGGTTTTAGGTGAAAGAGGTTGGAAGAGTATTTGAAAGAGAGGATTTAGAGAACTATGTGTTTATTGATTATGTTTTTTGGTTACAATGTCTTGATATCAAATGCCTTACACCACCACCTATTTATACTACTCCATAGAAAATTCTACACACTAGATATTTCCATGGATATCTAAATATCTAATATCTAGATATTTCTTCTACTAGATATTTCTTATACTAATATCTTAGATATTTCTAATGGATACTTCCATTAGATATTTTTACTAGATTTTTCTACAAATCTTCTACCACATTCTATCAACATATCTCTAGATATTTTCTTATTCATGGGCTTGGACTTTTGAGTAGTCCACTATCAATTGGACCATATCAAGTTTATGATCCAATACCCATTGGGCTAAATCAAGTTTACAATCCAACACCCCCCTTTAAACTTGATTTGCCGACTCCGAGCATCATTCTTAATCTTGAAAAGTCTCTCTCCTTGAGTGGCTTGGTAAAGATGTCTGCTACTTGGTCTTCTGACTTTGTATGTATCACTTGTACATCCTTCCTTGCGATACATTCTCGAATAAAGTGATAGCGAGTGTTTATATGCTTACTTCGATCATGGTAAACAGGATTTTTCGCTAAGTCAATCGATGACTTATTATCCACGAAGATCTTTGTCGCATCCTCTTGTGCCATGTGTAGCTCCTTCAATATACTTCTAAGCCAAATAGCATGGCACACACATGATGTTGCAGCTACATACTCTGCTTCGCAAGTAGACAGAGTAACAATTGGTTGCTTCTTTGAAGACCATGTGAATGCATTGTTGCCAAGGAAGAATAAGAATCCCGATGTGCTTTTACTATCATCGGAATTGCCAGCCCAATCACTGTCGCTATAGCCCACAAGCTCGAAGTCATTAGATGATGAATATAATATACCAAAATCAAGCGTACCTTTGAGATAGCGTAGAATCCTTTTAGCAGTCTTCAAGTGGGAAGTAGTAGGTGATTCCATGAACCGGCTGATTAGTCCCACGGCATATAGAATGTCAGGTCTTGTGCACGTCAAATACCGTAAGCTTCCAACAAGACTCTTGAATAACGTCGGATCAACTGCTTCTCCTCCATCATACTTTGAGTGCTTTGTTCCACACTCAATGGGGGTGCCAATAGGTTTGCAATTCTCCATGCCAAACCTTTTTAATATGTCCTTTGCATATCTTTCTTGGCATATGAAGATACCTTCTTCCGTTTGCTTAACCTCGATACCAAGATAATAAGACATGAGCCCAATATCAGTCATCTCGAACTCCTTTGCCATAGACTTCTTGAATTCATCAACCATTCTCTTAGAGTTTCCAGTGAAGATAAGATCATCCACGTATAAGCACACCATTAATATGTCTCCTTTTTCATACTTCACGTAAAGTGCGTATTCACTTTGACATTTTGTGAAACCATGCTCTTGGAAATACTTGTCAATTCTTATATTCCAAGCGCGTGGTGCTTGCTTTAGGCCATATAAAGCCTTTCTCAGCCTTAGCACTTTACCTTCGTGCCCTTTGGCAACGTACCCTTCAGGTTGCTCCACATAAACTTCCTCCTCAAGTGACCCATTTAGAAAAGCGGACTTGACATCCATTTGATGAATACTCCATTTATATTGAGCCGCAATAGCTATTATCATTCTTATAGTTTCTAAACGAGCAACGGGAGCAAATACCTCTTCATAATCGATGCCATGTTTCTGCTTGTAGCCTTTGGCCACCAATCTTGCCTTGTACTTTTCAACATCTCCTTTAGCATTCTTCTTTGCCTTATACACCCACTTTACTCCAATAGCCTTTTGGCCTTTTGGTAGAGTGGTCAACTCCCACGTATCATTCTTCTCTATCGACCTTATCTCCTCATCCATAGCTTGTCTCCATTTCGTGCTTTGCACTGCTTCCTCGAAGGCTATAGGTTCACAATCTACGTATAAACAGAAGAGTGTTAGTTCTTCTGTTACATCGTAGAGTTCTTCCAAGCTTCTCATCGTTGGAGATCTTTCACTTGAACTTGAACTTGAACTTGAACTTGGACTTGAAGGAGAGCCTTGAGTTTGGGATGGATTTGGAGGTTGTTGACCTTCTTCAGTGGAGTCAGTTTTTTCTTCTCCTTCTTCATTGAGAATAGGGAGAAATTCATATCCTTCATCTTCCTTCGTGTTCCAATTCCATGTTCCTTCTTCATCGAACTCCACATCTCTGCTCATAATCATTTTCTTCGTGATTGGATTGTAGAGCTTGTATCCCTTCGATTGTTTGTCATACCCGACAAATATATGCTTCTCACTCCGATCATCCAACTTTGAACGCCTTTGGCGTGGTACGTGGGCGTATGCTATGCTTCCAAAGACTCGTAGATGGGATACAGTAGGCTTTATCCCATTCCATACTTCCTGCGGAGTCTTGTCGTCTAAACTCTTTGAGGGACATCGGTTGGAGAGATAGACCGCACAATCCACAGCTTCAGCCCAAAACTCCTTTGGCATCTTTTTATCTTTTAACATACTTCGAACCATATTTAGAATGGTTCTATTTTTTCTCTCAACCACTCCATTTTGTTGTGGAGAGTAAGGAGCCGTTAGAAATCTTCGGATCCCGTTATCTTCACAAAATTTTATGAATTCTTTTGATAAGAATTCCCCACCTCTATCGGATCTCATGGATTTGATTTTCAAACCCTTTTCCTTCTCAACCATTGCTTTAAATGTTTTAAAAGCTTCAAAATCTTGGGATTTTTCTTTTAGAAAATACACCCAAGTTTTTCTTGAAAAATCGTCAATAAAGAGCATGAAATAATTATTCTTACCAAGAGAATGTGGAGTTATGGGTCCGCACAAATCTGTGTGAATAAGCTGTAGAGGCTCCGTAGCTCTTGATGTTGCTTCCTTTGGAAACGAATTCCTTGCATGCTTCCCGAGGAGACATCCTTCACATACTTGGTTAGGAGGATCAATAGGAGGCATCCCTCTAACCATCTCTTTAGTAGATAATAACTTTAAGTCACCAAAGTTTAAGTGCCCATACCTCATGTGCCAAAGCCATGAATGATCCTTCAAACTTGTCTTAAGGCACTTAGCTTCTTCATGTTGAACATTTAGAAGGAACATTCGATTTTTACTCATTGGTACTTTAGCTATAAGTACTCCTTGGGGGTTTCGTATTATAGCACTTAAGTCTTTTAAGTGAATATCATATCTTTTCTCCAAGAGTTGTCCCAAACTTAATATATTATATCCAAGGCTTGGGACATAATAAACTTCAGAAATATATTGGTGACTTCCATCTTTGGCAAGGATTCGTATTTTACCTTTTCCTTCCACCGTTACTTTTCTTTTGTCTCCAAAAGTGACGCTCCCTCTAACTTTCTTCATATCTACGAAGAAGCTGTCATCTCCTGTCATATGATTGCTTGCAGCGGAATCTAGATGCCATTGTGTACTCTTCTCCTCCAGTTCACCAATCTTTGCCATTAGCACCGTAAGCTCCACATCATTTTCGACCTCCGCGAGATTAGCCTTCTCTTCCACTCGTTTCGAGTTTCTACATTCGGTGCTATAATGACCATACTTTTGGCAATTATAACATTGTACTTGGGGCTTACCACCTCTTTGAGGCACAAAACCTCTCCCACGACCTCTTCTAGAAGATTCACTTTCATCTTCTCTTCTTCCACGTCCTCGTCCTTGTGAACCACCACGACCTCGGTAGCCACCACGTCCACGTCCTTGCTCCTTCCCGTGTACAAAGCTCTTTTCTCTTTCTTTGAAAGAGAGCTTTGAGTATAAAGCTTGCTCTAAGGGCTCTTTCTCCCTTCTCTTCTTTAGCTTCTCCTCATGAGCTTGTAGAGAACCCATGAGTTGATCAATGGTCATAGAGTCAACATCTTTTGACTCCTCTATGGCCACAACAATATAGTCAAAGCTTGGTGTCAAAGAGCGAAGAATCTTTTCTATCACTCTTGTGTCACTTAAGCTTTCACCATTTCTCTTCATCTCATTTGAGATTGTTAAAACACGGGTGAAGTAATCCGATATGGTTTCGGATTCTTCCATTTGTAATTTCTCGAACTCTCCTCTAAGAGTTTGAAGACGTACCTTCTTCACCTTATCAACTCCTTTGAATGCATTTTGAAGAATCTCCCATGCCTCCTTTGAGGTAGTTGCATTTGCAACTTTCTCAAACATTGCATCATCAAGACCTTGATGAATGAGAGTGAGGGCATTTTGATCCTTCTTTCTTAGCTTATGTAGTTCACCCTTTTGGACATCATTTAACTTATCTTCATCAAGCTCTTTGTAGCCTTTTTCAACAATCTCCCATGCATCGTATGAGCCGAGTAACGCCTTCATTCGAATGCACCAACTTCCATAGTTATCTTTGGTAAGACGAGGAAATTGAAACGAGTTCATCATGCTTGACATCTTGATCGACGTAGCTCTGATACCACTTTGTTAGCTCTTTGAGCTTTCTAAGCTTGATGTAATTGAGAGGTTTTAGGTGAAAGAGGTTGGAAGAGTATTTGAAAGAGAGGATTTAGAGAACTATGTGTTTATTGATTATGTTTTTTGGTTACAATGTCTTGATATCAAATGCCTTACACCACCACCTATTTATACTACTCCATAGAAAATTCTACACACTAGATATTTCCATGGATATCTAAATATCTAATATCTAGATATTTCTTCTACTAGATATTTCTTATACTAATATCTTAGATATTTCTAATGGATACTTCCATTAGATATTTTTACTAGATTTTTCTACAAATCTTCTACCACATTCTATCAACATATCTCTAGATATTTTCTTATTCATGGGCTTGGACTTTTGAGTAGTCCACTATCAATTGGACCATATCAAGTTTATGATCCAATACCCATTGGGCTAAATCAAGTTTACAATCCAACACTGAGGTAGCTAAATAAGTGAATTTGTGGGCCGAAAAACAAACTAATGGCCTCATCAAAGACATACTTCCTGTTAGTGCGGTTGACAACCTTACAAGGCTCATCTTTGCAAATGCAATCTATTTCAAAGGAGCCTGGAGGGAGAAGTTTGACCCGTCAAAGACTAAAGACTTTGACTTCCACCTTCTTGAAGGTAGCAAAGTTCAAGTACCCTTCATGACCAGCAAGAAGAAACAATTTGTGCGAAAATATGATGATTTTAAAGTATTGGGTCTTCCGTATGAAAATAGTAACGACAAACGTTGTTTCACAATGTACGTCTTCCTCCCAGATGCAAAAGACGGCCTCCCATCTTTAATACAGAAAATAGGCTCGCAATCTGACTTCTTGGAGCGTCATATTCCACACCAAAAAGTAGAAGTGGGGCAGTTTCTAATCCCAAAGTTTAAGATCTCATTTGGGTTTGAAGCTTCTGACATGTTGAAAAAATTAGGCCTCTTATTGCCTTTCAACAGTGAAGAAGGTTTGACTGAAATGGTAAAATCTTCTGCAGACGAAAAGTTATATGTTTCGAGCATTCAACATAAATCATTTGTGGAGGTAAATGAAGAAGGTACGGAAGCTGCAGCAGTCACTGCAACCGTCTTTGTGATGACATCCTTGGGAAGGACCTATGTTAAGGTTGACTTTGTGGCAGATCATCCATTTTTGTTTGTGATTAGAGAAGATACGACTGGAGCCGTGCTGTTTATGGGACAGGTTGCTGACCCGACTATCAACTGATCTGGTTATTGACATCTTCGTGTATGATGGTTGTACTTAATTTGTTACTATATGAGTTATTTTATTTTATATATGGTTGGCAATATATCATAGTATGATGAATACAATGTGTGTAGTCAGAACTATAAGGTGAAAAGAATCAAGAAAAATAGAACAATATGTTCTTTATTTTGAAGACATATATTTCTCAATATTAGATAATCAAAAATATCATTGACTAGCGTGTGTCACGGTGGCACACGATAAGACCTAATGAAGTCTAAATTTCCCTAAATAACATTCATATTTTATGTGCATATCATTATTTTTTACAATTAAGAAAATTTCAGGTTTATTTCATTCACCTTATCGCGTGTACGTGGACACACATTATAAATTTATAAGAAGAGTTCTAGATTTATGTTTTTTTCTTCAATGAAATGTCCAATAACCATCGTTTATTTAACTATCGCTGCTTAATCTAAATCCCATACGATAATTATGGGTTCCCACAAACTTTACATACCCCAAATCAAATTTGTAGTCAAAGTCGTCATTTTAACTTCCGAAGACTACTAAAAATAAAATGTTACTAATATCAATAGTCTTAGGAAATTAGAAAAACAGATAGAACCAAGTTAAGCACAACACAATCCCGATTATTGATTGTAATTAGTAACAAATAACGTAAAAAACTACATTGCCCATTGGCATATTCTGAAGATGAAATATTCAAAGATTATATAATTATTGAACCAAAAACAATGTTATCTTTAGGCTATTACAATCACCATCTTAACAGGTTAGAAACTTTGAGTAATTCTGCTAGCGTGATATTTGGGGGGGGGGGGGGGGGGGGGGGGGGGCACCAAAACACCTGGCCACTATAATAAGTAGGTAAAGTTTGACTATAACATTGCTAAAAAATAATTTTTATCAATTTAAATTTAATCAAATTTGGGTCACGAGAATACGTGGTCAAATCTCCAGGTTCCTTCCATAACAGCGTTACACCTAAAATGCCAACTTTAGAAAGAAAAAGAATTAGGAAAAAGTCATATTTCCCCTTTTAGGATTTAACAATTCTCCTAAGAAAACAGAAATGGACATTCACCAATTTATCAGAAACCAAACACATGTTTCAACAACACTTGCAAACAACCTTCTAACCAGCAAATCCCAAAACACAAACATTGTTTTCTCTCCGCTTTTGATCCATGTCATCCTGGGCTTGCTCGCCGCTGGTTCCAAAGGCCAAACACTTGATCATTTGCTCACTTTTCTCAAAACAAAAACAACCATTGATGATCTCAACGCTTTGTCTACGCAGATTGTGTCTTGGGTCTTTGCTGATGGTAGCCCAAACGGAGGACCTCGTTTGTGTTTTGCAAACGGGGTTTGGGTTGAACAAACACTTCCTCTTAAACCTTCTTTTAAACAAATATGACCATGTATGACACCCCCAAATTTGATTGATTTGCGGAAGCTCGATTTGGGTGTCACTAATCAATATACAAAGCACATAAGATATAATGAACGACCACTATATGCGTCGTTTTAAACTTGTATTAATAAAGTAAACGTTTACATCAAAATAATGTTACATCAGCTCGGTTCCTGAAGTTTAGAGATTACATAGCATAATTACTTTTACAAAATATAATAATGCAATCAAATCTCTAGTTGTATGTATGCTGACTCGAGCTAATAATCCCTGCTTGTGCAGCCAACCTACTGCTGGGTACCTATGATAAATACTAAAATGGGTCAGCGAAAACGCTGGTGAGCTCACAGGTTTGTATGTCAATGTATAGTTGTCAGAACCGCAAGATTTATATTGAATTTAAAATGCAATTAAGCAAAATAAAAGTTATACAATCAATGAGCACATAGTCTGAGCTTAACTTGATTTGTCAGGCCCAATTAAGGAAACCTAACTTGAAATGCCTCCTACGAGTGTCTAATCCACACTCGTCTTCCCAAATGCTAATACATCCGTTTGACCGGTTAGTGCGTGCTAACCCGGATGAGGATTGTCAATCCCATATGATATCATATACTAACATTCACGCTAAAATATTAGAGACTATGCTATAGAGGACTTTAAATTGATTAGCTTGAAACTCATGTAGTATTCGATAGTTTGTACTTGCGTTCTACTTGTAAAACAAAATGAGCAGTAATATCACACCCCTAGTTGTAAAATAGTGAAAATGGGGCCATGAAACTCACCTGAGTCTTGAATTGTTTAATTTAATAAACTTGAAGTAATTAGCGGTGAATTGATGTCCAAAGACTTGAACCCTGAATGTGTCCACGACACTTGAATTGTTATTAATTGTACCGGTATCTCGAAAGACTACCATTTAAATTGTTTGTTTAACTTGATGTCCAAATTACCCCGATTTGGTTGATTGTATTGTTACAAGTTACTTCGACTTGTTTGATTAAATTGATACAAGTTACAACGACTTGTTTGATCTTTGAAGTATGTTTTGAAAACGCGTACGGCCCGTTGGTGATTAATTGTAATAATGGTCTTGATGTTATCACATTGATTTCGAAGCGTTACACTTAAAAACACAAATTCCATTATGTTTGAAAAGCTGTATCGTATAATTGTTTTGAAGTTGTACAAGTTTGACACTTGGTGAAAAATGTGCTTACGGAATCTAAGTACGGGGGTCCGGGGGCAGCGCCCCTGGTAGCGGGGTCCAAGGGGCGGCAGCCCCTGTCGGGGTCCAAGGGACAGAGCCCCTGGCTGGGGTCGAGCTGCCAGGTCAGCTTGGAAAAATTTTTATTTCTACTATATTACTTTAAGGAAAAACGCATCTGGACTTGAATTTGGGTGAAATCAAGTGATAAAATTTAGAGTCTCGACACTTAGTAAAAATATGTGTTCTCTAGTTTCTGTTTTGTGCGACGTTGGGTGCGACGTCGCAGGCCCTGACTGCGACATTGAGCATGGCGTCGCTATGTGCGACTTTCGCAATTTAATGCGACGTTGTGGGTGGCGTCGCTATACGCGACGTCGCAATTTAATGCGACGTTGTGACTGACGTCGCACCATGCGACGTCACGAGGGGTTTTGCGACGTTGAAGCTGACGTCGCATAAATCTGGGTCCAAATGCGACGTTATGGTCTGATGGCCGGAAAATGTGTCGAAAATGAGTTTTCCGGTTTCCTTTCGGTTCAAATCTTTTACCCAACCCTTATATGGACATATTAGACAATTATAAACCATAAACATGTAAAAATAATCGAAAACGGAGAGTTTCGGGTTTTTGTCGGAAACTTACAAAGTGTCGAATCGAAAATCCGAAAAGATGAGGTTGTAGATCGTGATGTGGTGAATCTTTTGTCCCAAATGAGCTCCGAGATTTATGGTGATTTAGAGGTGTTATTTAGTGGTTTTAGGTGATTGATGAAAATGGTGGTGATGATGATATTTGAGAGAAAAGAGAAGGAAGAGAGAGAGAGATAAAAGAGAAATGAGAAAAGAAAAGAAATGGGGAGGTGATTAAGGGATCTCCTCCCTTTTTCAGTCTCCGCTAAGTGTCCCGTGCGGTGTTCGTTTCCCTGATCGTTTAAACGCTAAATATATATTTTATATGTTTTAATATACGTTTTAAAATACGAATAATTATTCAGTATTTTTGTTGAAGTATTTTACCAAACATTTAATAATTATATTATAAAAGGTGATTTGTCTCATTTTGTTTGCGAAGTTACATTTGATTCGCGTTTATATTAATTGTGTAATAAGACTTGGATACGAAATATTGTTGACATAATATTTTTAAGTATGATAACGTTATTAATAATCCTTGTATTACTTAATAAAATATTGTTCACCAACGTCCGTATTAATGGAATCGAATTACATTCGATTTGAAACTCGTACGATTTAAACAAACCGCATCATTGTGTAGATATATATTCAACAATATATATAATAATTGATACATTAATTAGCCTAACACAGAACTAATTACATGTATTAAAACTTGATTAGGCACTAAATTCTAGTCCTAAATTGACGGGTGTCACACCATGTCAAATAAACGCATGTCCGGAAACGTTTAAGCCTACGGGGTCACACGCGTTAACACGTGGATGCCGCTTATTTAACCAAGTTAAGTTAACTGTAATAACTAGTTGAGTTATTAGTTAATTTGTGATCATTTAATAAATGTTATTAAATTATAAGGTTCAAGGTGAAAGTTATTAGGACTAAACTGTTACTTCTAATTACTTAAAGGGTTTATAATTAATTAATAATAAAAGATTATTATTATTTAATTATAAAAAGATTATTTATATTCTTAATATATATAATAACCCAACCCTTGGAATAGAATAGAGAAATTCCACTTTTATGTTTTCTTTCTTGGTGCTGACGGACGAAAACAAACCCCAAGGTTTTTGTGTTTGCTTTATGCGTAAAGCACAAGAGAGAAGAAAAGAGAAGGGTTAATTAATTGGTTAATTGAACTAGCATTCGGGTGGTTATCAATGACGTGTTGTGTGTGCGATCGTAGAGGGTTTTACCATTAGTGAAACCTATTCGTTTAATAAACGATTAATTGGAGCTAGCTAAAAGGTACACGTTTTCTATCTTAACTAATTATATATACGTGTTTATGCTTCCGCAATTGTGTGACAATTTGTTTATATTTATTTGCTATACTCTAACAGTGGTATCAGAGCCATACGTATATTTGTAATTAGTTAGATATGTTAAACATAAAATTGGTGGGGTGTTAGCTTGTTCGACTATCACAAGGGGAAAAAAAAATTGTTTTTGTTTGCATGATATGAGTCGACGAACGGAAGTAAAGAAAACAATTATTATTTCGTTTGGTTTTTGTTTGTTGTGACGGACAACAGGAATAAACAAAAAAATAATAATACTAATAATAATTTTTGGCTTGCATGTGGATCCAGCAAAACGAACAGGAAATTTTGCTTGTGACTAGGTGTTTTTTTTTTTTGGTTTTGTGGGATCTAGTGGATGAAAACAAGAAAAAAAATTTTTTTTTTTTGCTTGTTCGTGGAATGTTGCTCACGAACAGGCACAGACACAGAAAAAAAATATTTTTTAGTTTTTGGTATCATGGCGATGAGGAAGTTAAATTTTTTTTATTGAGTGGATGCAAGTCGATGTCTTTTTCTTAGTTAAATCGTTAAACTTTAATCCCATAGCAAATTTTATGTTTAACAATAATAATAACATGTTTAATGTAAATTGATTTGTTATTATTAGTGTACTTTTAAATTAGCTAGTTAAAGGGTGCCAATGAAATTCATGCATAATTTGTCATGGATATCACTTTAATATATTGATATGCTAGTTAGAATTAATTGTTAATTGATATGGCATGCTTTAAAATTGATTAATGTAATTATGTGCTACTTGTTTAAACTGTTTAATTGACAAGCATGTCCCTAGTTTGCCATGCTTTAGGGTTTAACCTACTAAAAGTTGCATGAAAATTAATTGTTAATTGTTTAATAGTTTATTAATTTTAGTAGTTTATTAATTTTGCTTATTTATTGTAACTTGTAAAGCAAAATTGTTTTATGAAAAAAAATAAACTGGACTAATAACTATGAAATAAGATTTATTGTTTTCTTGCAAATCTTATTGTCAACTCGGGTTGGGCTCACATACCGTAATTTTCTCCCATGACGAGATTTGCAAGTTAATAATTTGTTTTAAACCACAACTTGGAGCTTGTATAAGAGAGGTATCTTCGGCTTGGTGTCTAAGATGACGGGTTGGATAAACGATGTAAAGATCCTAGCCCCTCCTCTGGCCTCTTCATGGCCTCTCTTGTACATGGCCGAAAAGGTTTAAAACATGTTGAATCGTCAATTTTAATAAAAGTGCAATCTCTAATTTAATATGAATATTAAATTAGACATCTTGACGCACATAACTTAATTGAAGAATGTTTTTATTAAAACCTATGATACGAAGATGTGTGCATGCTTCTTCGTACATATTTGATACACATTATCAAATAAATTACCCATTTAAAACTTAAGTCATTGCCATTCAATCGTAAGAACACTTGCAGTTGCTTTTTACTCTGCGTGAGACGTAGGTAAATTGCAATCCCAAGGTAAATTACCACTCATCGTGAGACGGTGGTGGACTATTTACAGTTCTTAATTGGACGACTTAAAACGAGTTAAGCGGTGAGATCCTTAAGCACGTGGCAAAAGATGGGATGAAACATGTTTACAAATTCACTTATGCTTGCTTTATAAGTATTATTTATAAGTCCCATAATTTCTAGGAATTGCACTAGTAATGCAATTATTGATCGTCACTTACCTTTTGAGTACCATCATTACTAGCAGATCAACTGATATAATAGTGGTATGTCAAGTAGGATCCTAGCCTTAAGAAAATTAATTGTTTATATATATATATATATATATATAAACATTTGGGTATTTAATTTTCTTTTAAGGATGTATTATCGAAAATACTAAATTCGAACTTTTATCTATTTGTAGATGGCAAATCCTGCACCGAACTCGAATTATTCGACTTTCAGGCAAATGCTAGAAAAGAAAAACTTTCTGGAATTAATTTCAATGATTGGTTTTGTCAACTAAGGATTGTCCTTCGTGTTGAAAGAAAAACAGAAGTCATTGAACAGTCGATGGGACTTGTTCCTGATGCTGCTACTGAACCTGTTGAGGAATTAGCAGCATGGAATGCTCTTTATGATCGTCACAATGAAGTTGCTTGTTTGATGCTCGGCAGCATGACTCCCGAACTTTAAAACCAATATGAAAATCATATTCCACTTAATATAATTACAGATCATAAATCGACTATTCCACAAATCCTTGCGATTAGAAGTTGAAAGTTCCAGAAAGATAAGAAACCGCAAACTAGGGGAAAGGCTAAGGGAAAGCAAGGTGCTTATGTCCCTAAACCTAAGAAAACCCCTTCAGAAAATAAAGAGCATACGGGTAAGGGTGAGGCATGTTACCACTGTGGGACACTGGAAGAGGAATTGTCCAGCCTATCTTGCTGAGTTGATGAATAAGAAGAAGAAGCTAGCCGGCTCGACCGGACCTTCAAGTATCTTCGCGATAGAATTATATTCTTTCTCTAAATCAAATTCTTGGGTATATGACACTTGTTGTGGTACTCACATCTGTAATACCCTATCGTGAATTAGAGGAAAGAAGAAACTGAAACATGGAGCACTCTACTTGTACAATGGTGTACGTGAAGTAGTAATGCAAATGGAAGTTTGACTTAGTTTTGCCTTTAGGCTTAATTATTGTATTAGACAATTGTTATTATGCACCTGCTATTACTAGAGGTGTTATTTCAGTTTCACTTTTGAAAGATAATGGATTTATCAATATGTTGATGATTATGCTATTCCTTGTGATGGTATTTTTGAAAATTGATATGCATGATTATGTTTCAAAAGTTAATTCTATGTATTCTATTAGCAATAAAAGAGCCAAATCTAATTTGGACTCTACCTATCTTTGGCACTATCGTCTTGCAAACATTGGCAAGAAATGCATTAAAAGGCTTCAATGTGAAGGGCTCTTAAAATCAAATGATGATAGATACTTTGATAAATGTGTATCTTGTGTTTGTGACAAGATGACTAGGAAACCCTTTCCGCATCAAACGCAAAGGGCTAAAGATCTACTTGTAATCATACATACGGATGTTTGTGGTCCATTTAGACATGTGTCAAGATAAGGTGCTAGATACTTCATCACTTTTACTAATGATTTCAATCGTTATGGTTATGTTTACTTGCTTAAACATAAACATGAAGTCTTTGAAACATTTAAAGTGTTTAAGAGTGAAGTAGAAAATCAACTCGGTAAGACCATCAAGACCTCCGTTCGGATTGAGGTGGTGAATACTTAAGCCAAAAGTTTAAGGATTATCTGAAAGCGTGTGGATTGTCCAACAGCTTACTTCTTCATACACGCCACTACATAATGGAGTGTCTGAGAGGAGGAATCGAACCTTGTTAGACATGGTGAGATCCATGATGAATCTTACAACTCTCCCATTATCATTTTGGGATTATGCTCTTGAATCTGCTGTACGTATTTTGAATATGGTTCCAACCTAGAAGGTTGATAAGACACCACATGAATTGTGACATGGGAAAGTCCCTAATTTGTCTTACTTAAAGGTCTGGGGATGTGAGGCGCTTGTGAAGCGGGATACGCCTGACAAACTAGAGCAAAGATCTATTAAGTGCATCTTTATAGGATACCCAAAGGAAACAATGGGTTACTACTTCTACAATCCGTCTGAAAATACTGTTAAAGTTGCTAGATATGCTGAGTTCTTTGAAAAGAATTTTATAGCTCAAGAAAACAGTGGGAGGATAGTAGAACTTGATGAGAATCAAGAGAAAGATGCATCACCTTCTAAAAACACTAACAAACATCAACTTGGGGGGGAAAGTATTCAAAGTGCTGAACCTCAAGTCGATGTTGTTCCAATTCGTAGGTCCGCAAGGATAATACGTGCTCCCAAAAAGTTGTGTCTAAATGTAGAAACTGAGGAGTACATGTTAAGGGATCTTAATGAACCTCTTAATTTCAAAGCTGCATTATCAGATCCAGAATCTGAAAAATGGCTTAAAGCTGCGAATGTGGAAATGAAATGTACACACCTATAAAGCTCGTCTCGTAGCGAAGGGTTATACTCAAATCTACGGAGTTGACTATGATGAAACCTTCTCTCCTGAAGCAGACATTAGAGCTATTAGGATTTTCTTAGTTATAGCAGCGTACTATGACTATGAGATTTGGCAACTGGATATCAAGAGGTTTGATGAGGAAGTCAAAAGTTTGGATTTATTCAAAACCCTGATGAGCCATGAGTATATCAAAAAGTTAGTGGGAGTAATGTTACTTTCCTTGTCTTATATGTTGAAGACATATTGATCATAGGAAACCACATTCCAATGTTACAAGATGTAAAATCCTACCTTGGAAAGTGTTTCGTTATGAAAGACTTGGAAGAAGCAACATTTATTCTTGGAATCAAGATCTATAGTGATAGATATAAGCGGTTAATTAGACTAAGTCAAAGTGCTTATATTGATAAGATCTTAAAGAGATTTAAGATGAAGAATTCTAAATGTGGAGATGTACCAATGTTAGAAAGACTTGACTTAAATAGCAAACAGTGTGCTTCTACACCTGCTGAGGTGGAGCGTATGCAAAGGGTTCCTTATGCTTCGGCTGTTGGATCTATTATGTATGCGGTTAGATGCACTAGACCTGATATGGCGTTCGCACAGAACATAGCCAGCCGATTTCAACAGAATCCAGGTGAAAGTCACTGGACTGATGGGAAGAATATTCTTAAATATCTAAGGGTTACTAGTGAGATATTCCTGGTGTATGGTAGAAATCCTGAAGCTGAGTGACTGGTTATAGTAATGCTGGATTTCTGACCAATTGAGATGATATGAAATCTCAGTCAGGATACGTCTTCATCTTGGATGGAGATGGAGTGAAAAGGGTTCCTTATGAAGCAATCAAAAACTGCCATTTCTGCAACTAAATCAGAGTACATAGCATCTTCGGAAGCTGAGATGGAAGCTGTCTGGATTAGAAAATTTATTTCTGGGCTTGACGTAGTACCCACAAATAAAAACCCCATAGAGTTATTATAACACCCCTCGTTTCAATATAAACAATAATATAATAATTGCGACTCGGAAGCGTATATTTAAAACATACTATCAATGTACTCAAAATGTCAATAAACTTTTTCAAACTTATTACATGACATTTCAACAAACTCGGTGTTATATAATTCAAAACATTTCTTTAGTTATCAAAATAACATCATAGTAAAAGCCTGTCAAACATTCCATCCAGTCAAACACTTCCTGCCCTGCCCAATGTGTCCCATCTATTTCAACCTGCAGGAAGAACTGTGGTGGGGTTAGCATAAAGCTAAGTGAATGAAACTATAAGCAACAGTCTAACCTAGCATAACAATCTGTTTACATCAAATAACAATAAACAGAAAATCAATCAATCACTTGACATCCAATCAATGTCATACACGCAACATCATGAGGATCGGTGGTCCCTGAGACACCCTAATACCGGTTTGGTACTCAAGGAACTCTTATCAATCATCTGTATTGGCCCATACAGAACTACCGATAACTTGTTGTCAATCACACACGACCTAGATCTCTAAACCGACATTTCAAGTTTCCGAGATCTCCTGTCGTCTACAACAACAACAAGTCCAACCATCAAATCAAGTTGACCTCAAAATCTTACATACTAGCACAATCTGCCAAGTAAACAAACAACCAAACTAACATGGCAAGATATCTCAAACATACATATTCTATCAAAGTAATACTATAAATTACTTGTTGTAAATCAAATCATTACAACTAAATCACACTGAGGTTACAGATCCACTCACCGACTACCTCAGGCCTCTACTCAGTAGTCTAATATCACTGAGCCTTCTCCACATCTGAGAATTTACAATCAAATATAAGTTAGTAATCCATATCAATACATAACTTATATTAATCCATACTATTAGGAACTTAACATAATATTATGAATATTACTAGTTCCTAATCATATATTAGTTATTACAACATAACTATTATCATATATGAATCTGAATATGTATCAAATAACAATCACATTACTTATCAAAATCAAACAAGAAATGTGACACCAGCCTATCAAGCCGCCGGATTCCCTCAGAAGCCGCCGGCTTCCCACAAATCAGCCTGAATCCGCCGGATTCCCTGAATCCGACCGGATTCCCTAAATTTTGCCAGAATCCGCCGGATTCCCGTGAATCCGCCGGATTCCCTCGTCGTCCCAGCCCAGTTCGAACTGTTCAAACCCTAACTCGCGGGTTTTATACCCAAATCACTCCAAACTCGTTTTCAAACGGTTATAAACCACAAATATCATTACATAATCAATATGTAACACTTCTAGCATGTTTCTAACATTCAAATCTCTCAAATCATCAATTTACCTAATTTCAATCAAAATCAAATTCTTAAATACTTAAGAACACTTACTGATTGAAGAACATATCGATAATAATCTGATGATAATGAAGTTTCACGAGAATCACCACTTCCTGATTTGATTTCTAGTTTGATTTGGAGGTTTTCTGAGAGTTTCTGTGAGTTTTGAAGTTTCTAAATGAACTTTCCTAAAATGGAAAGTTAAATATATAGTCGGTTCACAAACCGCCTTCAATATACGGGTATAATTTAATAACCCATCTCAATCTATTGCCTGGAACCCGAAAACCACTTGCGAGTCCAAACATTTTATTGCACCGTCAACTATATTAATTTACAACAATTAATAGTTCATTTATCACATTGGAATATTCAGTTCCTATTCCAATTATTTCAACTAATTTCAAACAATATTATTTCCAAACACATTTAAATACTTATTTAAAACAAGAAATAATATAAAACAACTAGGTCCATTTCGAGGATGTTACAACTCTTCCCCCTTAAAGAGATTTCGTCCCCGAAATCTAACCTCAATCAATCTGACTAATGTGATATAGTCACATACCTCTTAACATACATTTGTCCTCAATAGCAACTTGCAACTATACTTAGACTGTTTGAATTCTTTCTACATGCACATGTCCCCATGAACATGCTTCTATCCTTTCCTACGCACACATACAGTGCATCCAAACCCATATCATCAATCAGATATATCTTATAAAACCAACACTTACTTCAACAAGTGAATTCACTATTATTTAAGCAATAAGTGAAACCTACAATCACTTAATAGGTCTATACAATCCAGACATTAGCATCATGCTACAATCTTTAATATATTACCACTATTCATCTCTGTTAATAACAAAACAGAAACCCCAATATCACTACGACAGTGATTCTAAAACCTTCATGCACATATCCACGCTGAAATTTAAGTTCAGCTTACGGCTAACAATCAATCTAACATACAGATAACAATCTTAAATCTTTACCATCAAAGATCTGAAATTCAGATCTAGGTCAACTTTTCATCCAAAAGTTTCATACCTATACTCTTTTGAATACCCAATCATATTCACATATCACTATTTACCTTAATAAGTAACGCAGAGATCAAACTCAGTAGGTAAAATCACAATCTACAAGTACTTTGCTCAATCAACAAAAGTACCACAATCAAATATTACCTACATTCAATCAACCTCTACATTGACTTATTTCTACTTATAACTCCTTTCATTACAACTTATCAATTGTCAACAACAATAATTGTCCAGTCAATAATCACAACACTAATGATTATATATTTCAGTACACCTATCAATACTTACTATTTATTTTCAAAATCTAACTAACCATCAAGTTATAATTCATATATTACTTAAACTGGTAAGACATCCATAATCTTATCTTAGCAACCAGTTAATTCAATTCACATTCTTAAATTTTAAACTACTAATTACAAGCAATTAGAATTTATAAAACTTTAACTACATAATCACTTAGTACTACATCCCATCAATATGGCAACTAAGTCAGTCTTAATCAATATTATGATACTACCATTCAAGTATCACGATACCACAATGTGCTACTTTCCAACACATTTCCAACAAAATCTACATCAAGTTAATCACAATTAACTGACTTCCACATATCTTATGGCACATTTTAATTCATTCTATTAAAACTTGTCATGCCATTTATGTTCATGTATACCACACATACATACCTACATAATTTTAGATACTCTCTAAAATGGACAAATCCCTATCAATTCCATTTAATTTTACATAATAGGCCTTTCAGACTGTTAAAGTCTTTATCAAGCCTTCTCAGTAGTACTAGTCATCACATATCCATACCACAGGACATGGAATAATTATCAATTCTATGTTTCACTTATATACTTACCAACTCATATATAACTTAAACATTTCAGCTTAAACTTACAATAAAAGCTTGGTGAATACTGTGACAACCGTCAATTTAGGACTAGAATTTAGTGCCTAAACAAGTATTAATACATGTAATTAGTTCTGTGTTAGGCTAATTAATGTATCAATTATTATATATATTGTTGAATATATATCTACACAATGATGCGGTTTGTTTAAATCGTACGAGTTTCAAATCGAATGAACTTCGATACATTAAATACGGACGTTGGTGAACAATTTATTTAAGTAATACAAGGATGATTAATAACGTTATCGTATTTAAAAATATTATGTCAATAATATCTCGTATCCAGATTTTATCAAACAATTAATATTAACGCGAATCAGAATGTAACTTCGCAAACGAAACGAGACAATCCACCTTTTCTAATGTAATTATTAAATAGTTAGTAAAATACTTCAACAAAAATACTGAATAATTATTCGTATTTTAAAACGTATATTAAAAACCGTAAAATAAATATTTAACGTTTGAACGACGGAGTAAACGAACACCACACAGAGCGTGGTGCGTAGACTGAAAGTGGTGGGGGATCCCCACCAAAATCACCTCCCATCTTTTCTTTTCTTTCATTCTCATTTCCTTTCTCTCTCTCCTCTCTTATTTTCTCTCAAATCACCACTATTATCAAAACTCACAAATCACAAAAATAAACACCTTAAACGACCTTGGATCTTCAAACTCATTTGGAATAAAACGTTCACCACTTCGCGATCTACAATCCTATCTTTCCGGAATTTCATTTCGGCGATTTGTAAGTTTCCGACACAACTCCAAAAACTCTCGTTTTTAAGTTTTATAACTTGCTAGTTGTTTGTATAACCTTGTAATGTCCTAAAATGGGTTGGGTAAAAATATTAGGCCGATCGATGGCCGGAAAATGCGTTTTTGAAGTTGAAATTCCGATCAGACCCCGTACGTCGCATTTGGCCTGGAGCAAATGCGACGCAGCGACCTACGTCGCACTATATCCCCAACGTCGCATATAGCGACGCAGCCTATTACGTCGCATTGAATTGCGACGTCGCACTTAGCGACGCCGACCCTTACGTCGCAGAAATCAACTACGTCGCCTATAGCGACGTCACGTACAACGTCGCATTAAATTGCGAAAGTCGCACATAGCGACGCCATGCCCAACGTCGCAGTCCAGATCTGCGACGTCGCACCCAACGTCGCACAAACCAGAACCTCAAAAACACAGATTTTTACTAAGTGTCGAGGCTCGAAATTTTATCACTTGATTTCACCCAAATTCAAGTCCGGATGCGTTTTTCCTTAAAACAATATAGTAGAAATAAAAATTTTCCAAGCTGACCTGGCAGCTCGACCCCAGCCAGGGGCTCTGCCCCTTGGACCCCGCCAGGGGCTGCCGCCCCTTGGACCCCGCTAACCAGGGGCGCTGCCCCCGGACCCCCGTACTTAGATTCTGTAAGCACATTTTTACAACAAAAATGTCAAACCTGTACAACTTCAAAACGCTTACACGATACAACTTTTCAATCATAATGAAAATTTACTTTTCAAGGAGAACATTAACATATTTAAATTCAAACAATCACCAACGGGCCGTATACATTTTCAAAACCTAATTCACAATCAAACAAGTCGTTGTAACTTGTATCAAGTCGATCAAACAAGTCGTAGTAACTTGTAACTATACAATCAACCAAATCGGGGTAATTTGGACATCAAGCTAAGCAAACAATTTCAATGGTAGTCTTTCGAGATACCGGTACAATTAATAACAATTCAAGTGTCGTGGACACATTCAGGTTTCAAGACTTTGGACACCAAATTACAGCTAATTACCTCAAGTTTATTAAATTAAACACTTCAAGAATCAGGTGAGTTTCATAGCCCCATTTTCACTGCTTTACAACTAGGGGTGTGATATTACTACTCGATTTTGTTTTACAAGTAGAACGCAAGTGCCAAACTTCAAATACTACATGAGTTTCAAGCTAATCAATTTAAAGTCCTCCATAAGCATAGTCTCTAGTATTTTATAGCGTGAATGTTAGTATATGATATCATATGGGATTGACAATCCTCATCCGGGTTAGCACGCACTAATCGGTCAAACGGATGTATTAGCATTTGGGAAGACGAGTGTTGATTAGGCACTCGTAGGAGGCATTTCAAGTTAGGTTTCCTTAATTGGGCCTGACAAATCAAGTTAAGCTCAGACTATGTGCTCATGGATAGTATAACTTTTATTTTGCTTAATTGCATTTTAAATTCAATATAAATCTTGCGGTTCTTACAACTATACATTGACATACAAACCTGTGAGCTCACCAGCGTTTTCGCTGACCCATTTTAGTATTTATCACAGGTACCCAGCAGTAGGTTGGCTGCACAAACAGGAACTTTTAGCTCGAGTCAGCATTCATACAACTAGAGATTTGATTGCATTATTATATTTTGTAAAAGTAATTACGCTCTGTAATCTCTCAATTTCAGGAATCGAGCTAATGTAACTATATTTTGATGTAAACATTCACTTTATCTATACAAGTTTAAAACGACGCATATATTGGTCGTTCATTATATCTTATGTGCTTTGTATATTGATTAGTGACACCCAAATCAAGCTTCCGCAAATCATAAAATTTGGGGGTGTCACAGATTGGTATCAGAGCCTAAGGTTATAGTGAACTAGGTTGCATTTAGTGGGCCTAGACTATGACCGTTAGGCAGTATTCCTTATTAGTTATGACTAGTTCAGGGATTACATCATACGACTTTAATTTAACATAGCCTGATCAACTATGTACAATTAGAGAAAGATGATGTGAAATCTGAAAGAGTTATGTTGAACAGGAATGCATTAGTTGACTCTGACCTCGAGAGAAACGGGACTCAAAACAAGTCTATGCTAGACACTCAATAGGTTATTATGTGATATACATATATATTTACATAAGTATACCTCATTACAACTTTAGGCTATATTATATTATATGAATATAGGCCTCTTTCTCTCTAACGCTCTGTCTCGAAATGACAAACACACCACTAGTTCATCATACTCGGACTAGTATCTTATTTCATTTCCTTGTTCTTTCTTACTCAGCATCATGCCTCCTCGTCGTCAAATTACCCTTAGCGAAGCTGAGATCGCGGGAATAATTGCCCGCAGTGTGACCGAAGCCTTGGCTACTCGAACACCACCCGGTAGCGAGGACACAGCAACCAATACTCCACCACCCAAACCTTGCTCCTATAAGGACTTTCTTAGCTGTAAACCGCTATACTTCAAGGGCACGGAAGGTGCCATTGGCTTAATCCGTTGGATTGAGCGCATGGAATCTGTTTTCAGTCTCTACGACTGTACTGAGAACAACAAAGTCAAATTCGCTGCTTACACTTTTCAGGAAGGTGCACTCACGTGGTGGAAAACCCACGCAAACTCTGTAGGTCTTGAGGTTGCAAACCGACTTCCTTGGGCCGAACTGAAAAAGAAACTGACAGAAAAATACTGTCCTGAAGAGGAATTGCACAGGCTGGAAGAAGAATTCTGGCATCTGGAGGTGCAGGGAAATGATGTTGCTGAATATACCACCAAATTTCAGCAGTTTGCTTTATTATGCCCGAGTTTGGTCGAACCAGAAAGTAAGGGCATTAAGAAATACATTCGTGGACTCCCCGAGAACATCCAGGGCAACGTCGCCTCATCCAAACCAACTACTACTGAGAGTGCCATTCGATTGGCCCACGAACTCATGGCTCTAGTTGTCAGCCGTGAGACTTCCAACACCTCATCCTCTAACAACAGCAAACGCAAATCTACTGAACACCACCACAACTCAAACAAGAAAAACAACGCCATCCAAGTCTACAACACCAACTCTGAATCCAACCGCAGCTACACCGGGGACAGACCTTATTGTCCCAAGTGCAACTACCACCACTTTGGTCAGTGCAACCCCCCTTGCAACAACTGCAGGAGGTACGGGCATTTGACTAAGGATTGCCGAGCCCCCAAATCCAACAACAACCCTTCTGACAAAAATGCCAGACAACCTAAGTCCTGCTACGAATGTGGAAATCCAGGACACTTTAGGGATTCTTGCCCGAAATTGAAGAACAAGGGCAACAACAACAACCACCGTAACAACAACAACACCAAAAGTAGCGCCTTCGTGATCAACTCAGGGGACGCCCGTCAGGACCCGAATGTGGTCACGGGTATGTTCCTCCTCAACAATTTAACTGCTTCCATTTTGTTTGATACTGGTGCTGATAGGAGTTTTATTTCCGATGAATTTTGCCCTCTACTTGATATTACACCTGTTGCTTTAGACGTTAAGTACACCGTAGAGCTAGCAAATGGCAAATTGATAGAAACCAATAGTGTGATACCTAATTGCACCTTAAATCTAGCCGACAAAACCTTCTCCATAGATCTTATGCCTGTTGAGATAGGAAGTTTCGATGTCATTGTGGGCATGGACTGGTTATCCAAACATCGCGCCGAAATCATTTGCCATGACAAAATTGTTCGCATACCTCTCTCCGTCGGTAGAACCTTGGTCATACAGGGGGAGACCGGTGGGACGAGGCTTAACCTCATATCTTGTTTAAAAACCCGAAAATTTCTGAGAAAGGGTTATCCAGCAATCCTCGCGCACATCATGGAGAAAAAGTCGGAGGAGAAGCGACTTGAGGATGTTCCAATTGTTCGAGACTTTCCAGAAGTCTTTCCTGAAGAACTACCTGGTCTACCACCACCAAGACAGGTTGAGTTCTCAATAGATCTTGTACCAGGTGCTGCGCCTGTGGCTCGAGCACCATACCGTTTAGCTCCATCCGAACTTCAGGAGTTGTCCACCCAATTACAGGAACTCCTGGAATGAGGGTTTATCAGGCCGAGTTCTTCACCTTGGGGAGCTCCGGTCCTATTTGTTAAGAAGAAAGATGGTTCTTTTCGAATGTGTATCGACTATCGAGAGTTGAACAAGTTAACTGTCAAGAACCGGTATCCACTCCCTCGAATCGATGACCTGTTCGACCAACTTCAAGGGTCGAGTTGTTATTCAAAGATTGATCTCCGATCCGGTTATCACCAACTGCGTGTTCGCGATGCCGATATTCCAAAAATCGCTTTCAGAACCCGTTACGGACATTACGAATTCCAAGTGATGCCATTCGGCCTAACCAATGCACCGGCTGTATTCATGGACCTTATGAATCGGGTGTGTAAACCTTACCTTGATAAGTTTGTCATTGTCTTCATCGATGACATTCTCATATATTCACGAAGTGAAGAAGAGCATGCGCAACACCTCAGAACCATCCTTGAACTACTTAAACACGAGGAGCTCTATGCCAAGTTCTCTAAGTGTGAGTTCTGGATCAAAACCGTTCAATTTCTTGGTCACGTGATTGACAGTCAGGGGATTCATGTCGACCCGTCAAAAATCGAGGCTATCAAAGACTGGCAATCGCCAACCACTCCGACCGAAGTACGGCAGTTTCTAGGACTGGCCGGATACTATCGACGATTCATTGAAAATTTCTCCAAGATAGCCATACCACTCACGACGCTGACCCAGAAAGACAAAAAGTTTGACTGGACTGATAAGCAAGAGTCGGCATTCTAACTCTTAAAACAAAAGCTTTGCAGTGCTCCTATCCTATCATTACCCGAAGGCACCGATGACTTCGTGGTATACTGCGATGCTTCACATCAAGGTCTCGGTTGTGTGCTCATGCAACGAGACAAAGTCATAGCTTATGCTTCCCAACCGCTTAAGATTCATGAAAAGAATTACACCACCCACGACCTCGAGCTAGGAGCTGTCGTTTTTGCCCTCAAAATCTGGAGACATTACCTTTATGGTACCAGATGTACAATCTTTACCGACCATAAAAGCCTTCAACACATATTCGATCAGAAGGATCTCAACATGAGGCAACGTCGATGGGTCGAGTTGCTTACGGATTACGACTGCGAACTCAAATATCATCCAGGCAAAGCAAATGTTGTTGCTGATGCTCTCAGTCGGAAAGAGCGAGTGAAACCACTTCGGGTTCGAGCCCTTAGTATGACCATTCACAACAATTTAAACATTCAAATCCTCACTGCTCAACTCGAAGCCTTAAAACCCGAAAATCTCAAAGATGAAGCCTTGCGGGGCATGGATAAACAATTCGATTCATATTTCCTCAATTTATCAAACAAAGATCAACTAAATCTTTAACACCATCCAGCTCCAGATATACTTTCATATCATTTCTTATTTGGATCTAATCCCAATTTATTACTTTATCACTTACTTCATTTGTATACTATCAACAAATAACTAAAGAATCCATTCAATTCTTTCAATACCTTGGTACAACTACTAATAATGACTTTCAATTATTTCTTATCTCACATTCTTACTCAATCATGGCTGACATCACAAGCCCCACACACTGGTAAGATTTTCTTATCACAATCCTAATCAATATGATTCAATTTTTATATCTTTCAACAAACTATAACTGTCATATCATACAATGACTTCATATCTGTATAATTCCTTAACTGAATACTCAGTTTAATTTACAATATTTCAATTACTTAATACTAGCTTTAAGTAATAACTCAAGTTTTACAAACTTAGGCAATTCATCTATCTCATTTGGATCTTACACGACCCGTTTCAATATAATTTGACTAATCTAGGAATCAATCATATTCCACAAAATCATAACATTACAATCTATGTTAGACTAGTTCAACACACACAGTTGACTACTTGTCAACTTCAATTTCAATCAATCAGTCAATAAAATTTTCAAATTGCTTTTCTCAAGTTTGACCCAACCTCAAACTAATCACAAGCAATAAATTTTATACACAATTCTTTATTCATGGTTTGATTTTCAAAGTTAACATACTATCAATATTAACTCACAACAAACCATTTCATCTTATATGTTTACTTTCAAACATATATTTTAAATTATTACTTTCAATAATATTATCAATCCTCCACAAGGACAGAAACAACCTACATCAATCTTGGCTCCATACAAGCCATTTCATATTGTATGTTTACTCTCAAACATTGACTTCTAATTATTACATTCAATAATTACTAGGAATTCCTTAAACCAAACAATACTAACATATATCAACCTTGGCTTCATACAAGCCAGATACAAAATAGTGATTCATTTAAACACTATCAACTCCACCTAAGGTCAATTTGACACAATCAGTCATAACTACATTTTTTAACAAAATCAAATTAGTCAACTAGGTTTATCATCAAAACCTCTATCAATGACAATTATCATTTACACTGGCATCTTTACAGTCCAAATATCATAACTCTATCAACTGATTGTTTTCTTATCAAAACAATTATTAAACAACTTAACATACTATCATGCTCCATTTATTCAAAATCACATTACATTTATTTTATACCAAGTAGCCTCAACAAGTTCAGGTGACACAACATAATATAACAACGGTGATCAGGCGTTGCAAGATTATGTTCTTCACAATCCATTCTCAGGCTACTCTACATTATAATTATCAATGTGATTTATTCTTATGATTTCAAATCAATCAAAATCCTTTTTAATAATTCCTAACAGCTGACACATACTCAAAATCAGCTTACTACTTACATATTCAACCTTACATATGTAAGCCATCTCACATACACACAATGTTTTAATTTTCAACAACTGAATTACTCAGTATATCACTTATCTGAAACCTCAAACACATGATAACTCATCATCATTGTTTCATTACTTACACTAATCAATGTCCCTATTTACATCCAAAATTCAGGACACTTCTTACTTAATTATTATTATCACTTTGACATATGCTATCATATCAAGCATCACTGTCACCACAAATCTACTCAATCATGTTACTATAAAACATTTCATTTCTTAATTTACAATTGACCAGAAAGATCTACCACTTCCTTAATCAATTTAGCTTTATCATAAGCCATATTTCTTATAAACCTATCAGTCTTGGTTTAGCTCAAAGGTTTAGCTATAGTCAAAACATATCATATAGCCACATAAACACATATTTCCTCAAATAGCAGTCATTCTCAAATCAGATGACACAAAAATCCTTAATAAGAATTTAAATCACAACCTGTGATCAATCTACTAATATAGTACTATCAATCATTTTGTCTCCCAATAAAGACACTCCTTAGGTTCTAACATCAATCATGTTAAACCTTAATCAACTCTTTATCTACTCATTTAATCACATTTCTGCATTTTCAATTCAATCAGAAATAACCACTACAATGAGTATCCCATTCAATACATCTATCCTCATGTCAACCTATAACAATCATTAGTTGACTCAAAACTAGGGAATCATATCAGTCTGACTCAATTAACTTCACAACAATGCTTACTCATCATAACAAAGTAAACAATTCAAGCAAATTTAAATTAACATAGGCTTATCGAAGATTACCTGGCAATCTTAAGCCCACGAGTGTTGAGGAAACATGAAATATACCAATCAGATACTCATGTTCCTCTGTCTCTGCAATCAAATAACAACTTCACAACTTGTTAAGGGTTAGTACATATTCAACTAATCACTTTCTCACACATTCACTAATCAACTAAACCCACACCTTCTGGAATGTTTGACTCAACTCAATCAAGTTTAGGATTGAACAATCTATCATGTTCAATTCACCCAAACTATTGCTCTGATACCAACTTATAACACCCCTCGTTTCAATATAAACAATAATATAATAATTGCGACTCGGAAGCGTATATTTAAAACATACTATCAATGTACTCAAAATGTCAATAAACTTTTTCAAACTTATTACATGACATTTCAACAAACTCGGTGTTATATAATTCAAAACATTTCTTTAGTTATCAAAATAACATCAGAGTAAAAGCCTGTCAAACATTCCATCCAGTCAAACACTTCCTGCCCTGCCCAATATGTCCCATCTATTTCAACCTGCAGGAAGAACTGTGGTGGGGTTAGCATAAAGCTAAGTGAATGAAACTATAAGCAACAGTCTAACCTAGCATAACAATCTGTTTACATCAAATAACAATAAACAGAAAATCAATCAATCACTTGACATCCAATCAATGTCATACACGCAACATCATGAGGATCGGTGGTCCCTGAGACACCCTAATACCGGTTTGGTACTCAAGGAACTCTTATCAATCATCTGTATTGGCCCATACAGAACTACCGATAACTTGTTGTCAATCACACACGACCTAGATCTCTAACCCGACATTTCAAGTTTCCGAGATCTCCTGTCGTCAACAACAAGTCCAACCATCAAATCAAGTTGACCTCAAAATCTTACATACTAGCACAATCTGCCAAGTAAACAAACAACCAAACTAACATGGCAAGATATCTCAAACATACATATTCTATCAAAGTAATACTATAAATTACTTGTTGTAAATCAAATCATTACAACTAAATCACACTGAGGTTACAGATCCACTCACCGACTACCTCAGGCCTCTACTCAGTAGTCTAATATCACTGAGCCTTCTCCACATCTGAGAATTTACAATCAAATATAAGTTAGTAATCCATATCAATACATAACTTATATTAATCCATACTATTAGGAACTTAACATAATAATATGAATATTACTAGTTCCTAATCATATATTAGTTATTACAACATAACTATTATCATATATGAATCTGAATATGTATCAAATAACAATCACATTACTTATCAAAATCAAACAAGAAATGTGACACCAGCCTATCAAGCCGCCGGATTCCCTCAGAAGCCGCCGGCTTCCCACAAATCAGCCTGAATCCGCCGGATTCCCTGAATCCGACCGGATTCCCTAAATTTTGCCGGAATCCGCCGGATTCCCGTGAATCCGCCGGATTCCCTCGTCGTCCCAGCCCAGTTCGAACTGTTCAAACCCTAACTCGCGGGTTTTATACCCAAATCACTCCAAACTCGTTTTCAAACGGTTATAAACCACAAATATCATTACATAATCAATATGTAACACTTCTAGCATGTTTCTAACATTCAAATCTCTCAAATCATCAATTTACCTAATTTCAATCAAAATCAAATTCTTAAATACTTAAGAACACTACTGATTGAAGAACATATCGATAATAATCTGATGATAATGAAGTTTCACGAGAATCACCACTTCCTGATTTGATTTCTAGTTTGATTTGGAGGTTTTCTGAGAGTTTCTGTGAGTTTTGAAGTTTCTAAATGAACTTTCCTAAAATGGAAAGTTAAATATATAGTCGGTTCACAAACCGCCTTCAATATACGGGTATAATTTAATACCCCATCTCAATCTATTGCCTGGAACCCGAAAACCACTTGCGAGTCCAAATATTTTATTGCACCGTCAACTATATTAATTTACAACAATTAATAGTTCATTTATCACATTGGAATATTCAGTTCCTATTCCAATTATTTCAACTAATTTCAAACAATATTATTTCCAAACACATTTAAATACTTATTTAAATCAAGAAATAATATAAAACAACTAGGTCCATTTCGAGGATGTTACAGTTATACTGCGATAACTCAGGAGCAATTATCATTGCCAATGAACCCGGAGTTCAGGAAGGGGCCAGACATTATCCTATAAGATATCACTATGTTCGAGGGCAGATCGAATTAGGTGAAATCAATCTACTCAAAGTTCACACAGATAATAACCTAGCTGATCCATTTACGAAGGCTTTACCTAAAGGAAAGTTTAATCTACATGCCGAGGGCATAGTATTTCGTAATGCTTGTTATTTCATGTAACTTTGTGTTTTAGTATTTGGATAAAGGATGTTAAACAATTATTATCTAATAAATGAATTAAAGTACCTGGTATGTTTATTTTCATTTGATAATTAATTGTATCCTATATTTGCATGTTTAATCCATGAATAATTTACATTATTCTAAAGGGTAAATGACAAAAATCGGCAACGAACTGCCACAAAATATTCCAAGTATGCAATCTACCAAATATATTGCCCAAGTATGTAACAAACCGGGAAGTTTTGTGCTAGGATTTTTGAAAGTCAAGTTTTTACCGTTTCATGTTATTAAATGCCGAATGTGCTTACACGTCAGTATCCACGTCATTTTTTTTCCACGTCACATTGAAACGTGGCATCCACGTCACCTCGTTTCCTCAATTTAATAAACTTTTTTTCTTTATTTTTATATTTTTAATTCTTTTTCTTTGCTCGTACTTTTATTGTATCTTCAACCAAACCAATATTAAAATTGCATCAACGTCATATCCCCACCCATTATTTCCATTGACCACCTGTAATCCGATGCTCCCCCTCTTTTTCAGTCGCCGGCAACATCACCACCATGTTCTCTCTTCGTTGGTTTGCTCTTAATCATCAAAATACGAAGATCAACAACATTAACATGTAACAACAGCAACACATCCTAATCATCAACAGATGTACAACAAGATCATAGATCATCATCATCAATAACACCATGATACATCACACTAATAACAGACGACTAGAGCAAAAAACCATTTTAGAGATCTAAAGTATAAGACGCACAACACAGGTCGGAAATCAAAACCCATTTCTCTAGAGTCTCGTCGGAACCTGCAAATCATCGGTACCTACAAATCGCCGGTACTTGTAAATCGTCGTCGCCACCACAACCACCTCGTGAAATCGCACCATCACCACTCCCTTCGTTGTTTCTTACTTTATTGTATTAGCTCAACACATAAAGAGATCTTGTTCTAACGGGAGAAATAGATATGACCTAATAAGAATGTTTCGGGTTCGTGGAGGGGTGGTGTCCGAGTGGTGGTAGCAGCTAATGGTGATGGTTAAGGATAATGGTGATGGTTGCGGCCGGTGGTGGTGGCCAGAAAAGGACGTGGGTGACGGTCGGTGGTGTTGGAAGGCGCGATAAAAGTTGGAGGTCTCCAGAAACATATTCGAGCCCTCCCCCATCGATACTCGTAAATCACCTGCAGATTCCGGCAACGCCGATTACAAAGCGGAAACCACTTACGACTTACCGATTCCATTGAACGACGCACTGAAGATCGACCCATGGATTATGTATGTGTGTGAATGTTTTTTAATCAATTAGTATATTTAGGAGGTTTTAGGTGGCTTTAAGTTTGATTTTTAGCAGGAAGAACGATGGAAGGTATTATCGGAGAAGATGAATTTTAATGAAATGCCTTTGAGTAGTTGACTGTATAATTAAATCACCGACTTTGTAATCTAATTTAATAAAATAATAAAATCAAACAAAATTTCCATGTCACATTTATAAAAAAAAAGTTTGAAATTCAAGTTGACCAGTTACACCGGTAACAGGTTACTATATTACTCATATAAGAACAAAACTTCCCGGTTTGTTGCGTACTTAGGTAATATATTTGGTAGATTGCATACTTGGAACATTTTGTGGCAGTTCGTTGCCGACTTTTATCATTTACCCTATTCTAAAATGTCCATTATCGATTAGCTATATGGGAATATAGTTAAACTAAGATAAATCTGAGTGATTGGTGTGGATGGTCCCTCCAAACTCACATGATATCCATGAGATGCATATCGGACTACCCCAACTGACAAGTTATCACTTTATGGATCGGCGTCATTAAGTGAAACTTGTAAAATGGTTGTTTTACTTATCCTTAGACTTGAGATGCAAGTAGGTCTTGCATGTATGAATTGCATCTTCTTGATATAGTTCTAGCTATCCTGAATAAGGTAGTAATAAAGGGCTATTTTCAGAAGTGTAGTGAAGTACATGACTAACACATGTAGTCAAGATAGAATTTGTTCCTTCAACTAGCTATTGAAGTATGATACCACTGGGCCCTCTCATTAGAATTAATTAAGATGTTTGTATGGCCATACCCAAATGAAATCCAGATGTGTCTCGATTGATTTGGTAATCTTAATTGATTATTGGAATGAGAAACAGAATCGTTAAATTATGGAATGACTTTGATCCATATCCATATTTAACAAAGGTATCTGAAACAAAGGGATAGTAAACACTGGAATCATTTTAATATACTTCAAGAAACTATACTTAAATATTTCTGGGAGCATTGGCGTGTTGCTAGACGCTTACCAATGTTATTGCCTTTATTATGACATGCTCAAGTGGGAGCTGTTGGAATATGACCATGTCAAATAAACGCATGTCCGGAAACGTTTAAGCCTACGGGGTCACACGCGTTAACACGTAGATACCGCTTATTTAACCAAGTTAAGTTAACTGTAATAACTAGTTGAATTATTAGTTAATTTGTGATCATTTAATAAATGTTATTAAATTATAAGGTTCAAGGTGAAAGTTATTAGGACTAAACTGTTACTTCTAATTACTTAAAGGGTTTATAATTAATTAATAATAAAAGATTATTATTATTTAATTATAAAAAGATTATTTATATTCTTAATATATATAATAACCCAACCCTTGGAATAGAATAGAGAAAATCCCACTTTTATGTTTTCTTTCTTGGTGCCGACGGACGAAAACAAACCCCAAGGTTTTTGTGTTTGCTTTTTGCGTAAAGCACAAGAGAGAAGAAAAGAGAAGGGTTAATTAATTGGTTAATTGAACTAGCATTCGGGTGGTTATCAATGACGTGTTGTGTGTGCGATCGTAGAGGGTTTTACCATTAGTGAAACCTATTCGTTTAATAAACGATTAATTGGAGCTAGCTAAAAGGTAAACGTTTTCTATCTTAACTAATTATATATACGTGTTTATGCTTCCGCAATTGTGTGACAATTTGTTTATATTTATTTGCTATACTCTAACAGTTGCGGATACTGTGTATAACGCTGCTTCTAGTCAAGTCGATTTCCAGACCAGGGTCAGTTATTCTGATATTTGAATTTGTTTTAATTGGTAATATAACATGAGCTAGCTTGCATGCCTAACATTTGTTGTTATTGGGATAATGAAGGCTGATGAGGTAGCCAATGAAGTGAATTTGTGGGCCGAAAAGAAAACTAGTAGCCTGATCAAAGAGATCCTTCCTGCTGGTGCGGTTAACAACGCTACAAGGCTCATTTTTGCAAATGCAATCTATTTCAAGGGAGCCTGGAGTGAGAAGTTTGACCCCTCAAAGACAAAAGACTCCGATTTTCATCTTCTTGATGGTAGCAAAGTTCAAGTACCCTTCATGACCACCAAGAAAAAGCAATTTATGCGTGAATATGATGGTTTCAAAGTCTTGGGTCTTCCTTACTTACAGGGTCAAGATAAACGCCGATTCACAATGTATTTCTACCTTCCAGATGCAAAAGACGGCATTTTATCTATGATCGAGAACATAGGTTCAGAATTTGACTTCTTAGAATCTAATATTCCTCGCGAAAAAGTACAAGTTGGTCAGTTTTTAATCCCAAAATTCAAGATCGCATTTGGGTTTGAAGCTTCTGGCATGTTAAAGGAATTAGGTCTCGTGTTGCCTTTTAGTGTTGGAGGAGGTCTGACCGAAATGGTTGACTCCCACGTGGGTGAAAGCCTATATGTTTCGAGCATTCACCATAAATCTTTTGTAGAGGTGAATGAAGAAGGAACTGAAGCTGCAGCAGCCTCTGCATCAGTTGTCGCGTTCGGGTCACGCATGATTGATGATCATAAGATTGATTTCGTGGCAGATCATCCATTCTTGTTTGTTATTAGGGAAGATATAAGTGGTGTTGTGTTGTTTATAGGACAGGTGATTGACCCAAGTGTTTCTTGATCTGGAAGTTGGAAGTGTTGGTTCATATGATGGTTTGGTTTTGTTCTAATCTCTAAATGCATGTTATAATTTTAGACTGTTTCTACTATACCAATGGTAATAATATCAATTCTATCACACTTTGTTAGTATCAAATATCTATTTGCCTTTGATCACAAGTAGAAAAGCAGAACAACATGATATTTTTTCGATATATATAAATTGATTACAACAAATAAGACTAAAGCAACATTAAAGTTATAATCATTCACTTATTGTGTGTATATGACAAATTGGTAACAGAACATCTGTGCACAGAATTTGGTGGGTTCCAGATTTGGTTCTTGGCCCGATTAGGCATTAAGCAGTCGAAACATCTAGTTCTCTTATAAGAAAAGGTGTTTCAAGCCTTAATTGACAAAAAAAAAAAAAAAAATCCTAAGAAGAAATAAGGGTGTGTTTTGTAATTGGGTTGGTAACGAGGATATAAATTAAACTATTATTGTTATTTAAAAAAATAAAGAAGGAAAAGAGATGGACATAAAGATGATACGGGTCAATCTGATTTTTCAACCCCATGTCCTTTAATGGGCTTTGAGACACTAACTTATATTATCACGGAATAAGTAATTGCAATTGTAATAAGTAAGATATGATAATCGAAGTGTGGGTAGTGTGCGCTTAACTATTTAGGTGTATATTATAAGTGGGAAACTTGTTATTTTAATACATTGTATGTTTTTTAAATGATGTGACAACTTGTATAGATATCACGTGACCCTTATATATAAATGACACCTCAGTAAAAATACTATAAATTACATACAATATATCGAATAGCGAGTTTTATTTCCCTATACACACTACCAATATTAACCCTAGGTTGATTGATTGATTAAATTTTCAACTACCTATTCTACTTCCCAAGTATCATACCCAATCTCTACTTGTATTTGTACTTTGTATAACAAACACATTTTGTACTTAAATTTCCATTACCAATCCCTAAGGAACTCAGAACGCAAATACAAATACTCGAGGCATACAATATGAGAAAGATCGAAAATAGTTTAACGACTGATTCTTTTCTAAAATATGGTTGAGAAAAAAAATATAGTACTCCATATGTCTCAAAATTATTTTCCCATGTCAAGAAACACTACCGTTTTAAAAAAATGCATCTATTACCGTTGATCACCAATAAAAATTCATTTTTACAATTTTTAAACATTTTGATTGGTTGATTTTAAAATAGAACAACTATTTTATGATATACTAAAATACTTGGTAGATAAATAAATTGGTAATTGAATTAACAATAATAAAATATTAAAATTAAATAAATAAAAAATGTTAACGCGGATACGTGGTGAAAGGAAAAGGTTCGTTCCTTAACGTCGTTACCTAAAGGCTAAAATCTAAAACCGCCCTCTTTAAAAACATTCCGACCACCTCGCCACACCATCTTAACAATCCATCAATCAAACCTTTGACCACAAAAATGGACATCCAACAATCGATCACCAATCAAACCCATGTTTCAATCACACTCGCAAACCACCTGCTGACCAAGATCTCTCACAACTCCAACATTGTTTTTTCTCCCCTTTCACTCCATGTAGTCCTGGGCTTGATCGCCGCCGGTTCTAAAAACAAAACCCTCGACCAGATTCTAACGTTTCTGAAAACAAAAACCATCGATGACCTCAACTCGCTGTCGTCGCAGGTTGTGTCTTTAGTCTTTGCTGACGGTAGCCCAAGTGGTGGCCCTCGGTTGTCTTTTGCTAATGGAGTTTGGGTTGAACAAACACTTCCTCTTAAACCTGCTTTTAAACAGGTTGTTGATACTGTTTATAACGCCGCTTCTATTCAAGTTGATTTTCAATCCAAGGTTAGTTCTTTTTTTGTTTTGTTTTGTTAGGGTTATGTTTTAGTATATGATGATGATGATGATGATGATGTTATGTTAATGTTAATGTTGCTGTATAGATGGTTCTTTTTATATATTTATTAGCCTTTATTATCAAAGATTTGTGTTGGGTATTGCTAATTTTTTATGATTTTTTAAAAAAGGTGAAAACTAAAATTGGATTTGACTCTGTTTGAAGTGAAACGTCAAAACCCTAACAGACACTGAAATAGAATTAATCAAAATGATGAAACTTGATTAGTTTGATACTTTGATTAAGGGAGTGTTTGGGATTGATTATTTATTATTTTTGTTGTATAAGTAAACTAGATAAAAGACCCGCGTTGTAGAAGTAAATTCAAGTGCCCTTCTAAAAGTTCGGTAACTCCTTATTTTAATAGGAATAAACACTTAAAAATGAGCATAAAACGTCAAGTTTGTAAGATTTGGGTATTTTGATAACTGTTTATTGAACAAATAGATAGTTTCTAATATAGTTATGGCTAATCTTTTGTACTTATTTGTTAATTGTTAATGAAGGCTGTTGAGGTAGCTAATGAAGTGAATCTGTGGGCTGATAAGCAAACAAATGGCCTTATCAAAGATATCCTTCCTGCTGGTGCGGTTACGAGTTCCACCAGGCTCATCTTTGCAAATGCAGTCTATTTTAAAGGAGCTTGGAGTGAGAAGTTTGACCCGTCAAAGACTAAAGACTCTGACTTTCACCTTCTTGATGGTAGCAAAGTTCAAGTACCCTTCATGACCAGCAAGAAGAAACAATTTGTGCGTGAATGTGATGGTTTCAAAGTCTTGGGTCTTCCCTATTTAAAAGGTGAAGATAAACGCCAATTCACAATGTACTTTTATCTTCCAGATGCAAAAGATGGCCTTTCATCTTTAATCGAGAAAATAGGTTCAGGATCTGACTTTTTGGACAGAAACATTCCACGTCAAAAAGTGGAAGTCAGGCAGTTTTTAATCCCAAAGTTTAAGATCTCATTCGGGTTTGAAGCTTCTGATATGTTGAAGGAGTTAGGACTTGTATTGCCTTTCGGTGGTGAAGAAGGTTTGACTGAAATGGTAGACTCACCTGTGGGTCAAAGCTTGTTTGTTTCGAGCATTCATCATAAATCTTTTGTGGAGGTGAATGAAGAAGGTACAGAGGCTGCTGCAGCTTCTGCAGCTGTTGTAATGCTGAGATCTTTGATGACTGATGATAAGGTTGACTTTGTGGCGGATCATCCGTTTTTGTTTGTGATTAGAGAGGATATGACTGGAGTCGTTTTGTTTATGGGACAGGTAATTGATCCTCGTGTTGGTTGAGCTGTTTTTGTTGGAATTTTGGCACATGTATGATGGTTTGTAGTACTTTCTGCTTGTAATACGAATGCTTTGATGTTTGTATCTTACTAGTGGCAATAAATCCTATAGTTGCGTGAATATAGCATGTCTTGTGTTTTGAATTACTAGTTTCTTGAAAAGTGCAAGCATAATTGATGTGTCAATTAGGTTGATCAAGAAATTGAGTTGGGTAAATTTGCATTTTGGGAGGGGGGGTTGGGGTTATGGGACAGGGGATATGACATTTTAGGTTTTGGTTTTGGTTTTATGTAGCCTAAATTACTATAGAATTCCATTAGGACTTCACTAATTTTTATGTTTTTCAAATTAAATCATCATAGCATATCTATATTTGTTATGCTAATCTATATATCTTATTGATAAGCATACGGTTTCATTCAAAAGAAACATTTAATTTAAGACGTTTGTAACTTTTAACTAACAACATCATAGTTAAATCCGTTGGGTCATTTTTTTATTCAAAACAAATATTTTAATTAAGACTTTTGTAACTTTATGATGATGATGATGATGATGATAAAATTTGAGATACGTTGTAGATTTGGGGCTCTTGAAAAATAATAAATTAAATAATCTCCATAACTATCAATCAGGCCATAAGGGTTCAAAAGGGTAAAAAATAAGGCCAAAAAATAAAAGCTTCACCCGTATATATTGCCGAAAAGATTCTAAAAGTTGTTATATAATTATAACCTTAGTGGACGGGCACCGATCGTACGATATTTTCACAATGATGAATCGCATCATGCGATATGTGGTACAACCTTTTATTGGTCGAGCTCTTACATCGACTATCATCAAGCAAATTCCTCTTCTTCAAAACAAAAAACCAGCAACAGACATTCAAAAGTCGTTCAATAAACAATCACAGGTCTCAATCACTCTAGCCAACCATCTCCTTGCTACACAATTCAAAAACACCAATGTTGTTTTCTCTCCACTTTCCATCCATGTCGTCCTAAGCTTAATCGCTACCGGTTGCAAAGATAAAGAACTCGAACAGATGCTCTCGTTTCTCAAAACAAAAACTATTGGTGACCTCAACACTCTTGCTTCGCAGACTTCTTCCTTGATCATGGTTGATGGTAGCCCACTTGGCGGACCTCGTTTAAATTATGCGAATGGGGTTTGGGTTGAGCAAACACTTTCTCTTATACCTTCATATAAACAGGTTGCGGAAACTGTTTATAGAGCTGCTTGTAAGGAAGTAGATTTCAAAAACAAGGTCAGTTTAAATAAATTCTGTTTCTGTTATACGTAATAACCAATTCTCTGTTCTTTGATTTATCACATTAAGGTCGTAAAACACTTGTTGAATGTAAGAGCATAATTGATTACATTCTCGTGCACTTAACCTTGAATGTATTCGTAGGCTATGTTCGGCAAACTAGCTTGTAGGAGCTTGTTGGAGCTTGAGCTTATTTTTTCCAAAACAAGCTTTGTTTGGCATACAAAAGTGTAGGAGCTTATTGAAAAAATAAGCTCTAGAATAATAAGCTACTTCAACTAGCTTTTAAAATAAGCTGCAAGCTTATTGGGTGTGAAATTACATGAATACCCCTCTCTACATGTCTTTGATTTAAACTTTTTGTCCTTTATGTCTATTCACATATTAAGCTCCAGCTCCAGCTACTTTAACAAACACTTCTAAAAATTTATATAAGCTCCAGCTTCCAGCTCCAAAAATAAGCTCCAACTACAAGCTTCCAGCTCCAGCTACCAGTTAGTTACGCCAAACACACCCGTAGCCTAAACTACCTCTTGTCCAGGGGTGGTTTTAAGGTGGGGGCAGGGTGGGCATCCGCCCCCATCAAGTTTTTACAAGCCGAGTCCCAACCAAGTTTTACGAGTCGAGAAAATTTTTATAGGTTTTGGTATAATTTGCATATTGTCTCCGTAACTTATATATACAAAACAGTTAGGAAATGTTTATTATATGCATATTTAGTCCAATGGTGAAGAAGTGGGTTTTGTGTTTATAAGAGGTTCAAAGTTCAAATCTCACTTGTTGTGTTAGATTAACTTTTTTATCATATTTTTCCCCCCTTTCTTTCTTATTATGAACTATTTTTTCTCATTGTATATAATAATATAATTAATGCAATACGGAATTCTTCAATTTTTTTCTTTCTATTTCCTTGTTTCTTATCCTTTCTCATTGTATATATTTAATGTAATAGTTCTTTTAAGGGAAAAGTCCCGTGAAATGCAACCAACTATGCTCGAAAAATCTATGGTATGCGACTAACTTTGGACGAGGCCTAAGAATGCAACCTATTTGAAAAAGTGGGGTTTTTGATGTAATTTGCTGACGTGTCGTTCGTTGAAGGTGACACGTGGCGTACGGATGTGCCACGTGGCTTACGGAGAGTTTGACAACTCATCGACACGTCAGCAAATTACATCAAAAACCCCATTTTTGCAAGTAGGTTGCATTCTTAGGCCTCGTCCAAAGTTAGTCGCATACCATAGATTTTCGGGCATAGTTGGTTGCATTTCACAGGACTAAGCCCTTCTTTTAACTCAAAACTAGATCAAGACCCGCAATTTTGCGGGCTATGTAAATTTTAAAAGGTACGATTGTTACGTTAGGTAGACTTTGTAGGCGTTGACGACGTTATAGCAAAACTACAAACAACGATAATAGTTACATGCAGAGAGACTAACAGTGAGCTAATTTGAAGGATACCTGAGTTAAACTGTCATAGAAAAAATCCTTAATTCAATAAAAGCTAGTAACGCTAAATGTAGGTTTCAATGTGTAGGTTGTTGGTGAATAACTCGGCGTCCATGCATAATGTAAATATTTAGGAAAGAGTCAACATCAAAATAAAACAAAAGTGTTGCAATGTCGATATCACCATCTATCTTCCATATAGTATCTGCAGCACCTTTGGTCGCTTTAATGAACGAACCAAACCAATGTTCTCTAGTGCACGCACATCTCACAATGTCCTCTAGAAACCATTTCAAGTACGTCATTCTGAGTTGTCGACAGATAATATGCAAATCAATGAAACTGCAACCACCCAAGTACTCTAAATCGTTATCTTTTTTGGACCAATATTCACTAATGTATATTTTACTATTTTTATGTTTTTAGGTTTTATAGCATTTCCATAATATGTTTGCTAGCTTAGCACTAAGCTAGCCACCAACCAAAGATAGAAATTTTAATCTTTAATGAATTTCTACCAAATGTTTTCTATTGAGTTCTCTCATCAACTTGTAGATATTATTATTATGTAACTAATAAATCATCAATCTCAACATTAGTTAATCAATTCATAAATCTACAAACAAGTCTACAGTAGCCGAGTTGTAATTCCATTAATTGAGCTCAAAGTATGTTTTTCCAATGAGTGTGAATTATAATTGTTACAAATTTAACCATGGGATGAAATGGTGAAGCTAACATACATTTCACAGCATCACATGTGTATCTTTCTCTGAACAACATGATAGATTTTCATTTTCATTTCATTTTTCTGCAGTATAAAAGCTTTCTATACACCGCTCTCTTGATGTGAAAAAAAACAGCCTTTCAAGTCAGTATTGTAAACTTGGTTCAGAAATATCAGTACCGGAAAAACAAATTTGGCTATTGTTGTATGTACATGGAACTTCACATATAAGCGTGCAAGAAATCAGTCGTACACAATTTTTTCTGCCAGTTTTGTATTTCTTGCAGCATTTTTTAGTTTCTCCAGTGCAACAAGGCCAACCTACCTAACTCGTTCCTGCGACAACCCTTTCCTGAAATGGTAACCGGTACTGGGTTAAATGAGATACAGAGCACAAGTAATGCATTTGCAGCTGGAAGTTTGAATGAAGATGAATGAAGATTAAAAAGTCAAGTTCCATCTTTGTAGCTCTTAATCCATGATGTAGAAACTGGGTGGCTACTAAAAGTGGCATTTTCAGTTATTCACTTATGTATTGGCCGACTTGGGTAATGTTAATCTCAAACGGGCCAATTCATAAAACATTCATCTAGAAAGTGAACGGGTCAAGCGGGTTTAAAGTAGTCAAAAGTGTAATTTTAATGCAAAAAACTGAAAGAATCAAAAGCTTAGACTATAACTGTAATCGTTTTGTCATAGTAGTATTTAATAAATTATTCACTTATCTTTATTGTGATGTAAAAGAACCCACCCCATTTTCAGCCTGCATTAAAAAAGCTACCCATTTCATCCCGGACCCGTTTTATACTTTGACCCATTATCCAACTTGTTGACCGGCCAATTTTGCCACCTCTAGAGAAAACAGTGCACCAAATCTCCATGCCATAAAACAAGTTTAAATTCAATTGGTTGTGTTATACCTTCTACTGATATCCTCCCAAGTAAGATACTCATTGTCAAGACCATAGTAAAGATAGATGATCTCCCTCTCCTGCTCCCCTAGAGTCATTTTGATGAGATTTCTTACTTCATCCTGCAATACAGGTGAGTAATAAAGAGCATGATTTCGTGGTAACAAGAACAAAAGAATCGGTAGAATGAGTTCTATGAACATAATAGTACCTTGAGAGCTGCTTCATCTACACCATGCCAAGGGTTATTTCCTGGGCAATATTCTGCAATGTACTGCACCAATTACAAAAAAGAGGTCAAAAGGTTGAAAGAAGGTGACAGTGATTCATCATTACAATTAAATATCACCTACACTATGAAGTGTTTCTCCAGGAAGACCGTTTAAAGAAGGGAAAGCTTCCTTGTCAAGTGAGAACACTTTACATACTGCCTACATGAAGTGCCAAGAAAAATTATGAGCTGGCAAATGAAAAAGATACTATTATAAATACAAGTATGTCAAAGACTTTCAGTACCTCAGTGGCATTTGTTACTTTCTTTCTCGACATATTCAGAGTTACAGCAATTTTCTGTAGGATTATATCGGGAAAAAGACAGTAGAGCATAAGAACATAAACACGGGAAAATGCTTAAAAACATAAGATAAAGACATCAGTTTTGAAGATAGACGGAAATATTACACACACTTATATAAACTTAAAATTGCAAAATTGCTTTCTTAAGTCCATCTGCAAAGAGCTCAGCTACCTGAATTAGGTCAGACATATCAGCTCCCATATGTTTATACTTTTGTGCAACAGACATCACAAGACGAACATTGCTCATTGCCAGCTTCTCCCTTGCCAAACTGCACTCGATCTGTTTAGTTTGCAAGTCAACGCGTGAAATTTTTAAAGAAGCCGCAAGTTGCGTCTCTGTAGGTTCACATCCTAATCTTTCCTTCAATCTGAAAATCATGTACAGATTGTGCGTTTTAATGAGCATTTTTTAGTTCACAGGTTGAAAAGTCGAACATTTTGAGAGTACAGATAAACCATTACCTTGACTTCTCTTCTTCTAAATGCAGACCAATTTTGATCTTTTCCGATAAGGCAACCACTTCTGAGTGAGTAAGTAATGCGTTGTTATTTTACGCCTTTAAGATATCCTTTGTGACAATTTTGAAGGAGTTCTGGACTGATTAAGGAGCTCAACTGCTTATTTCCACCATCTCAACTGCCAGCATACTGTATTATTGAAACTAAACAGATTATTAACAATGCAACAATGAGAAGCAGGAATAAAACATATCATGAAACATAGATGAATTGGAGGTATTACGTGACTTGTTATGTCATTGAATATCATTAACAGGTCTATCAATATGAACAAATGAAAAATAGCGAAATATATCGAACCCATGAAGTCATAAGGCCAAGTTATTATTCAATCATTATGAATGAAAAATACCATTAAGCAATAACAGAGATTGTGTAGTATAAGCTATCAGATGCAACCAAAAAAAATCGACAAAAAACATGAACTCGCCAACAATATCGATTGCAAAATGCCACCAAATCACAAGAAGTAATGTTTTAAGAAGCATAAAGTGTACCTAGTTGTTAAACAATCATTATGAATGCGGAACACCATTAAGCAACAACATAGATTTTTTACTTTAATGTATCAGATGCAACCAAAAAAGATAAGGAAAAAACATCCAATCGCTAACAATATCGATTTTAAAATGACACCAAATCACAAGAAGTAATGTTCTAAGAAGCATAAAGTGAACCTAGTTTTTAAACAATCATTATGAATGCGGAACACCATTAAGCAACAACAGAGATGTTGTACCATAATGTAGCAGATGCAACACCAAACGATTGTATCATAATGATTGTTTAACAAAAAAGATCGTATCAGATCGCCAACAATAACAATTGTATCAGATGCAACATCAAACGCCAACAATCATTATCGCAGATGCAACCAAAAAAGATCGATAAGAAACATCAAATCGCCAACAATAACAATGGTATCAGATGCAACATCAAACGATCAATATTAACAGATAAGAGGTCTTACAAGTGGATCGATTAAGATCATATCCATGGAGGAGACTTGATTTGGCGTGTTTTTGTAGCTCTGTTTCCAAAGCATATGAACTTTTACTCTGATCTTCCAATCACTCCTCGCATCTGTGATTTCGTTTAGCAGCGTGAAAGAACTTCTGTTGCCATTGACGATGGTGTAGTACTGTTTAATCTCGGTTCTGCAAGTACGCGTCGCGATATGTAGAAAGGATGCAGACAAGATCGAACAAAAAGAAAGCAGTAATGAGGTGTAATTGGCTCCATGAATGTTGAATCGCCTCCAAAATTAGATCGGATGTTTAGGTTCTGAAATTCAAAAGACACATAAGATGGGCGCCCTAATTTGGATACCAGGAGGCGTGGAATTGAAGGGTACATTGGTACTTTTCTAATTAGCCTTCCTATATATTTGCTAATCAAGAATGAGGTTAGCTTTAAACATAATAGGTTATTTAAAATTGATTTGCCTAATCACATCCTCCTATAATAATTAAGAGGGATAGTTGTTAATTAAACTATATATCATAATCTTAATGAGTACAATTTTTTCATTTTCTTCATAATCTACATATATATATATTTTTTAAAGAAGGTAGACATGAATATCATTACCATAGATTAGTACAATTTTTCCCTTTTCTTCATAAATTACGTATGATAATGTTTTTACGATATAAATATGTCAAATATAAGTATTTTCGAATCAGAATGTGTAAAAACTTCAAAAAGAGTATATATATTGTCAGTTGCTAAATATATGAGTATATTTTATATTTTGTCCGTTTTATTAAGACTTAAATTTGAATATTTGATCTTTAACTAAATTTGCTCCGATTCAAATGAAATTGTTTTGGTTAAAGAAAAAAATTGATTCGATGATCCAAACTCAACGTAGGCTATTAGATTTTGCCTCCATTCAAATGTATTTAACTATTTATGGTACCGCCCTGCTTTTGCCCCTTACTTACCTGTATTTGTTAATTGAATTAACTGAACATGGATAGGTTTTGTGATTCAATTTCTTCGACCTCTTTTAATTTCAAATCATTTGGCTATAGCTTACATACATATTTTTATTGTTTTATTGATACTACAAAGCCTGATGAGGTAACCAAAGAAGTGAACCTGTGGGCTGAAAAGCAAACCAATGGCCTTATCAATGAAATCCTTCCTCCCGATGTAGTTACGGATACGACCATGGGCATTCTAGCTAATGCGATTTATTTCAAGGGAGTCTGGATTCACAAGTTTGACCCTTCATGGACACGCGAAGACAACTTCTACCTCCTGAACGGTAGCAAAGTACAAGTACCCTTCATGACCAACGATTTCCAACAATTCGTGAGTGTGTATCCTGATTTTAAAGTGTTGGGTCTTCCGTATGAAAATGGTGAAGATAAACGGCGTTTCACAATGTACTTGTTTCTCCCAAATGCAAAAGATGGCCTCCCATCTTTGATACAAAAAATGAGTTCAGATCCTGACTTTTTGGAATCTCATATTCCAGATGAACTAGAAGATTTGCAACTGTTTCTGATCCCAAAGTTTAAGATCTCTCTGGGGTTTGATGTTTGTCATACGTTGAAGGAATTAGGCTTAGACCTGCCGTTCCCAGAAGAAGTGGTAAATGTGAAATTCTCCATGGCTCAACATAAAATAAAGATGCGACATAAATCGTTTATAGAGGTGAATGAAGAAGGTACGGAAGCTACAGGGGTCACTAGTGCAGTATTGGAAGAATCTGAGTTATCCTTCCTGCCTATTGAAAATGTTACCTTTGTGGCAGATCATCCGTTTATGTTTGTGATTAGAGAAGATACGACTGGAGCTGTGCTGTTTATGGGACAGGTGGTTGACCCAACTATCGACTCATCAGGTTGTCAAATGAACTTTTGGTGAATTTGATGCTACATTTTCGTTATGTATACATATATATGGGCGATTGAAAGTTTTATTGTTTAAAAACGTTACTGAGTAATCCGTGGATCTCTACTAATCCAAAATGGAACACTGATTATATGTATAACTATCAGTTTTTGTAAACTGACAGAAGTCATTAGTAGTGGGATGAAATGCAATTTAGAAGTTACGGTCAAGCCATTTTATATTTTTGATTATGATATAAATTAAAGATCAAGGAAGTAGTAAGTGCTTGATGTAACTGGCCTAACATTCAGTTACATTTATTCTACTGTCATTAGGGATGTTCGGGATGAGAAATGCTATGGATACAAAATTTTTACAAACATTTCTCTACAAACTGACGTGGCTATCTGATTTGTCCATCCATGTCATACACCTACTTTTTCTCCCTCTTCGGGTTATTTTCTCTCTCTGCACACTCAAGTCTCTCTTCCCAATTAACCTACTTTTCTTCTTTCCAATGAATTGAATCTACTTTTCCCTTCCAAAATAATCACCTCTCAACTTGAAAATTATAAAAATGTGAGAATTAAAAAGAAAAAATCATCTCTGATGAGAGATCGAGCAAATGGACCAACACCATCAATTTTATAAAATGATTGGGTTGCTGCTGGGTTTTAACCTTTTTAGGTTTTCTTCTAGGGTTAAAAATGGTTTAACCCTCAAAGTTTCAATTTTTTTTCATTTTAACCACTCAACTTTTTTTGTAATGATTTAATCCTTCAAGTTTGCATTGAATTAATGGTTTAACCCTTTGAAGGGTTAAACCATTAAATTTTTAAAAGTTTGATGATTAAACTAGAAAAATTTAAAAGGGTTAAATCACTATAAAAGATAAACTTTAGGGATTAAACCATCAAAATGCTGAAGTATAATCAAACTTTAGGCTTAAACCACCAAAATTTTTAAACTTAGAGGGTTAACTCATTAGTAAAAAACTTGAGTGGTTAAAACGAAAAAAAAGTGAAACTTTGAGGATTAAACCATTATTAACCCTTTCTTCTATCCTTGTTGCTGGTTGTGTATGGGTTGCTTCACATTTTTGTTTATATCATTAAGCTTTTTCTTTTTCTCTTATTTAGAGGGTTAAATCGTATGTAGTTTCGGTTGCATTCAAGAAAGAAAGACAACCGTTATGTTATTCTTATTAACTGCCCACAAAATGTTTGATTAACATCCCCACTTGTTTTATTTGGATAATGTATTCATATTTAGTTTAATCTTGATATTGTTTAGAAGATAAAAGAGGAAGATTAATTTATCTGGGTGAATTCAAGAGATGAGACTATGAGAGAGATCTAGTTGGGACTTGGGAGATAATGATAATAATGATATATGGTTAAAAGAGGTTAATTATAAGAGCATCTCCAATTAAGGTTCAAAGCTCTGCCACATCAGCTTTGTACTTTTATACACAAAAAGTCTACAATGCATTGAACTCTATAAAGTTTAACATAGTGCCACATCATTTTACTATATATATTTAATAAATATTTAACCTAACAAAAACAGACCAATCTATATATAACATACATATATTCGTTAAAAACACACACATATATAGTGTAATAAGTTATAAATTATTTATAAAAAAATAAATAATTGAGTAATAAACGAGTTGGAGATTTTAAAATTCATCTGTATGTATTTTTGTAGTTGATTTATAACGATTTTTATTATTGTTATTAGAGAAAATTACAAAAACCGTCCTTATGGTTTGACCTGAATTGCACATTTAGTCCTTTAATTAATTTAATTACATAGATGATCCTTTGTTTTGAAACTTGTTACGTAAATAGTCCTTTACACTAACGATTGTTAAATCTCCGTTAAAAAGGACCACGTGTGTAGTTTTTTTATTATTTTAAATTTTATAATTTTTGAGTAGATATAAATTATAAAATTTAAAATATATATATATATACATATTATTAGGTGCACAACATCATTTTCAGCTTTCACATTTCGCTTAGCAAATTCATTATCAAATTGCTCCTCTTCCACATTTGTCTTTCACTACTCAAGGACCCTCTGTTACCCATTCATCTTATCTCGTAATGACTTTAGTGGCCACCATCTCTTCTCTTTTGTATCATTTTCGATGAACCTAGCTTTAAAGTAAAATGACATTGAAAAGTGATAACTAATTAAGCCAAAAATGTATATTTAGGTAGGAAAAGATGGTGGTAGAATATAAATTTGTTGTTATAGATAGGGGTGTTAACGAACCGAGTACTTAACGAGCTACTCGAGTTCGAACTCGTTATCTCGAATTTTGAGCATAATACTATTCGAGCCCGAGTCAAGTTCAAACATAAAAAGACTGCTCGATTAGTTTCACGAGCCAAACTTCAAAAAAGTAAATCCGACTCGGCTCGTTAGCTAGGATGAGATGAGCACTCTATAAATATCAACATCAAGAATCTAATACATACTTACTTATTATATATTAGTGTTTGATGATAACTAATTAAACTTACACAATTTAAGTTTAATTAAGTGTAAATGTCTTTTACAAACTTTATTTCAAGTTTCATAAAATAGTTAGTATACTTTTTAATAAGCTTGTTGTAAGTTGATAAACGATTTTATCGAGCTTGAGCTTCTAAACAAACATTTTGAGCTCAAATAACAATTTTTTTTTTTTTTTTGTAAATTGTCATAAACTTAAACGAGTATAGAGCTCGAGCTCGAACACTAAATTACTATCCGAGCCCGAACTCGAATATGGTTTTAAAAAGTTAATCGAGTTCGAGTCGAACTCGAATATACTTATTTTTTAAACGAGTCGAGTATCAAGATATTCGAATTGACTTGGGTCATCAACAGCCCTAGTTATAGAGGAGAATATGATCAAATTTAATAATGAATAAAATGAGTGAAATGAAAATAATGTTATGTGCACCATATAATGTATCTACACATATGCTAGATTTTATTATTTATATTTTACTCAATAAAATTTAAAGAATTAAATTTTTTACATGCATGGTCCTTTTTAACGGAGATTTAACAATCGTTAGTGTAAATGACTATTTACGTAACAAGTTTCAAGAGAAATGATCATCTATGTAATTAAATTAATTAAAGGACTGAATGTGTAATTTAGGTCAAACCATAAGGACGGTTTCTGTAATTTTCTCTTGTTATTATTATTATGAAATTATGAATGAAGTGTAAAGAATGAACTGGAGATTTTATTAAATTAAAAGGCCAGACATATTTGTGTGATGATGGTATGGCCCACTTTCCGTCTAAAGTGGAGTCTAAAACTGCTTGAGCGCTACTTTGAGCGGACAAAGAAATTTCACCCTACAATGCATTTATTGATGCCACCTCATTCATATAGAAAACTTTGAACTTGCCACATATTAGCATTGGAGGTGCTCTAACTGGGTTAAATATTGATCTTGACTTTTGACTAATTTGACATGGATGGACAACTCAGATAGCCACGTCAAATGTTTGTAAAATTTTTGTATCTATAGCATTTCCATAGTTGTTAAACTCTTACGATTTACGAGTCGACTCTTACGAGTCGGCTCAGAAATTCAAAAAACGAGGCGACTCGGACCCCGACTCTTAAATGGCTTTGACTCTTACGAGTCATTTATTGACTCTTCCGAGTCGTGGGCGACTCTTACGAGTCTTGGGCGACTCTTACGAGTCAGAAACCGAACACACGTTTAATGTAATCTAATAAAAAATATAAAATGGTAAAATATGATAGGAAATGACTAATAATCCATTATAAATTAAGCATTTGTGTTATTTAATGACTTTCATCATGTTTTACTTCAATTAAGGATATAAATCTAAACAATAATATACATATAGATATTAATATATGTATTTATTGTAAAATTATGACTCTTACGAGTCGAGTCGAGTCACGAGTCACGAGTTAAAAATCAATACTCCGAATTACGAGTCAAGTCACGAGTTAACAACTATGAGCATTTCTCGTTTGGGATTGTTAACTAATCAATTGTTTAATTTAGACTTGATTAAGCAAATGAGCTGGAGCATGTTTGCTGCCTCCAAGTACGTTCAAGTAAAAACGGTTTTCTGAAATTTCAAATGTTTTATATTAGCCCTTTTGTTTTTAAATTTGGATTTATGTTTTCATTATTTTAAAATTTGGGTTTACCGTTTTGACTTTTTGAAGTCTTTAATTTTCAACTTTAACCTTAAATATTTTTGTTATATAATACTTGATACAATATATGTATAGATTGAGTTTTAAATGTATTTTCATTAGTATAATTTTCATTATTCATTATTATATAACACAAAAAATAAAAATTAATGTCAAAGTTAGAAATGAAAGACTTCAAAAACTCAAAACTGGACAACTATTTTGAAACGAAGAAATTAGTATAAACTGTTGGCCATCACTTATAATCAAGATGGTACTAAGCTTGATCACCATGCAACTGTATTTAATTATGAAATTTGAAACTTATGATATGTTAGATATATTGGAACAAATAACAAGAAAAAAATGATACAAAGCGGAAGCTATCAAATTCAAATTAAAGTGCAAATAAAAATCAAATCAATTTGAAAGTACCGAACAAAGCTAATACAAATCCAATTCGAAAGTATGAAATTTCTAAATTAATTATGTTAGGAATTGTAGCGAAAACATCCAACTAACAACAACTAATTGGTATCAAAAATCAAACCATAACAACGCTCGTGTAATCGAGGTTGCACCCACAAACAATAAACGGATACATAATTGCAAACCTATTAATAAAAACAAGCAAACAAGATAATGAATCGAATAATATGACATAAGGATTTAACGTAGTTATGTTCAATCTCCAACTTTGATATTGGTTTAGTCCACGGGGACAAACTGAGAGATTTTTCTTTCAGATTTTCGTTCCAAGAGTTTACAAGAAATACATAGGGGTTTATATTTATAGAAAATAACAAACTTGCTAAACAAGAAAATGTGTTTGCTAGCTGCCAAGGCGATCCCACCAGGATGGATCTGCTGTCAAAATGATCCCGGTGGTATAATATCTATCCCATCGGTATCGTACTTTTTCCAACCTAAAATCGTTTTCTTTGTTAAGCTTCACCTATCATAACAAATTATCAATATTTATAAAGCAAACTAATTAAAACTAATCCTAAACAAACTCAATCACCTTCACAAACTAGTATTTTAACCCGTGCGTTGCACAGTTAAATGACTGCCATAAAAAACGTTAATATCGTAAACTTTATGTACATAGAAGTTTCATGTGCCATAATGCTATATAACAGTTATGTATTTTTATTAAATCATATACGTAGCAGTTGTGTATATACAACTATAAAATGTATGTGTTTTCTATTCTCTACATGTTTGGATGGATACAAAGTGAAGACGGATAAGGGATTTACGTAGTTTCTTATGAAAATTTTATAATAACGCGTACGTAATGTAGTTAATGTGGGTTTGATGAAAAAATGTAACAAATAAAAGTTTTATTGTTATGTACAAAATAAAATTTTATCAAATTATACATAAGGTAAATAAAAAAAAAATATGCATGTCACACTTAACCCTAATCGATATGTGGCCGTAGGCCGTAGCCCGTAGGGTAATAAAAAGGGTGATGATTTATTACTTCGTATAATGTTTTTACATGTAATGTATGTGTACTCCGAGATATTGAAGTTCCCTTATGTCATCTACCGATCTTGGTGTATCCATTTGGGCCCACACGATACACTGTTATATGAGACATCGAATTGTTGATTTTGAGATAATTGACACACACATATATACATACATTGCAGTGTGAATGTGTAGATAAATGTCGTAAGCACACATTTAGCTAACCTACTAAAGGCATTAATACAATTGAGGTACGTAATAGAAAAACAATATCAATTGATAGATTTCACATATGGATCCATGAACTCAGTTTTCCACCATTTAACTATGGTCAAAGTATAAACACCAATATATGAGTGTAGTATAGTATTTATTCTTCATGGATCTCAAGATTCCAAATACAGAGAAGTGCATATCGACAAGTGCATATGATATCAAGCAAGAGAGGTTGTAGTTTATAACATTTTGAGGATATCAAACATGGCTATATTTGCATTCTGGAGCCAATACAAACCCACAATACATATGAATGGTTATTTTAGTTATGCTTTTATCCCTAACACAATATGTAAAATAAAAGAAATGTATCTAAGTACGAAACACGTCAAATCAAAATATGATAGCCCAACTTGCAAAATAATATGGATATTAGGATGATGCTTTTTTTAACTAACAATAATTTTAAACTGCAAGTCCAATATGATGGGTGCATCTTTACATCTCTAGTGATCAACATATTCAAGAAGTTACAAGCTATGAAGCTAATTTAAACACAATGAAAAGAAAAAGTCTGCCTCAAATTGTCATCTTACAATATAGTAGTATAGTACTCTGATGTTATGAACTTATGATAGTAAGTATAGTACTCTGATGTTATGATAGTAAGGATCAGATCAGTTGATGATATCTTAAAGTAGCTTGAATCAAAGTCATGCAAGCACAAATATGTACCCATCTTTACCACCGCTGTAGAAACTACAATACATTCAAAGTAGAAAGAAGTTCAAGAATTAGATTAGAGTCATGGTAAAAATAGGTGACAACACGATAAAGTTAAGATAATCTCGGGACCTTTAGACCAAAAGAAACAACAATATTAGTAAACAGCAATATGAAAAGCATTTCTAGTAAACATCAAAGAGAGGTTTCATAACTGAAGTTGAGTTTTATTTTAACTGTGACCAATGAAGAAGAATATGTACCTTGTACCATAAGATGGGACCAATATATTCTTTTACACCTCCGAACTCTATTTGTAGTAACTCAGCTTTACACTTCTCAGCACAATGATCACTTGTAGTAACAGATGATACATCCTAGCACCTCCGAGTACCACCTAAAAGATACAAGTATTAGTCTCTACAACTTTGACATTCTAATTGCAAAATCATTCATCTGAGTCCCAAATCTAATTAAGGCTCTTCACCATCACTGACGATTATCTTCTTCAAAGATGACTACTACCACGTACATGGTCCACCACTTGATTAGTGATCACAACAACTATACAAAAGAAAATAATATAATAATTGTCAACAGGAGTTGCGTTACCAACTAAAAATTTATAAAAATGGTATATTACCTTATGCGCTAATTTCCAAAGGCTCCTAATTATTACTTGGAAAGGTACCCGTAAACTGTGAAAAAGTTGACTGTTGTCGTAGTAGAACTCAATCCCAGTTTAGATGCCTCCTATCAAAATCAATGGCAAGGAACTTTCTTGTCAATGTGTAATGGAAAGAAAGACAAATTATAACGGTTTATGAGAAAAAAAATAAGTATCTGCTACCAATATTTTTGAGTAGGTTTTGGACTCTAGTAGACTTATCACTTTATTTAGATCTTGTATCATCTTCCTACAATCCTACAGTTTCGTGAGACAGCTCTTGAGAGTCCTTTTGGTACCAATAATAACTATCTGCATGAGGTCATTCAAGCTTGCAGTCGCTGTTAATTACACATTGCATATCCCTTGTACCTACATTCCTGATTATTAATATGGAAATGAAGATACGAAGATACATATATAAATCACTTTAAATTTCTCAGAGTTTAACTTCAAATCGACATGGATAAGAACACAACCTTGAAAAAACAACACAACCCGTAGTAATAATTTTAACACATTGACCCGTTTATGATAAGGGGTTAAATATAAATTAGTTTATCCCATTGATTGGATTAGTCAAGAGATGATTATTATGCTTAAAGCATACACATTCGTTGATACCATATAAAAATGACAAGCCTCCTACTTATAAATAGTATACGCTTACTCAGTTAGTATTGTTTCTCAATCATAAAATTATGCTTATAATACAAATTCTTATATAAAACTCACAGTTGGTCCATTTTGAACACACAAGTAGAAGTCATGGTTCTATGGATGACATACTATTTGTCAACGATTGAACCTGAAACACAAGAAAGAATAATTAGTTTTTTAATTTTGCAAATCTTACATTTTTAGGAATCATATACCTGGTGGTAGTCTAGTCAATCGTTATCGGTCTGACTTTGACCCATTTTGATAGTTATCTAACACCTTGACCTGTCAATTTTGCTAACTCTAGTCAATCGCAGACCAAAAGTAAACGAAATATTTGACTACAAGTCAAGTCAAAAAATGAATCCTACTTACCAAAATCATTACCAAAACTTACATGAACCTTAGTGCCTTACCAGAAGATCAGCAGCTACTCTTGAGTAGCCCCATTAAACCACTGATTTTAGTCTCGAGTCTCAACATTATCCTCTTCAATAACGACCCTCTTCATCTGCTGAAAGATAAATAGGAATATAGGCATTGTGGATATGTATGAACACTAACATGCCTCGAGCCACATTTCTTGTGATCCTGGTGTTCTAGCAATAAAATCAGTCAGACGTGGGACTGATAAAATTCAAAATAACAACGAATTAGCAGTTGTTACCTGAAACATGACATTTCGAGAGCTGTTGTTATTTCCTGAATTACAAATGTTGTGAGTGCATATAGAGTGCAGCTGTGAGGACAAAACTTATGTCATCCAAGAAGTTCAAAACAGAATTTGACAAGAATTAAGATGAAGTCATGCCAAATATTTTTTTAAGAGTTTAGATATTGTAACAATCATACTTGCGTATACAAAGAAACCGAGAAGGACCCATTTCTTATCAACCACCGAATTTCTGCCATTCAATACAAACTAACGTCACAATAAATGAAAAGATACTACATACCCATCATTTTACCAGCTAGTAACAGAATTAGCAACTGCAAAAAAAGAAACAAAACAACCACTAAATAACTAACATGAAACACAAAGCAATCATTACACGAATTTTCTTAATGAAAAAAGACAGAAAGCACACCCATATATGATTATTGAATTCAGAATTCTTTGCCCGATAAATCAAATCTCTCATTTTAGATGACGGCTAAAGAAAAAGGAGAAGCAGGCGTTCAATTCATACTAAAACTTATAAATAAAACTTCTAATATTAGCATAAATAAAAACTTCTAATAAAACTGGGCAAGTCAAATTTCGTGTCAGTTTGGGACTGGTAAAACACTAATGTTAATTTTGGCATTGAAGAGCACTTAATTCCTTAACTCTACGCACGTTGCTCCTATTTTACAGAATCATATTCAGATAACACATGACTTATCACTTTATTATATTAATAAATACTGGTAGAGGTGGAAAACGGGTGAGTTGTCAAACGGGGTAAAAACGGATTATCTTTTTAGTGCAGGTGAAACGGGTCCATCCATCTAGCCCCATAACATGCTCTATACATTACTAAATTTTAGAAATGATCAATGTGTTGGATATAAGTAAAAAAAACCAACAGTATTGCAATAAAATAGACTTTAATCAAATATTTTCAAGTATTTATGTGTGTGAATAAACTTCACATGAATTCGACCCATGCTATTATTAGTGAACGTTTTAGCTTAACCCCGTTGACCCGTAGAAATAAAATAGCCAAAGTCAACCCACATGTAAGTAATTGGGTCGATATCACCTATATGCAATCTAAATATATAGTTGTAATGGAAGTACTAATGAGTCAGCTTAATCATTGCTGCAAAATATATCGAAGTTAACAGCTAAATCAAGTTTATACAGCAAGAAGTAAGAAATAAGTATCGAAAACCAAATAAGGTATCAACTTACTGAAAAGAGCCCTTTTTGCTTGAATATATTGCTGCTTTTGATTTCTCTTAATTGTCAATCCATCAAAATCAGCAATAAAGTTGGTCTCTTCGAGATCCTCGAATGTAAAGAATGCCACCCATATTACAAATAGCTATGATCTAAAGTTTACAATAACCCAAATAGATACTCTGAAAAGGTTTAAGAACACAAGTAACTAAGTTGAACTTACTCTATGCAACCTGCAACTGTTCAACAACAATAAAATTGTTGAATAGAAATGATCAGCCTAAAATGCTGGTTTTCATATAAGTGATAGAAAATGTACAAAATCACGAGTGATAATGATCCTCTATTAAATTGTTATCTAACATATAAAGTTTGGTGACAAAATAGTAGCGTATAACATCAAACTTAACCTGCAATTTTATAATAACCATACGAAAGTAAAAATGAAGTGATTAATCAGAATTATACGAGTAAAATATAAAGAAACAACAAAATTACCAGGGTGTGAGAAAACTCACCTTTATACTTCAAGACCCACAATCGAGTCTTGATTTTGAAACCTTTTACACAAATCATTGCGATTGAAGAAGATGACATATAAAAAATTCGCATAATTTCCCCCACATTAAACTGGTTGATTTGGTGCTCGCAACCCTAGAATTAATTTGTGTCTGAAACAATTTAGGCTTATTGATCGAGAGGTAGAGAGCGGATAGTAGGTAGAGATTAAAGGTTTAATCAGCATGGCTTCCTTGAAAAGCGGAGGAGAAGGAAGATCGTGGGAGCGGTTGGAGCCGGGGAGAAAACCGCCGCTGGAGCAAAATACCGGAATCTATTGAATAAATGACGGTGGAGATTGAAAGTCAACGTGATCTAATGGTCAATTTCGAAAGTCAACTAAAAAATTAACCGCCAAGGAGGTTTCACTCTTCTCGGGCCATAGATAAGGAAAATTCTGAACCCACCCAGATACCAAAACTAATTAACCAAGTTTACCAAAAAAAAACCTTTAAAAATTCAAATCACTTTCTAATATGATAAATAAATGAATAACATGGACCCACAAATCTTAAAAACTTAATTAAAGACCGTATATGGTATAATAAAAACTTAGTAACTTACCATATACGTATAGGACTAAACATTATTCAAACCTCTATTTATAGTTTTATATTAAAATATATCTAATATAATACGGAGTATAAATAATATCAATTTTAATTAAGTGTTTTGATAAGCATACATAAAGATTGCATAATCTTGTCTTTGAGAATTGATAACATTCCTTATAAAATCAAAAATCACTTCTTATAATCAGAAAACAATACATTCAGGCTCAGGTTTTACTCTGTAGATCGAGCTATGGACATTCAAAGATCGATGAATAACCAAATCCATGTCTCAATGAAACTCGCAAACCACCGTCTCTTAAACAAATCTCACAACTCAAGCATTGTTTTCTCTCCGCTTTCGATCCATGTTGTCCTAAACGTGATCGCTGCAGGTTCAGTTGCTAACTTTTCTGAATGCATAAAACATCATTGGTTAAAAAGTTAAAAAGGATATCATTGGTTAAAAAGGACCAAGTTTAGCCGTAGGTTTTAAGTCGGCCGATGACTTGTTTTTCTTGTTGCGAAAGTTTGTTATTCATTATATAATGAAAACCCATAAATATTTGTAACACCTGAGCCGTAAAAAAGTAATAAAGAAAAAACTCTCTGGTTTGGCCCCGTGGACTAAACCAATCTCCAAGTTGGAGATTGAACATAACCACGTTAAATCCTCGTGTCGTTTACGTTCTTGTTATCGTTTATTTATCTTGTTGCTTTGTATTTAATTGTTAGGTTTGCAATTATTATCCGTTTATTGTTTGTGGGTGTAACGCAATTACACGAGCGTTTGTTTGGGTTTGATTTTTGCTAGCAACTAGTTGTTGGTTGGATGTTTTCGCTGCAAATTCCTAACAACTGGTATCAGAGCTCTAGGTTGAGCGATTGGGAACAATAGCGGATCAAAGCATGATCAATAATGTTTGTTGATGATTAGGTTTTATTGGAAGATGGAGAGCTAGGGTTATTGTGGCCAAATAACCACAGTGGATCTAGATTCCGTTGAATATAATCATCGGGGTAACGGTAGGAATGACACGGTTAGGATTTGTTGCAACATTGTTATCGAGATCGCCTGACTTATTTTTTTTGTTGGATCGCGAAGAACTCGGCAAGCAAAGTTTATGTGCTCAGCGAGTTGTTTTGTCTAGATTAAACAGGTTAGGGTTTTTTCTAGTAGGTTGTAACGTGACGACACGGTAGGAGGCCGGTCACGTTGTGATGGTTATTATTCGCGACGGCGTTAATGGAGTCGGTGATCGAGTTCAATTGTTGATTTGTTGCAGAGAGAGTTTTGGGATCCGGGTTATGGATTCGTGTTCATTATTCTTTGTGATCCCGTGCAAATTAAAAGAATGATGAACGTTATCAAACTTAGGGTTTGATGTTGTGAGTGTAGGGACGTGATGTCTCGGGAACTTCATTGATACGGACTGGGTTATCAAAGATGTGATGTTTGTTATGGTGCTCAAGACGATGGTTAGGTTTTCTCGGTTGGTAGATTGGGTAATAAACGGTACCACATCTGTTTGGTAATCGGCAGTGGGAGTTATCGAGGGAGTTTGGTTATGGCTCGTGGGTTGAAACGGGAGACCATGCTTTTGGTCGGGTATTCCATAGTATGGAATGAGTAGGCAGGTTAGAGCTTCTACACTGGAGATATTGGTTGTAGAAGATGTCGGATAGAACGTGTTCGACTGTGCTCGGATATCGATTGATGTTTGGTTCAACGATAGAGCGAATCTTCTGGATGAATCAATTGGGAATTTTCAAGTTGGTTAGAGGCGGATGATCTTGTAAGTCCTATTGAACTTTCAAATATTGTTGAGAGTGTCGGGAACTCTAGGGAGTTTGGAACAGAGGGAAGTGTCGAAGCTAGTGGGAGTTTGGCAACTAGTGGGAGTCTTGAGATGGTTGTGCGATTGATGGATCTCGAGTTTCTACAGGTTTAGTGTGTGGATTCCGGCAACACTAGAGCATTCGGACTTCGTTGTTACTCTCCAATGGCAAAGTAATTTGCGAATGACCGAGTGTTATGAACCAGAGTCTTCTCAGAGAGCCGCAATTGTTATTTTGATTCGTACAGTGGGAGCGGGCTGAGTTGGAGAAGATGTGTTCATAGAAATCGTACGTACGTTTTTTGGGTTAGTGTACCAGCGGGAAAGCGAAAATTGGTGATGTAGATTTCAAGGTTGTGACTGCGTTCTCACGGATAAACCTTGATGATAATCTAAGAGTTGGTTCTATCGGTAATTTTCTGATTGCTGGAAAAGAAAATTGGATAGACGAAATTTCTGTACGGATGGTCGTTGCCATGTCGGTGGCAGGATCAGACGTGGCTGTAATCGACGAGTTGAAGAGATAGGTGTCTCTTGATAGAATCCTGTGGTTGGAGTTTCGCACACTTCAACGAATCTTCTTGGGCCTAGAAGATGATGATAGTGTTTAGAAAGTGGTCCCAGTTTCATGATGTGAGTGTTCTGGTAGCTTTGTGTCGAAAGTCTTCCGACTCTGTGTGGTCGAGCGGCGTGTCCCGAATGGTATTTCGGCGGTGTGAAGTTTGAACGGGTGACATTAATGAAGGGACGTGTTTAGTGAAGGATTACTGGTTTGGGGTTGATTAATCTTCAAGTGGGAGATTGTTGGGAATTAAATATGTGAAGATTTAATCAATTATCATGTGAATTGGAATTAAATGGCAAGTGGAGAACAAGATCTTGTGAAATTAAAAAGGATATCATTGGTTAAAAAGGACCAAGTTTAGCCGTAGGTTTTAAGTCGGCCGATGACTTGTTTTTCTTGTTGCGAAAGTTTGTTATTCACTATATAATGAAACCCATAAATATTTGTAACACCTGAGCCGTTAAAAAGTAATAAAGAAAAAACTCTCTGGTTTGGCCCCGTAGACTAAACCAATCTCCAAGTTGGAGATTGAACATAACCACGTTAAATCCTCGTGTCGTTTACGTTCTTGTTATCGTTTATTTATCTTGTTGCTTTGTATTTAATTGTTAGGTTTGCAATTATTATCCGTTTATTGTTTGTGGGTGTAACGCAATTACACGAGCGTTTGTTTGGGTTTGATTTTTGCTAGCAACTAGTTGTTGTTAGTTGGATGTTTCCACTGCAAATTCCTAACAGATTGTGTCAATGATCATGGCTGATGGTAGCCCGGTTCATGGGCCACGGTTGCATGTCTTTTGCAAACGGGGTTTTGGTTAATCAAATGCTTTCTCTTGAACCATCTTTTAAACAGGTTATGGAACTGTTCATAAAGCCACTTGTAAGCAAGTCAATTTCAAAAACAAGGTCAGGTTTTAGTTTTGTGTTTCTTCTTGTAGATGCATTTTTATTGTGTTAATACATTATGCGTCACTTTGGGTAACGTTTAATATTTTTCTAATTGAATAAATCCCTGTATCCTATTGTATTAGTTGATTAATTGACAGAAAGAAAGTTAACCAAGTGGAGGTAACGCGCTTGAATGCTTGATGCATTGTATTGCAACTTTCTCTATAAACTTTTTTTCTTATCTTTTAAGTACAATAGTACTTAAGAAGATCTGCAATTGAACAAATGAAGCATGCTATTGCTATAGTTTATATTAATTATAATATAGTATTGAGTGGAGCTAGTTGCTTGTTAAGAAATTTAATCCCTGCTGTTTTGCTGGATTAATGAGATTAACGATGTCAATATGTGAATGATAATGACACTATTGTAGTTGATATGTGGTTTGTAACTTAGATTATGATCAGAGATGACAGTAGGGATGATTTATTGAACAAGCGAAGTTTAATTGGTTTTGTTATTTAGGCTAACATTTATACTTTAATGATTAATGAATGCTAATGAGGTAGCCAAAGAAGTGAATTTGTGGGTGAAAAAACAAACCAATGGCCTTATCAAAGACATCCTTCCTGCTGCGGCGGTTAGCCAGGATACCACGCTCATATTTTCAAATGCTCTCTATTTCAAGGGAGCCTAGAATCAGAAGTTTGACCAGTCAAAGACAAAAGACGACAATTTTCATCTCCTCGATGGGAGGAAAGTTCAAGTGTCAGGATCGACTTGATCACAGTCAAGATTTACAACAAACACAAGCTTGGAATGATCAACAAGAAGTTGTGGAATAACACTTGTTGATTTAGGAAGATAAATTATTTGTAAAGAATAAACACTAACAAGTAAGATTGATAACCAAAAGCTTCAATATTATTAATGAATAATAATACGGATACACTTGAGTTTTTATTAGGGTTACAAAGAAACCTTGAAGCTATTACACACACTTAGAATTGTGTATCTAAATAGACTTAGATACTATACATATACAATATTGACCATGTTTCTAAGAAAGGAACTCTAACAATAAAATATAGAGACCTTGTCCTTTAGACGTTTCCTTCATTAAAGTTTGGAAACAAATTTAACTCTGCTAAGCATGGTATGCTAAACATGTTCTGCTGACTCTGTACCAGACACATTACCCATTAGGTACTCTGATAGACCTACTCAGCAGTATTAACACTGTAAATTACATTAACAGTATTAATAACTGAATTTACAACCAGCAGTACTAACTGCAAAATTACGACTAACAGTCTTAACATGATGGGCAGTAGTAATCCTTGCAGCGGCATTAACTTTGAAGCTTTGGCCTAACAGTACTAATTTTGAATACACCGGCAGTATTAACTTCTTGAGCAATAGAAACTTTGCACGAGCAGTAGAAACTAATAACAGCAGTATTAACTTTGAAGTCCAGCATGTGACACCCGCCAGTTTAGGTTATCTGTAAACCTAAGCTAGAACATAAATTACGTGTATTTAGTTTTGTATTAGGCTAAATACTTGTAACTACTTGTATATATGAATATACACTTACGTGATTACAGGTAGATTACGTGCTTACCTGTAATTACGCGAAACGATCGGACGAAGTCCGACATTTATACGACGTTGGTGAAAATATTTTTTTTATAAATAACGTAAACCTATTTTATGATTTAAATAGTAGGTATTTACATTATATTATTATTTTGTATAATAATACGCGAAAAACTTAGACGTTTTGTTTAAAAGGTAACAAATGCAACGAAAATGCGGGAATCAAATTCGGCAACTAAACGAAACTCAATAAATATTTCGACAACTCAAAATAAAGTATTTTAATTTTACTTCAATGGAAAAATATCCCAAACATATCGATAATTAAAGCGACACAGAATAACGTTAGGCGATTTAACGTTTTAACGAAGTAACGAATAAACGAACACGGTACGCAACACAGTCTGAAAATCGAAATTAAATCACACACCCACCACATGGGGCCCATGTGGCTGGCCCCCATGTGTTACCACCCTCTCCCTCCACTAAAATTTCATGCAAATGATCATCATCACAATCCTTTACAACTCCACTCCAATTACATGCATTTTCTCATTATTCACTCTCACTCCCTCTCCATTTTCTGGAGAAAGCAGCCTTCAAACTCCACCAACACTCCCAAGAACCACCATTCATCCACCATAAACCACCAAGAACCACCACCATCATCTTCATCTTCTTGCAAAGGAAAATAGCTCAAGAACATCATCATCTTCAACTCATCCTTCTCCTCTCCATTAAAATACTTTGTGAGGATTCTTTTATGTTCATTACACTTTAATTAACATGTAATAACATTCATTCAACATGATTATGTTCAAAAATCTTGTTAAAACTACTTTTTATAACATAAAACACATGAAGATATGACTTTTATAATCTGTCCAGAAATGAGTACGAAATTCACATAGGTGTTTCTCCCTCTTAACTCAACTATAATGGATGTTTTATGAGTCAAAAATTAAGTTCAAGATGTAAGCTTTTCAACCCCACTAGCCCTATAATTTTTAGAGCTCGTTTGCTATTTTAAAATTTTTTTGTAAGAACATTGGTATAATCTGTCAGAAAATTTACTTTTATGGTTTTTGTGATATCTTGAGCTATACACACCTAAATAATCTGAAACCACCGCCAAAAGTTCACAAATTAAGTTAGGAACAAAAGTTATTTGGATGACTTTCTCTGAAAATGTATAGATATTGCTCAGTAATTCAATCTTCATGCATGTGTCCAGATTAGTCAATTTAGACTATCCTAAAAATTATATAGAAATTACTGGAAGTAGATAAGACGTATGGGATCAACTGTGATTTTCCTTGGATTTTATTTTGAACTCTAGAGTTCTGTAAAAAAATCAATAAAAGCATGCATTTTCTGGAAATTATAAAAGTGGACTGTTTGGGGTGTAAAATAAAAACCGACACTTGTGAACTTACTAAATGTGGAAGGATTAACTTTTTATGACTTTTGAACATATTTAAGGGTTTGGGGAAAGTTTCGGGTCAAACTGAGTAGGTTTGACGAAGTCAACAAAAACGGGGTTCGGTTTTGAAAAACGTTAAACTTACTATTTTTGGCAAGAATGGTAACAAAAAGGGTTTTGGTGACTTATTAAGTAACTTAGACTAAAAATGAGACTCGAAAACACTCCCGAATGAAAAATTGACACTTAGAGCACTTGGACCAAATCTTCTATGTCTCAAGTAGAGACACTAGTTAAGTGTCTCCAAAAATTTCTGAAAATATTCTAAGTCTTAAGTAGAGACACTAGCCAAGTGTCGTCAAACTTTTTGAAAATATTCTAAGTCCCAAGTAGAGACACTAGCCAAGTGTCGCCAAAATTTCTGAAAGTATTCTAAGTCCCAAGTAGAGACACTAACCAAGTGTCGCCAATTACAGTCAAATTGGAAATATTTTCATCCCCAAGCATCGATTTCACGAAACAACAACTAAACTAAATACGATACTACTCATACACGAAAAACACATATACCATGTAAGTACACAACGAAACAAACATAATAAAAATATCTTAGAGAATTATTATTACAAACTTTCACCAACGGGTCGTATACGTTTTTGATAAACAACATACTTTGGACATATTAGTTGAGTGAACAACTAACGTAGGTGGACATTAACCCTCCACCTACACGCTTGACTTAAGTGGACATTAACCCTCCACTTACATAGATGGTCTTTTGAAACATCTACTTACACACACAACCTTATGCGTTAGGGCGCTAGAAGGTTGCACACTGTGACATCCGGTCAAAATGGGCAAAATTAGCTCCTAATTTAAAACTTAATCATTCGTACTTGGTACGTATTAAAACGAAAGTATTCGGATATTATATATATATATATATATATATATATATATATATATATATATATATAACGTTAGATGATTATTTAATAATCATTATAAATCAATCTGAAAGAACACAGAAAAATCAAATACGGATGTTGGTGAATCAAATTATTAAGTAATATGAAATTATTTAATAATCACATTATTTATTAATTATTTAATAATCACATTATTTATTAATTATTATGTTTATAATAGTTAACACGTAACTCGTATCGTATCAAATAAATCATGCGCAACAAAAACGCGCGAGACACGCCCGACAATCGAAACAAGCCAAAGTTATATTTTTATAACTTCAAGTAAAGTATTTTGATAAAATACTTCTATTAAAATTATCATATACTAAAACGATAACGAACACGTTTAATTAAAACATTACACGATTAATAAATGCAACACAAACTCGTCAATCAATACCGACACTTTGACAAAACATTTTATAAATGTTTTCAAGTATTATTTGAATAATATCACAATAAAAAATATTGAGATTTCATTCGTTATTTATAACACGTACGTGTAACGTATAAAACATAAACGAACGTTTAAACGACCCGGGAAACGAACACCGCACGCACTAGTACAAAAACGGGTATATATGGCGGTGAAAAAGGCCATCTGAAGCGGTGAACAGCCCGTCCCTGATGCCGACGCCACGAAAAGTAGAAACTTGTTTAAAGCGGTCAAACGACCGCTATAAATTGTACCACTAAGAGCGGGTAAAAGAACATATGAAGCGGTTAAAAAGTAACAAATTTGGCGGGAATAATAGAGATTTGAAGCGGTTTAGTGATTTCTTTTGAGGCGGTAAATATAGATACTTATGGAGCGGTTCTAGTGTAAAGAAATAAAAAATTGTGTAATTGGAGCGTCGTCATTACTTAGTTTTCGTGGAGGGTTTTTTAATTGAAATATTAAAAAATGGAAATTTAAAAAAATAATAATAATAAATTTCTTGTGGCGGTTTTCGTCATTACATTTGTGGCTGTTTTTTAATTGAAATATTAAAAAAATATATTTTTGGAGCGGTGCTTTCGCTTAGAATTTGGAGCGGATGTGGGGGTTATTCGGTTATTCCGTTATTGAATTGCTTGATTTTCTATGCAAAATAGTAGACTACAGTTATGCCAAAACCAGCAGAATTCAATAACCAAATAACAAATAATTTAAAACAAAATCTAACCTAAACATATAAAACATGCTAAAATATAACCTAAATATAATGTACAACTATAAAAATAACCTAAATATAATAACAAATAAAATGTGTTTATTTATTTGTTCTGATCGTTAAGAATGTACTATACCTCTTTGCAAATTCAATTGTGCCCTCAATTACCAACTTGTCCAAATCATTTGGTGAATAAGGTGACAAGTCGCTCCAAGCCTATAATAGATTCAAATTAAAACATAAAAAAGAGATCGAGGTTAATGCATTACAGAGATTATTACGTACTATGGACTTACATTTTGTGGGAAATATGGTTGCATACTCATAAAGAATTGTTGCATATGCATCATTACGTAATACCCACATTCCCAACTGTCTCGTTGTTGAGGACACTGATTTGAAGCACAAAGTTAGTTTAACACATAATTTATGATCAATTTGCATATATCATGTTTTTCACAGTATATTAATTATATGCTTACCAACACTATCTTCCATTGCCAATTCTCGCCTTCTCTCCTGAAAATTCAGTAGTGTGAAGTTAACTACAAGTTATAAGAAACAATTAGTTGGGTAAGAATGAACAGTGATGGAGAATGAAAATTATTCCAAGTGTGTTAGTACTGCTGGAGCTATCAATTTCAAGTACTGCTGGAGATATCAATTTCAAGTTAAAATCCGATCAAAAACCACTGACAATTTGTTAGCTTATCTGCTCGAAACACAAGGAGCAGAGGATTTTTATGGAATAATTGATTTCTTAAAGGGAAGTAACTTGAAAGAAGCCTTTGTGATTTTTGGACTTAGCGTTTGAGATATATTTAATTTTTAAAAACGAGGAGGAAAGAGAATGTAGTGACACGTGGTGCATTCCTAGCGGTTCCTTCATTCTCACAGAAAATTGGTGTACTCATGTGAACCTAGCTTACTCAAGATTGGTAAAGGCAGGGAGAGCTCGGGTTGTCTCATCTTCTAGCTCAAGCTCAAACAGTGATGATGATCAAGAGAAGGATGATCAATATATGTTCACTGGAGCTAGTGGGTCTGGTAGTCATGCTCCAAAGGGAATGACTAAGGAAGAGTCAAATAGGTTGTTAGCAGAGGGAGTGCAAAGGGAGCAGTTTGTTGTTCATATTATTGTTCACTGGCTACAAGTAATTATCTTCCTTGTTAACAAGTGTGTTTCCGCCACTTCTTGTTAATCATTCAAAGCAAGTGTTTTTAAGTTGTAATTTTGGTTAAGATCCAGGTCGATCTTGACACAATTGTCTAATTAGCATTGTCATTCAAGTAAACATATATACTTACCCATGAACATGCTCCGCGAATTTATAAGACGTCAAAGTCTTTGTCATCTTCATCGAATCCAATATGTATCCGCGATGCTCGACATTGTCGAGAATGATAAGCACCCAATGTTTACTACCCAAAAGTTTCAACATTTCAGATTTAAATAATAATTAAGGAAACGTAAGTAGCAAATATATATAGATATAATACATACCTTGCGAAATAGGGAGCAAGGAAAAAACGCTTATCACTGTGAACAGTGAACACATCAGTGACGTGCTTCATGACAACGGAGTCGGAAACTATTTCCTGGATTAGATGAGGATTAGGAAACGCGCAGTTGCAGGGAAAGCGCAGCTTCGGTCTGCAAAGATACAAGTACCTAAATAAAGACCAAAAAATTTATAGGATAGAATTAGAATATAATACACAAAGTCGTGTTGTGACATAACGGGACCAAGCTAACAAAATGATATAACAATTATGCCGATAAAACATTACGAAGTACAATATAATACCAAATGGATCTACGCATAGACGTATACATATACCTCCATCAAGGTCCAACATCCCCAGGTAAAACACCTCCATCACATATACCACAACGTCTAAGCCGAAACTCGCACCGACTAAGCATTAACATTGTGAGCCATGCGCTTCATTGGTGGTAGGTACCTTTATTTTAAATAATACCCATGGCAGGATTCGAACCCATGACCTCAAGGAAGTCATGGGCTACGTTAAGCGTTCACTATTAAAATGATCATAATGATCACAATGATCACAGTTAACAAATTTATATATTTGCAAAGAGAAGGCAATTACCTCATCATCGTCATCAGGCCGGTATGGTGATCCACGAGTTGTAGAAAGGTGTATGTGTTCTGTGAAAACGTATGATCGTTGAAGCTCGAGATTTTTTAGATCTTGATCTAGGATAAAATAACATTGACAATAATTGTTAAGTGCGGAATAACAATAAGAACATCAATGTTATCATAAGCCAAATCCCTAATCTTATTAATAAATCAACAAGACGGATACCCTTTAGTATCGGGGTTTTACAACCTTAGGGATAACAAAGAACTTTAGACATCTACATATTTTCGTGCGCAGCTAAACCCTATACCTATATCCCTTTATATAATAGAGATATTAGGGTTACAATAACTTGCATAGGAATTAAACTTACTTTTACACATTAAGTCCTTCTAGTTCCATCATTCTTTAATTACGCGTATTTTGTTTTGTAATCATCAAATCTAAAATCCTTACAATCTTCCCCTATTTGATATTACAAAACAATCTCGATAAATGAAACCGTCTTCTATGCTTCCCCTTGACATGTCACCACTTATTATAAGCTGCAAAATCACTTAACAATACCCTTTTTGTGTGCACCCGATTTCCTACGCCCCTATTTGTAATAATCAAATCAGAATCTTTTGCAACTTGTAAACACTTCCCCTCAAGTGTTACATGTAGATGATGAAATAATAAACAGTAAGCTTCCCCTTAAAATATGTTCACCATCTCTTGAATCTCGAAATCGATTGGCTCTTATGTAATGATCACTGATAAAGAAAATAGAGTATAACAAACTTGATGAAGAAGTCGAATCTTCCAAACGTGTACCTTATATCTTGTAATAACCACGACATCGAACTTATATCCTTGTATAAGTAGATCACAATCTCCCTTTAAGATCTCTTTGACAAAAATCCTTATTTTCATTAATAAGTCACCGAGCAACCCAAACTCTTTCAAGTGATAGCAAATGTGAGCATTGAGCATCATAAGTTTAATCTCACACGTTTGCTAGATTTGTCAAGTCTTCGTCGTCACCATACAAACCAAACAAGTTATCTTCAAAGCTCTTCATCCACCACCTTGAGATATGATAAGATACATAGCTGTAAAACTCAACTACAATATCAAATAAGCTATAATTTATCTTCTTCGTAATCACTTCTTCAAATAATCTTCAAAAACGAGCCATTAAATCAATAAAAATAAATTGTTATAAAAACAATTCCATCCGAGATCCGAAACCATCATTTGAACAAACAGTGGAAACTAATTAGTACTAACAGTGTTAACTGTTTTGCACTAACAGTGATAATCTCAAACTCCAAATCAACTAACAGTGGTAATATTCTTAAAAATACCCAAACAGTGGTAATCTTCACCACTTTCACAAACAGTGATAATCTTCATTGTGCCAACAGTGGTAATCTTATTCCTTTAACACAAACAGTTATAATCTCCACTAACAGTTGGAACTTCACTTTTCACTTTACTCATACCTTTAGATTGTGTACCCGGTTCTAAAACAGGAACTATAGCAGCTTCTAAACGTTCAAGACCACAAATAACAGGGATTTTACGATGGTCCAAAGACCCAACCTGATTATCCACATCATCTTCCATCTACAATCGAGGCATTCAAGTTCGAGCTAGAAGTTTTATTATGAATATAATTCATAACCTGCTCTTCATCATTCACATAACCATCACCATTCTTACCACTTGGACGATCCCTAAAAACCATCCGTGCTTGACCAATATAATAATATGCAAGAACAGACACAAATCAACTTCTTAATCAAACTTCAACTGTTGATCGACTTTAATATTTAACACAAGTTAGTTAAATATTAAATCGAAAACAGAAGTTGGTCGGCAAGATTGATTTCCAAAGTAGACGTGTGTCGGCTAAGCTTCTGTGATAAATTCATTCTCAAAAAGCAAGAACTTTAAGACTTTTAACGCCATCTGCAGTACCTTCAAACTGCTACCAATTATTGTTTCAATTACCCACTGTTTAATCAAATTAACACCCTTGTTCTTCTCTCTGTCGTGTATCTATTAAAACTCTAGCCTTTATCTTCGCTGTATCATTTATGCTATTTTCTCTGCTTCAATCTAGCTGAGCATGTTTTCTACCATGCATGATATCAACAAGAACAAATTATAATAGCAACAACTAAAATGATTAATCACACAGACTGCCGTATATCAGATATGAAAGCACAAGAGACCCAAAACAACAACTATACCATTCAACAACTTTTCTAGCCATTGAGATTCTTTTCTCTTATTATCAATCTCGATCTTAACAATGATATTAACATTCTGCTATGTTGCTTAAACTCGTTTAAAACATTAAAACCCTTGAACTCTTGTCTGTCTTATTCGAAGTAGGGTTTAAAGAAAAACCCTAGTCTGCCTTCGTTAATCTTGTAGCTTCCAGACATTGAATCACCAAACCATCGACATAATAAGAATCCTTGTTGTTACTTCCTCAAAAATTTAATAAATAAATTAATGATTGATGTAATATTGAACAATAACGTGAACATGAGATATGCACAGAAAGAATAATTTGTCGGTTGAACTCCAAATCAATCCGGTCACATGTATTGAATAAGTTGTATGCGAATTAATTATCGATAAAACATCAATATTAAAATAGAGTATATGCAGCTCCAATTACTTGTACTATGTCGGCAAGACAAACAGACATTCCCAAAGAAAAATCAGACCATGATTGTCAATAATATGCGATAGAAAAACCCTGTAAAGTCTCTGCACATGTTTGATGTTTATCCATGATTCATCATTAATTGAAACAAGCATATTTTCAAAACCTTTTATCAAGCTACGATCAACGAACTTTTATCTTCAAAATTTATCTTCGATCTCTACACTTTCGTTCACTGTATATATCCTAGATCACGAGCAACCTTGCTCTGATACCAATTGTGAAAACGTAATAACGATCTAGCTCTAGATTGTTTAGATCTTGATCTAGGATAAAATAACATTGACAATAATTGTAAAGTGCGGAATAACAATAAGAACATCAATGTTATCATAAGCCAAATCCCTAATCTTATTAATAAATCAACAAGACGGATACCCTTTAGTATCGGGGTTTTACAACCTTAGGGATAACAAAGAACTTTAGACATCTACATATTTTCGTGCGCACCTAAACCCTACACCTATATCCCTTTATATAATAGATATATTAGGGTTACAATAACTTGCATAGGAATTAAACTTACTTTTACACATTAAGTCCTTCTAGTTCCATCATTCTTTAATTACGCATATTTTGTTTTGTAATCATCAAATCTAAAATCCTTACATGTTCATCGTCCAGATTACCGACGTTTGTCTCTATCTGAACAATTGCTTTCCTCTTTTGACCCTTCCGAGTTCCAAGGGCCTTTTTTGATCCCCACCACACTGGACACCGCCCGTGTCCGCCCTTCCGAGTTCCTATTGTCTCCAGTAGGTTCTCTTTGGGCGTTGAACTCAATGTGACGGTCTGGATCGGGAGTGTAGTCATTTTCCTTTGCCTTCCCTAGTCTACCTTTTTCGGCAATGTCGTTTATATTTGATGTCCTATAAAGAACATGTGCAATATAAATGATATTAACACGTACGCTAAACACTGGCTAACAATTAAAATGATAAATGAGCAATTAACTACGGACATTATAATTTATTAAGAGTATAGGGAGCCTTTAAGGCTGTGCATAGCACAGCCCACCGTTGCTGATGTCCATTTTCTTGTGTTTTAACAATTTAGCCCTATAATACAATTAGACGACGAACCTTACGGTTTGAGATAATGTTTTATAAACTTAAAAAGCTCGTGCTATACTACCACGAGTGGGGTTCATAACTTTCATGGCATTAACAGAACACTCAAAGCATCAGCTACTAAAGCATGCTTTAATCAAATTAGAGATGGTGTGATACAAAGATCCATCTTTATTTCAAGCATATATCATTACTCGTATAATCAAAAGGAACGAAAGTTGGACCCTACAAGCATCTTTCGTTACGAAAAGTAAAACTTTAGTCCATGACTCTATGTTACACCTGTTGCATAAAAACTTCTTAATCTCAAGTGCTCAGACTCTCTTGTGATCCCAACACCCTACCGTATGCAAGTAGCTCCCCTTATGGTCTTTTCATTGTGCTTGAATTATGCTACACGTCCTTGCTGAATATACACCGGAAACAAAAAAAACTGAATGTTGATTCTTTGATCCTGTATAAGTTATACATAACTAATTAAAGACATCCATCATACACATATTAGTCTCCTTGATAATGTCGCTCTCATTATGAAATACCAGCCTCACCAATCTAAAAGTCCTTCGTACACATAATCTACACATTTATATTGATGTTCGAGTTTATTGGTTGACATGTTACCATCAAAAAGTAGCAGAGATCCACATGCCATTTGTGAGTCCATTCGTAAGGCAAGGCCGGGTTAGCGTATATACTTATTGAAACTCTAAATTAGCAAATAAGACCTACATATGATGACATACATGCTCATTAAAATGATAGAATGATTTGAACAAACTAATGCATGCCACTAAAATGTGCAAGATCCCCTGCTCAAATGAAAAAGGTGTGATATATTAAACATAGTGTTAATGTACAAATTCGTTACTGTACTTTGCCAAAATGTTCATATAGGTTACTGTACTTATAAAATATGCAATTGGATTACTGTACTTTCAAAAACTGTCACCACACCTATTTTTGCTTATTTTTGGTTAAAAGTTTAGTGACCCAATTGCACATTGTTATGTACATTTTGACAAGTACAGTAACTTAATTGAACTATGGCAAAAATTTGGTAACCTAATTGAACATTTTTACAAAGTACAGTAATCCAATTGCATATTTTAAAAGTACAGTAACCCAAATGAACATTTTGACAAAGTACAGTAACGAATTTGTACATTAACCCATTAAACATATACTCGTATATAGATTATCTATAAGAACAGTCGTGAATCTTCCGTGTTTAATTATCGAATTATCACTAATAAAGATCTTGCATGATTAACTGAACAAGTCTAATAATATATACGTGGTATCAGAATTAGAATTATATATGTAGAAAACAAAAATGACAGCATAATTAAGATGAGAATATTTTTGGCAATGGTAGGCCATTAATAAGAATGCCATGAGCCCATGAATTTTTCATCCATGCAGCTTCTGTTATAATGAATAAACAAACTTTGGACATATATGGTATTTTATTTTTTTAATGTTGGAAATAACATCAGAATGATATAAAAGATACAAAGCAATTAGTGGCATACATACCCAAACTGTATGCATATATTACTAAGCATATATGATTTATAAAAATGACCGAAGCACAAACAGATGCGCCTCAATCAAAGTAATATTCACCGCATATGGTAAACTCCACATAACTTTCAACATGTACATTGATGCTTTTAGAAAGAAATGAAGCTTAATAAACACCATCATTAGATCCAGTTACTCATGTGCACTAATCACAAGTATTATACAGGTCAGACAAAACAAGTCCACTAATTTGTAGTAAATTTCTGAGAGGCAAAACATCAAACACTTGATGTGAAAAGATGAAATCCAAATAAACGAAAGCTTCAACCAACCAAAAACTCCCACAATGAATCCCAACACATGCTCTTAGGTAACAACATTTTATATGGAAACATACCTGCTAATAATTCCTTGGTAGATATTCTACTAAGAGCTATTTATTCAGGAATTGAAATTGGTGTCCATGAAGAACCTGAAGGATACAAAGACAATATAAACATCCACACACAACATTTTACTGAATAATCTCTAAAAACATCAGAGAAGAGAAACCCAGCAAAAGTGAAAATCAACTAAGATAGGGTGAGGCAGAATTTAAACTTACAAATTTGAAGTCGGCCCCTGTATACAACAGTCTTCATTAGGAATGTTGAGTCCCTGTTTAGAGAAAGAACTTGAAATTCTAAAATTAACTTGCATAAATGAGAAATAGAGAAATTCTAGAATAAATGTATGGAAAATTAATAGCTGATTTTTTATCTAAAAATAGAGAAGTTAGGAAGGAGGAGAGTGAGGATGGAAAGGTGGGCACGCAAATGGGGATGACCTTGTAGGAAAAAAGAAGTCATGAACATGCTGGTTGCAGATGGGGAAGGAAAAGGTGAACAGTTTGAGACTATTTTGTGCTGATATGTAAATGCTTGAGTTGTCCACAGTATTTTATGTTTTCTCTTTATATTATTGGTAGATAATATGTAAGTGCAACTCGAAGGGTTTACGTAAAGCTTTTTTGTGTAAAAAAGTGGTTGATAAAGCTTTTGATCATTGGAGCAAAAGCTTTTTTGATTAAAAGGTTAAGATTTATCAACCTTTGGAGGTAAAGCTTTTTAGCTCAAATATTTATACATTTAACCCTTCATTGTGGTTTAAAAAAGCTATTGGAAAGCTTTTTACATTGGAGCAAAAGCTTTTGTATAAAGCTTTTGGAATGACTTTATCATTGGAGATGCTCTAACAAACACTACGCAAAACGGATAGCAAACATTACACACGTGCAAATAAGAAACTGATCGAATTGTCATACATATATATTTCCCTTTATCAGAACCAGCTACAGACCAGGAGAACAAAAATATTAATTCCCACATAAAAACGACAGTGATGGATGCACTTTCTCAAGTATTGAATAGGGTCTTTGCTGGCATATCTTAGAGTGTTCTCACAGGTTCAGGATTGGAGAATCAACAACTACGGGACCACATCTTTACAAGTTTACATCAATATCATCAAGATCAGTATTGAATTCAATATCTTTTAATTTTGACATATATAACGAGCTGAGGGTGGGGACCAAAAAAAGCGTTGTTTCATAAAGAACATTCCCTTTTGTATGTACTCACAACAATCAATAACATATGGGTGGTGATTTGTACACCACCAACCTTTAGCCATACACCACTAGTTATGCATTAAACTGTTGTACTGAACAACAGATTGATGCACATTAGTGGTGTATGCCTGTATGGTTACAAATTTATATATAAATTATATATTTACCTAAAAAATTATGTACAAATATATCAATATATGTTTCAATCCGGACTAAAAGAAAAATTTTACATAGAAAAATACAATTAATTTACAATATTTAACAAACTACCACCAATAATGGATGAATCAGAGTTACATGACAACAGTTCAAAAGCCGATCAAAATTGGAAAACCTAGCAATTAATGCAACCGTTTGGATATGAGCTGCGGCAAAATTATACCGTTATAAATTTACCAAAGTGCAATGGGTTTACAATAACAAACTTTAACCTAGATTTACCGGTGTATATTTGGGGATACGGTGGTGGCAGAAGTAGAACGAAGCCGAAGACGATGAAGCAGAAAATCGCGATCAAAAGTGTATTCTGTCTCTATGTAGACCAAAAAGTGCTTCTTCACCAATAAAACCTTAGCTCATTTGAAGCGGTTAAAAAAATATCCGCTTCAAATTACAAAGACAACCGCCACGCCATAAACCAACCGCTTCAATTTACTAATGAAACTTTTTGATTTTTTAGCCCACGTTTGGCGGGGAACCAAAAAATTTGAAATTTGGTGCTTTAGTTTTTATCAAATGCATATATATTATATATAGTAATATAGTAATATAGATATAGATCTATATAGATCTATATATCTATAATCTATATATATATATATATATATATATCTATTTATAAAGCATATTGCTATTTTATTGTTGCAAAGTTTAAGAAGTACGGAGTAAGACTCAATAATTCATTTTATATAACTATATATAAGTTGTGTAATTTTTCAATATTTTGTTTTAATTAGTATATTTAATAATATTTAATTTTTTATTAAATTTAAATTTAATACTTAAAATGGTAAGTGTAATTATTTAATTAAATCTAAATCGTCGGATCACCTTGTAAATTTTCATTGAAAGTTCCAGATTGCTCAATAGGATTTTGGTTTATTTATATTAATAATAATAATATTATTATGGTTATTATATTCTAAACATTATTATTATTATTATTATTATTATTATTATTATTATTATTATTATTATTATTATTATTATTATTATTATTATTATTATTATATACATACATACATACATACATGTAAGATATAGTGCAAGTGTTTTTGAAAACTAACTAAAATAAAAAATCAATTAAATTATGTTTTCTTAATTGATGTGCATGCTTAAGATGTAATGCCCCCAAAGTCGAAAGCAGCGACTAACCGGATATTTGCAACTTTCAACGAAAAACCATAGTGAAAGGTAACTATTAGACACAACTTTAGACTAATAAAGAGCTCCAATTTATTATCAGTTTCCGATGTGGGACGGTTTGTTACAGAGATCGAGGGACTCATGTGCCATTCAGGAAGATATATATTAATGAAAACCTCATGGAAGACGATGTGTCTCAATGGGGTTATGACTTGTGGGCATTTAGCTTATCCCACATTAGTTGGTGATGATTTGAAAATAATTGTGGTCAACATGCATTAGCTGGCAACCTCTTTTTAGGTTTATGATGACAAGTTGAGTCTAAAAATTCCCTGAGGATTTTTGAGGACATGAGAGGTACGTGTTGGGTGTATAAGGTAAACCCCTGTTACAAATCACAAACGCTCTTATTGTGGCCAAAAAGGTCATTGGACCCGTGAGAACTATAAAGTTACATGGAAGACGATGTGTCTCAATGGGGTTATGACTTGTGGGCATTTAGCTTATCCCACATTAGTTGGTGACGATTTGAAAATAATTGTGGTCAACATGCATTAGCTGGCAACCTCCTATTTCCATTGTCTATTTTTTGATATTTTAAGGTTTATAATGACAAGTTGAATCTAAAAATTCCCTGAGGATTTTTGGGGACACGAGAGGTACGTGTTGGGTGTATAAGGTAAACTCCTGTTACAAATCACAAACGCTCTTATTGTGGCCAAAAAGGTCATTGGACCCGTGAGAACTATAAAGTTAAACGTTTAGTGGAAGTACATTAATCAGCTATTTGGAAGTTCTCGTGTGGTCCTACAAATTTTTCGTGCGCTAAAACTTATATGTCCGAATTTCATAAGCAAGCAACACCATCTTGACTGTTTATAAATTCAAACGTATACATTCACTACTTCGATTCACTATGACAAAAACGCCATATTAATATCACCACAAAATTAAACACATGGTGACTTCCTACAACACTAGCGTCCAACATTATAACCATAAAGCACAAGCATTTGACTTCCTTAATTACCCCACTACTATCATCATACTCGTCGCGCCACCACCATCTAACATTACGGTAACATCCCGTCTTACCACGACACAATATTGTCCGATTTGCCCGCAGGCGCACGACTTTTCCTTGGCGACCACAATACTATCCATGAGGTCACCCATCCTGGAACTACCCCGCTCGAGCACGCTTAACTGTAGTTTTCTCACGGGATCTACTACCCTTACGGTCCCAAAATGTGTTGTGTCATGTAAGGATGATATTATCCTTATAAGCCCCAATGTAACTGCCCTTTACCACGGTACAATATTGTCCGCTTTGCCTGCAGGCGCACTGCTTTGTTCTTGGCGACCACCACTTCCACTTCCCAGGAGGCACTCATCCTGGACGCTTCCCCCACACGAGCACGCTTAACCACGACGTTCTCGTGCAATCTACTTCCACTGTGGGCCGAAAATGCGTTGTGTCGTATAAGGATGACTTTTTCCCTTATAAGTCTTCAGATCTCCCATGTCCATGGCCGATGTGGGATTTTCCTAGAGTGTTACACCCAAATCCCTCATGTTCATGGCCAAATTATTTCCATTAATATGTAGATCACTATAGTTAAATCATATTTGTTTCTATTATATTTCACATGGATAAATAATACATAACACAAGCATTATACAATAAATCTTCAATATATTTACATTTACGTTTTTATTTTAAAATCGTTACTCGCACCTCCATCCTCCGTCACCAATTTTACCGCAGGTGTAATGCTAGCTAGTACAGTAGTACTAAAAAATGAACGATACATGTTGTAGGAGCGATATGATATATCGGTTTTAAGCTAAAGTCATTCTATTATCCAATAAGTAAGAACAATTAAGAACAATATAAATAAAGAACAAATATACAAAATTGAAAATTAACTATCCGCTAAACTAGGCAGATCATCATTAATCCACTTTTCTTTCTGTTCGATCATTTGATCTAGTGTCTCCACCATCTTTTCGCAGTTCTCGAGTAACTTTCTTTCTTCGGCAATAGATCCACGTAGACAATCCATATATGAAGATTCAATTATATGAATCATCATATTTCGTCGCTCAATATGCTGAATCTTTTGTTGTTTATCATAAATTGAATGATTTAGTTTATCAATTGTCTTTACTACTTCTTCTTTTTGTTTTTTATCCTCATCTAGCATTTCTTTCACACAATTGGTGTACAATTCGAAATACACTCGGAATCGATGCGTCGCTGTATTCCCTCTTTTAGAGGGTGGTTCTGTAGACCCAGAAGATTCTTTCATTAAACTATACCTGTTTTAATTTATTGTGGAAACTGGCCGGCCGAAGAGTTTTGCCAAAATATTTTTATTTGTTCGAATTTATACAAATGTTGTCAAACGTACAATTACCACACCGATATATGTAGCAAGAACCGATATTGCATAATATTCTAAACATCTTCCCCCCAAAAAAGTAAATGGCCAGACCGCTCCAATTAACATTCTAAATATCTAGAATATTTAATATTCTAAATATCCTCCCCCCAAAAAAGTAAATGACCTACACTTAAAGGAAAGTACTTATAGGCCGGCCTACTACAAGTCAACAACATATGAGAAATTAAATTAAATGGACTCTTAAATGCCCAACCACCAAATCAAATCCCACTTTTAACGACGCGGTTTTGTGTTAAATACACCGCTTCATATTACACTAGAATACTTATACACGAATTAATTAAGCATTAATATTTTATTAAAATACTCCGCTTCATTTACGTCATATATAACCGCTCCAACATAATTTTTTAATAAAAAACGTACTTTAAACTGGCGGAATTTGATTCTCATAAATTAATACTCCGTATTTATTATCAATATATATATATATATATATATATATATATATATATATATATATATATATATATTCATGATAATATATTGATGAATAATAATACTAATAGAATAATAGATCGATGAAATGATAACACGGTGGAGTAACATATATTTTAAACAATAAGAGAAGCTGATTCATAAAAGAAAGAAAAACTTGCTAATTCATTTGATATACATGTAGATTACACATGATTACAACAAGTCATTAAAAACTTTATTTTGTTCCACATTTTGGTTGAACCGAACAATTTGTGCTTCAATCCTTTCCTTCTGATTCACGTAAAACCTAAGATTATAGTCAAGTTGCTCCTTATAGTCAACCTCATCAGTGGAAGGCTCTTTAATTTTGCGGGTCTTTTGAAGTTCTTTCATGATCTTTTTTATTGTGCTTGTAATCTTGGTAACTTGATATTGCAATTCTTCGATCATTTCATTATCAACATCTATCAAAGTATACACCTTAGAGCGGATACGATGACGTTCCTGTTCGCTGACATTCATGGTGCTAGTGACCTCATCTCCGGAAGAAGCCATATATTGCATGTTAATAATGTTAACAAATGTTACGGAATAATTTTTTGAGATAGGTTTTGATCGAGAAACTGATGTCACTTTTTTTTGGGTCTTTCTACGGTTTATATATTTACTTTTTTCTGGAGCGGTTTTTATTTAAACCGCCTCACCTTCGAAACTTTATAATAATAAAAAAAATAAAAATAAAAATAATAATAATAATAATAATAATAATAATAATAATAATAATAATAATAATAATAATAATAATAATAATAATAATAATAATAATAATAATAATTAATAATAATAATAATACAACAGAAATTATTGTCTTCTAATTTTAAACACAATTAATAATAAAAAAAAACTCCAGAACACTGTCCAGAACACTGAAAATTCAGTTTCACCACACCACAAAATCCTCACTTTCAACATTCTCCAGAACACTATCCCAAAGGCCAAAACACCGATACCACGCCCTTGAGTTAACAAAATATAAATTAATTGATTTTTATCAAATAAAAGGTTAAAATGTTTTTTATTTAATCAATTATTACTACAAGTAAAACTATTCAATTATTAAACTAAAATAGTTTATCACGTGGAAATCTATATCTTTAATAACAAATATAGTAATATAAGTCGTTATGATAAGAGGTCTCAGGTTCAAACCTCACTAGAAGCAAAAAAATCTTGGGGTGGCCACGAGAAGGTTCGGAAATGGCCACGGTAACAGTTACGTACATCACAAGCAAAAGCTTGGCCAACCTGAGGGAGCCTGTTAAAAACGGGAATACCCTTTAAAAAGGGGGAAAATGAAGAAGAATTCAAACATATAATATCAACATAATAACCACAAAATGGGAAACACGACGTCCTATTTGTGTGAATGACTATCTTCGCCTTTGATCGATCCTCATTCGTATCCGTAAAAGTATTAATGTAAAAAAACACCAAACGTTGACCTATCTAACAGACTTATGACTTGTGACAATGTTTGATGAATTATCATAATAAAAAAATGAATCATAGTAAGTAAAATATTGTATTATATTGTTTCTCCCTCTTATCCACCTAATTTTTCTTCTTTTTTGATCCCGTTATATATATATGAGGTGAGTTCTTTTAAGAATGCTAAAAAGGTAGAGAATGGGAGAACCAATAGGATTGTTCAATTTCTCTACAAAACCCACTTCTATTTTTTACCCCCTTGGTTATATATATATATTATCATTTGAACCTCTCACCATAGTTGTTAACTCGTGACTCGACTCGTGATTCGGAATGTTATTTTTTAACTCGTGACTCGTGACTCGGCTCGACTCGTAAGAGTCATAATTTTACAATAAATACATATATTTATATCTATATGTATTTCTATCCTAAATTGAAATAAAACATGATGAAAGTCATTAGATAACACAAATGTGTAATTTATAATGGATTATTAGTCATTTTCTATTATATTTTGTCATTTTATGTTTTTTTATTAGATTACATTAAACGTGTGTCCGGTTTCTGACTCGTAAGAGTCGCCCAAGACTCGTAAGAGTCGCCCACGACTCGGAAGAGTCAATAAATGACTCGTAAGGGTCAAAGCCATTTAAGAGTCGGGGTCTGAACCGCCTCGTTTTTTGAATTTCTGAGTCGAGTGAATCGTAAGAGTTTAACAACTATGCCTCCCACTATATATATATATATATATATATATATATATTATCATTTCGTGCTTGTAATTTTATTAATTTATTGCATATAATAAATAATAGTAATAGTAATAATAATAATAAATAATAGTAATAATACTTAGTGAATTAAAGAACTTCATGTCAATTTCAGTAATGAAATAACTAAAGGATAAAATTACATTATCAAATGAAAAATTACAAACGTATCAGATCGATCCAATCCCTAAGGTTTCGATCATATATCTCGAAACGAAATAGCATGTTTTCTGCATTATTTTTCTCGGAGGTGTAGTATTGAAAATCATCTTCAAGTTTCTTGAGAAATTTGAGCTCGGATGTAGAGGGTGGAGTGGGGTTGAACTCCAAATTCGTCAAATTTATCATTGAGGTCGTTGATCCATTTGCCGATCTTCCCAATTGCCGTATTAAACTTTTCGACGTTTTCTTTTTGTAATTTGATCATTTGTTGGTCTATCTCCTTTAAAACGCCTGCTTTCTCTCCTAAAACATACTTCTCTTCTTCGGTTGCCATTTTTTCAGTTTAACAAAACAACTAATACGAAATATCTTTCTATTTTATATAGTTACAGTATTGAAAGCGGTTTACTGAACACCGCCACAATAGTGTGTAGCTTTCTTGTTACGCTACTACTCGTACGACCATAGCTAATTCATCTGTCCATATCCATTCCAATATTCCATAACATATACTAGCTGCTAACCCGCGCGATGAGACGGGAATAAATTTGAAATCAATAAAAAAGAACTGATTAACTATTACTCGTAAAATATTGATTCGAGTGATGTCTTGCAAAAAATGAAACTGAATATAAAATTTAGTAATTGACTACAAAAGTATAAAAGGCCGCCACATTTCAATTTTAGCCGCTTCAATCTGGAGATGCTCTAGAAGACTAGAAGGCTTAAAAATAAAGTCAAATGTTTGTCAGTGAAGGGGGCTGGGGAAGTGGGGAGGGGGTGGTGTGGTCTGGATTATGGCTAGGTATAGGAGCATGGTGGTCTGGTCAAATAGATTTTTTGATGAGATATGCTGTATATCCAATAGCTATAGTGAATATTATGCTTCTTTCATTTTGATAATCAATTTTAATACTAGTAGTTTAGTCTAAAATTTTATTCTTTTACTGCACCAATGGGGTGGCCACCGAATCACCGATAATGCAACCAAATCATTTGTCTATCAGTTTTGTAGACACAATAATCAAAATGATTTCAATTGTTAAATTAAACCGATTAATAAAACATTTGAAATATACAAGTAAATAAATAAATTAATAATTACAGAAAAGCACAATATATAATTAAGAACATAATATTAATTAATCTATTATTAATATTAATATTAATAATATTGAAATTATTAATTAGCCGATTGAAATATATATAGTATAGAACGAGTAGTACAGAAAAGGAGGAAAAGCACCATATATATATATATATATATATATAAAGATAATATAACATTAATTAATCTATTATTAATATTAATATTAACATAAGAGTCCGTAATAATAACATTTTCTCAACTACATTTTATCAATTAATAAAACATTTGAAAAATGTAAACGATTTGAAGGTTTGGATGGAAAATGGTCTTCCGTTATCTTTTTTCCTCACAGTCCGTGATCTTGCTTTCTTTCGCATTCTGGACAAGTAATTCACATTCATTAATCATCATTCATTACACTCCATAGATCGAATTCGTAGGAAATACCCTTTTTCTTGGACGACGATTATGCTTTTGATGCTATTGGCGGGCCTGTACTCCATGCTCTCTTGGATGAGGAAGAGGATGACATTATATATATATATGAGGTCAATGTTTGGACATGACTTTTTCCGTGCTCATTCTCTAACAAGGCCAGGAGGCAGGAGTATCGATGCGTAAACAGATCGAAGAGCAGAAACACAAAAAGAGAGCTGATTCAACGATACTACGGCCAAGCTCTGTGATTCAACGATACAAAACACAAAAATGCCAACCAACAATCAGAAGCGACGTGGAAGCAACGTGGGAAATAAATTATTTTTAAGAAGCGGAACAAGGCTTTCTTTCAAACGGTCTTGACTGTTGGCCAGCAGCACTTTTGGAGTACCAGAACTATTCGTTACTTAATTAAGGCGGTTTTACAAACCACCGCCTTAAATTGATGTATTAAAAACCGCTTTAAGATTTTCATTTTTATATGCGCGATTGCAATTGTCAAAAACTGGAAAACGTCAGCTAATTGTATGCTTCATGGTTTTTTATTTTTTTGATAATACTCCAAGACATTGGTTTAATTACGACAAGAAAGCACAACATGAGAAAAGGAATGTAATATTCACGAAGCACAACATGGCCGGGAAGGGAGGAAACGAAGAGAATAGCTTTTGTATATCCCATTCCTGTTCATTACCGGTTTTGTTGTGATAAACCAGTGCCCGGAGATCTTAAACAGAGAAATGGCGGTCGTGAAGGAAATATTGTTTAATTTTTGTAGTGGATATTAACATGATCACAAATATAGGCTGATTCACACTATTGGTGTTTGGAGATGACATTAATTTTGTGTTAATTATCTTTTGATAACAACTAAAGCCATGAACAAGTTGATGGATGACAAAGTGACCATTATGTGTGTGTGTGTGTGTGTGTATATGTCTATATATATTTTATATATGGGAAGTGATCCTTACACCACCAATATTATCCATACATTTACCAAAGTAAATGTGAATAGGTTATGAATAGTATTTTTAATATTATTTTATATTTTATTTACCAATCAAAGATTTTCACCTTTTTAGTTTGAATTTTTCCTTTATAAAGTAAATGCTTATTTTGTTATACTAATCAAAGCTTTTTTTATTTTGTATATTTTCTATTATAATAAAGTAAATACATAATCAAATATTAGGAATAGCGTTTTTAATATTATTTTTTATTTTGTTTTGCCAATCAAAGATTTTCAAATTTTTATTTTGTTGTTTTTTTCTTTATAAAGTAAATACATAACCAAAAATTTCAACTTTTTATTTCTTACCTTCTATTGCTTATTATATATATATGTATATATATATATATATATATATATATATATATATATATATATATATATATATATATATATATATATATAAGTGAATTTCATTGTTTTACATCATATTCTCTAAAGATATAAAATGATACTGTAAGTAAATATATTAAAAATGTATTTTTCTATACCCGCCGCAACGCGCGGGTAAGAAAAACTCGTAATTATCCATACACCACTAAATATGCTTTATGGTGTTGTACAATACAACACTGTAAAGCACAGTTAGTGGTGTATGGATAATTATTGGTGGTGTATGGATCATCACCCTCGGGAAACATTCATTTCATTAACCGATTAATTGTCAACACCAAACTACTGTAATTACCAACCAAAAATTTCTAATAATTCCCTCCTTTTTGAAATGTCCACATTATTAAAGAACTAAAAGGTAATTTTTATGTAAAACTAAAGAAAACGGTCTGACGTAAACCGCCATATATTTTGTTAACAGTCAATTAACCAAATATTTTTGGTATGGGAAAATGAAAAGAAAATGGCGCCACACTGAAAGGCGGTTTTGCGTTAATCCGCCACAACTAATTGGTTGTTTAATTTGTTAAATTAATAACCTTAATTTTCCCAACGGGTGGGAGGTGAAAAGTTTATTGGCGCCACGTACAGGACGTGATGGGTTTCCAACTAGTATAAATAGAGACCCTTGTCTACAGTTGAATTACACACAACGTGATACCGAACTCCTCATCTCTCAATACGTAATCCGAGAAGTTCAGGCAATTAAATAGTATGGCAACTAAAGAAGAACAATATGTGATCGGCAAGAAATTTGACGTATTAAACAAGATTAACAATAATGTCATCCACTCGCTTGAAGAAAGTATCCAAAACATCAATGACGCAATGAAGAAGTTGAGCAAGTGGATTGTTGACCTGAAAGACAAACGTGACGAATTTGGGTGTGAACTTTCCCAGCCCGAGATCGAATTTCTAGAAAAATGTGAGCATTATGATCTAACATACTACACGCCTGAGAAAGCGTCATTTAAAGCATTGTTATCACGTTTCAAGAAGTATAATCAAAATCATATAGAATGGAAAGAGATTATGTTAAGAGGAGATGATTATTAGTTTTTTTTTTTCTCTCTGTAATTTTTATTTATGTAAAACTTTAATTTTCTCGTCTCCTATTTTCGTTACCAATTATGATTTTCATATGTTACCACAACATTTCTTTCTCATTGAACAAATTAAAAAGACATTTATACTTGAACTATTAAAATTAACATACATAATTGAAATTAATAGTGCCAGAAGACAATTTTTGAATCTCTTAACTAATTATGAAATTCATATCGATTCATCCGTCTTTATAATAATTAATTAATATCTACTAATTATCAGTCGTAAATGCAAAACTTTTCGATGCCCCCATTCCCTCAACAACCAAATCTATTTTATCGTGAACTTTTAATACTTAAATAATTAATAACCATTTTGTTAAAATAGAATCAACTATCTTGAAGCGGTTAAAAACATTACTTAACCGCTCCAAAATATATAAAACCGCCACAATTTCTTTATTGAAATAAAATTGAAAAGGGAAGTCAAGAATACAATATTGATTCTATTTTGTATTATCTTATACTACGTATCAGGGAAGGGGGTGGTGTAGACTGCAGAGTGATATTATCATAGACTTGACTAAGGCTAGGATAGGAGGTTAGGAGCATTGTGTGGTCTTGTCAACCGGATTAAATATTGAAATAAAATTGAAAAGGGAAGTAAAGAATACAATATTGATTCTATTTTGTATTATCTTATATCAGGGAAGGGGGCTGGGGAGGAGGGGGTGGTGCAGACTGCAGAGTGATATTATCATAGACTTGACTAAGGCTAGGATAGGAGGCTAGGAGCATTGTGTGATCTTGTCAACCGGATTAAATATTGATTCTTTTATTTTTTTTTGGCAAAATAGTTATTTTTTTAAAACATTAGTTATTTTTATAATACAGTAATAAATCATCGTCATCGTCGTAGAAATATAAAAATCAAATTGATACGAGAGTTTGATCGGAATGAATAATTATCCATCATCAAATATAAAAATAAAATCAAATGAATGGAAAATCAACATTAACAGTCTTATAAGGTAATACAATATCTCCTTTTATGATTAAAATCCAAGTTCCAACAAGCATAAAGAAATAACATAAATTCTATATTTTCATAAATTTATAAGATAATACAATAATATGTTTTGAACTCCCTTGAAGCCCGCCTCTTCACCTTGTGTATTATCTTTTGAACTCTTTTGAAGCCCGCCTCTTCGTATTGTGTATCGACGATCATTAGTATTATCATATAAAATCATATATAACCGGCTGACAATGAGATCATCCGTCACCGTCAACGAGATCATCAGTGATTGTCAGCCTCCCTATTTTGGACCAAACACAAGGAACTAAGTGGTCGAGGATGTGTGTAGTCTTTGCAATCAAACACAAAGCTCCTATGGTGGATTGCCCAATTAGGGTTTCAATTAAAACCGACTCTGAGATGGATTTCGTCTACGGAGACGAAGCATTTAAACAGAGAAATAGCGGCCGTGAAATTATTATGAAAATGAACATCAAGACGATGATCATGATCATGTAAAAGAGATCTGACAATAAAAAGAGGGAAGAGAGACTGCTGCATATATATATTGATCGTTGTTTCATTTTATTTTGATTGAAATATGTCATGTCATGAATAAATGAATGGGTTTATTGCTGTTTGGTTATGCGCTCAGCTTTATACTAGTTATATTGAAGGCGCTGTATTGAAGCGGTTATAAGAACAGATGTGTAGCTTTTTGTATTTTGGATCGGTTTAATAAATTTTTCCCGCTTCAAGATATGTTGGTTCATTTAAGAAAAAAATAAAAAATGATTAATGAAATCGATAATTGGTTGTTGGGGGATCGACTTGGTCACTTGGTCATGAAAATTTTGCATTTACGTCTGAATATCTTATGATAATAAAACTTATTAATTAAGTACTTATTTTTTGTATCACTGAAACTACCGTTCATTTCTGAACGGGAGATGATTTTTACAAGAAATATTTTACGGAGTACTTCCTACAGGTAAATGAAAGGTTCCTTGTGAATATTAAAGTCATATTTCCTTGTAACAAGTAAAAAATTCCTTGTAAAAATTTTGCTCCCTTTCTGAACAACGGGAGGTGATAAATACACCACATAATTTTGATTCCAACACCACAAGTATGCTATAATGAGTTGTACTGCGAGCTGTGACTGCTGTACAGTGTGTTGTCCTAATCATTTTTAGTGTTGTATCTATCAACTCCCTTTCTGAACCGATCCATATACATTAATTAATTAAACTTAAAAATGTGTGGGAAACCGGATTAAATATTGATTATTCCACCTGTATAATACGAGTAATTAAAAGTCAGTCGTAAATGCCAAACTTTTCGATGCCCCCCATGGCCCCATTCCCCCAACAACCAAATCGATTTTATCGTCGACTTTTAATACTTACTTAATTAATTAAAAACCATTTCGTTAAAATAGAATCAACATATTTTGAAGCGGTTAAAGGCATACTGAACCGATCCAACATATATAAGACCACCACATTTCCTTTTAATAGAAATATAGAATTGAAGGCAAATTGATAAATACGTACAACATAGAATTTGTTTTCTACACCAAACTGTACAACAGTTTATGCTAACAGTACAAGTATATAATAACATAATTTTGGTGCATGAATCATAATAGGTGGTGTATTACTCCGTACTATTTAATATTTATCAGTTATCACCTCCCGAAATAAAGATATTAAAAGAAAGTCAAATATATGTCAGGGAAGGGGGCTGGGGAGGGAGGGAGAGTGATATTATCATAGACTTGACTAAGGCTAGAGATAGGAGCATTGTGTGGTCTTGTCAACCGGATTAAATATTGATTCTTCCACCCGTCAAAGTTTAATTATCATCAGACGTAAATGCAAACTTTTCATGACCAAAAGTTGATCAACCTAGCTAAAAGAAGTATTACTCTCGAGCATTTTAAAATGCAGATATTTATAAGATAATACAATAATATCTTTTGAACTCTTTAGAAGCCCGCCTCTTCGGGAATTTTGTATATCGACGATCATCACTATTATCATATAAAATCATATATATGATAATGGTGATGACACAAAACGAAGAGGCGGGTCTAAGGACTTCAAAACATATATTGTATTATATTATAATTTTTTTTTATGGAAATATAGAATTGATATCGTTATTTCTTTATATTTTGACAAGTTTTGAGAAGGGATATATATCATATATGTAATTTTCCCTTTTTTAAATTAGAATATTAACATACCTTGAGGCGGTCAAAAACTAAATTCAAACTGATCCAAATTATAGAAAGCCACCACATTACTTTTATAACCGCTTCATATGTTGATATAAAAATACCGATTGTTCAAAAGAGTTGATTTGAACACATGACCATCTTTTCGAAAATTATGTATATAACCAACTTTGTTGAACAACCGGTAATTTTTTCAGTGAAACATAATTAATTTATATTATAAAATGTTATAAACACAAAAAGACAACATTTCTATCAACCCTACGTGGACCGATAGTTGAAGCAAACACTATTTTTGGTAAAACATACATTAATCATATTAACTTAGATTTGGTTAGGTATTGTTAGGTGTTGAAATTGAATTCATTCATTAATGTTACGTATCCTCATTATCGTATAAATATTTTTGGTAAAACATACATTGATTTGGTTAGGACTGTTAGGTGTTGGAATTGAATTCATGTTCATCCTCATCATATTATAAATATATGTTCACACATAAGCTGTTTTTTAGTATACTACACACACCCTATTTAATAACAATATGATCATCAAGTTTCCCAAAATGATCTTCCGATCCATCTCCAGTCTCGCAATCGTCCTTTTTCACAAGATAATTTACAATATAATACTGTCTCACGACTGCGATTTCCCTGTTTAAATATTCTGACGGACCTTGGCAGCGAGACCATTTACAGTCACGTCGACGAAGTATGATTAGTACACCAATTCGGGGTTTGCCACAACAAGTGTAGCATTCCTTACTATTTGTCAAAACATCTATCTGCGCGTGAAAGATAGATCTCGTCGAAAACAGTTTCAGTGCGGGATTTCTACAGAAACTGTAACGAGATTTATTGTTCGTATACAAGGTTTTGTTATGTCTCAACTGTGTATTTGGGACTCAAACATCGCCTTCTGCTTTGTAATAACTTGAAGATGTGTCTCAACTGTGTATTTGGGACTCAAACGTCGCCTTCTGCTTTGTAATAACTTGAAGATGAGGATGACTGTGGAACCAGTGAAGAGGCAAAGGCTAGGGTAAATTGTCATTAACTCATGTACATCAATACTATGTTATTTTAATTTAGTGTTTGTAATTTAAATTTTCAATCGTATGAATTAACTTGAAGATGAGAATAAACTCATGGAATAGTGGAACCATTCAATCATCTGAGTTACCATTTTAATTACTTACTCTAGTTTTGATACCGGAACATAAAAAACAGACAGAAAACAAATAGTTGTTTGGTATCGGAATTATATTCATTCATTAATGGTATCTATACTCGGCATCGAGTAATTAAGTAACAACTTAACCTCACCAATAAGATTGTATCAAATGCAGATTTTTAATTAAGTGCTAACTGCTAACAAGTAACAACCATGCACATCAATAACATCGTCGACCTAAATAATTTATTAAGTAATCAAAAACTGATCCAAACTTTAGTATAACCGCCTTACTTTTTATATTCTAGCTTTATGATTTAAATATTATCTTTTGGGCCGATCCATGTACATCATCACATGGGCCAAACAAATGAACCATACCTGAAGAATTAATAGGATCGTATTAATTACGGCATTTTGGGCCGAAAGCCTGAAGGCTAACTAGATTCCTGCACAAGGAGGATCGTCACTCGATATCAGAAGGTTAGATCAAATGCTCGAACATATCTTACCCGCTAGTGAGTCTAATACGACATTAATCGCCAATCAATCTTCCATTAAAAGAAACACCCAATAATTTAATATAGCCTCTTTCAATTTGAGATCATCCGTTATCATGTAAGTTACCACCCGTTTCACAAATCCACCTTGATTTCCAACCACATCAGCAGCTGTAGCTGGCTCGGGAACGTAGTGTGTGACAACGAGAGATATTGTGTTGCCACAATTATACAATAGAGAATCTACCAACACTCAAACTTCTGCGGAAATTAGTAGATTCGTGATGCTGAAAAATTTAAACAGAGAAATCTTGGTTGAAGAAAAATTAATATTTTACTTTCTTTTTGAGAGATCATATCTGATCACGAAAAGTGAATTTGATATATATCGAAGAAATTAGATGAGAGAAGAGACGGAGAAGATCAGTCTCTGAAAATTCTGATAATTGATGATCATAAAGGGTTTGGATGAAAAAGTGACATAATGTACGTGTTATTTATACTACACGAATGAAAGAAACAACCACAGAAAAATAATAATTAACATCATATCCAAAAAAAGATCATTCTTAAATACCTTTATCAACATATTTACAACTCTACTGACTGATATGACTATACGAATTTTCAGTGCTCTGCAACTGCAATGAAACCTACCACCAACATCTATTTACTTCTTTTCTCGCGAGTAGCAAACAGCCTAAAGAGAAGGGAACAACCAAACCTACAATGATAATGATACAAAGAACAACCAATTCTTAAATATCTTTATCAACATATTTACAACTCTACTGATTGATATGACTATACGAATTTTCAGTGCTCTGCAACTGCAATGAAACCAACCACCAACATCTATTTACTTCTTTTCTCGCGAGTAGCAAACAGCCTAAAGAGAAGGGAACAACCAAACCTACAATGATAATGATACAAAGAACAACCAATTCTTAAATATCTTTATCAACATATTTACAACTCTACTGACTGATATGACTATACGAATTTTCAGTGCTCTGCAACTGCAATGAAACCTACCACCAACATCTATTTACTTCTTTTCTCGCGAGTAGCAAACAGCCTAAAGAGAAGGGAACAACCAAACCTACAATGATAAGGATACAAAGAACAATCAATTCTTAAATATCTTTATCAACATATTTACAACTCTACTGACTGATATGACTATACGAATTTTCAGTGCTCTGCAACTACAATGAAAACTACCACCAACATCTATTTACTTCTTTTTTCACGAGTAGCAAACAGCCTAAAGAGAAGGGAACAACCAAACCTACAATGATAATGTGTTGAGTCACTGGTCGCTGACCATGATGAAGTCACTGGTCGCTGACCAACTCAACTGTTCACTACTCAATGAAGAAATGGATTGTATCGAAGCTACTGTTGCTGATAATGGATTTCGCTGATTGTCATTCATTCTGTTCGATATTCTGAGGAAGATTTAAAGCTCAACATTGGTGTGTCGCTGATCTACGTTAGCGAGAGCCTTACTTCTTCAAATCAATAAAGGCAAAAGTCACTGCCAGAATAACAGCTAGTCACTGAAGATCTTTGGTTCAATTCATTCTACAAGAGCATGTTAGCTCGCAGTGAGTGAGGAGGATTGCTGCATCTTCAGGGACTATTCAATAAAGCCTCTCAATCATCAAGTATTAAAAAGTACTGTACTTATCTATACATCAGCAAGAGTGTTCCAGTTCGAAGTATGTCCGAAAGATTACGTGGAAGTAAGTGATTGGTTTTAAGGTAACGAGATATTTGCGGTAACAGAATTGGGACCCGCAGAATGTCGGTTCATCAAAGTTCAAACCAATCAAGCAGCAACACGTGTCCTTCCAAGATCCTATTTTGTAGGCGATATTTTAGGAACTCTTGTAGTATAAATAGTTCAGTGTTTTGTACTGTAGAGGCTAGTCGTTCAATTCGTGTTAATCACTTGTGTGTCAGTGAGTAGTTCGTCTAAGCACGATTTAGCGATTCATAGAGTGAACAGTCAGCGTGTTTGTCCACTGCTGTTCATCTCGATTGTAATAGTTTAGCTAAGTGTTTGAATTGGATTAACTTTGGTTAATCCATTCCGCATTCAACACTTGTGAATTTTATGATCAATACAATTCACCATTTCAGCTACTATTTCATTGTTCTTTGATATTGTCATATATGTTATCTGATATACTCTGTTTCTGTTATAACAATTAAAAACTTTCAATTAACTTAGTTAAAATCAGAAAAAGTTTTTAATTGTATTCAACCCCCCCTTCTACAATTAAACTTTACACTTTGAGATTCCAAATCACTAATCAATAGTGATTACGGGACTATCAATTGGTATCAGAGCAGAGTTGGTTTAACTTCAATTAACCAGGTCTGCAATGGAATCTGTAAAGTACAGCTGTGTTGACTCTGACTATCAAAAGGGAAATGGTTCTACAACCAAACCTCCAGCTTTTGATCCTTCAAGGATTGAAACTTGGATGTCCCGGATGATGATGTTTTTGGACTTAGTTGATGACCGTCTTTGTAATATCATAACCAATGGTCCACATATCCCAACTACTATTGTTCCTGCTGTAATTGCAACAGCTACTACTCCAGCTATACCAGAAATGGTTTTACCTAAAAGAGAGGAACAATGGACTGATGAGGATAGGCGATTGGTGAAACTTGATAAACAAGCTAAAATCTACATAGGCATGGCACTTCCTGATGAAGTGTTCGAATCAATCAGGCTTTGTAGAACTGCTAAAGATATGTGGGATACCCTTAGGAATATATATATTGGAACTCCTGATATTATTCGCTGCAGGGAAGTCAATCTCACTCGCCAGTATGAGCTGTTCGCAATGGAACCAAATGAATCTCTGTCTTCCACTTACACCAGATACCAGTCACTGATGAACAAAATGGAGAAGGCTGGTATAGGCAAGGAACAGAGATTTGTTGTTGAAAAGTTTCTTGAGTTGCTGCCAAGAAAAATCTGGGGAACCATTGCAACATGTACCAGACAGAGAAAAGATTATTCAATTCTGAATTTAACTCAGGTGTATGGTATTTTGCTCAATTGGGAGCAGTCTGAAAAGCAAGATGATCAGAGTGAGCATATTCGTGCTACTCTTGGAAGTTAGAAGATATCCAATGCCCTTGTAGCAGAGCTTGATGAAATCGATCAAAGACAGAAGTCAAAAGTGTCCAAGAAAAGTTCGAAGTCTCTGATAGCTGAAGAGGAAGGTGGTTAAAATGAAGAACAGTCAGAATATAAGTATGATGAAGGATTGGAGAAGCTTGAGAAGGATATGGCCATGATGGTTGCTAATTTCAGAAGGAACACCAGATCAAAACGATTCGCTGGTGCTCCATCATCTGATAAGATTCAATCCAAAGGTGAATGCTACAAGTGTGGCAGAATTTGTCATTTTGCAGCTGAATGCAGATCAAAGTCAGTGAATCAAGTCCCTGAACCCATGCCAAATGTCAGAAATGACAAGTATAACAAGTACAAGGCAAAATATAAGAAGCTGAAAGAATTGTCAAAATCTGGAAAGAAGAAGAGAAAAGGATTTGTTGCTGAAGAAAGTTCACTCAGATACTCTTATTCATCCTCTTCATCTGATGATGAAGAAGCAATGCTTTGCCTAGACAAAGATTATTGTTTGATGGCTAATGATGTTGAATTCCATGAAAACATCAAGGAAGTAGCTCAGAGATGTTCAGCATCAGGATGGGACTCTGACAGCATCTACAAAAGCATTCTTAGGGAAACCATCTGGTATTTGGACAGCGGATGTTCCAGGCATATGACAGGATGTAAGTCGCTGCTCAGTGATTATCAGGATGAAAAAGGTCCTGATGTAGTTTTTGGTGATAACAAAGTTGGGAAAACCAAAGGGTATGGTGTCTTAACCAATGGTAATGTAATGTTCAAACGAGTAGCATATGTAGAAGGTTTGAAGCACAATTTATTAAGCATAAGTCAGTTTTGTGATTCCAAGAACAAGGTACTTTTTGATCATGAAGCTGGTGTCGTTTACAACAAAAAGGGAAGTGCTGTTCTTGCTGCAAACAGGAAAGGGAATACTTATGTGGTCAATATGGATTCAGCACAGTCAGGAACATGTTTTTACTCCAGAACCGTTTCAGAAGAAAAATGGTTATGGCATAAGCGACTTTCTCATCTGAACTTCAAAGCAATTAACAAACTGAGCAAAATGGTTTAGTCACTGGACTACCAAAAATGTCTTATGACAAAAACAAACTTTGTTCAGCATGTGAAAAGGGAAAGCATCACAGCTCGTCTTTCAAAAGCAAGCAGACTTCATCAGTAACAGAATGTTTTTACTTGCTTCATATGGATCTGTTTGGACCAGTGAGTACGCCAAGTCTTGGAGGAAAAAGGTATTGTTTGGTGATAGTAGATGAATATTCCAGATACACTTGGGTATTTTTTCTCAAAGCCAAAAGTGAAGCTGCCAGCGAGATCATATCCTTTGTCAGGAAAATGGAAAATCTAAATGATGTCACGGTAAAACATCTGAGAAGTGATAATGGTACTGAATTTCGAAATTTTGACCTTGAAAATTTTTGTGATTCAAAAGGAATTTCTCAAAATTTTTCAGCACCAAGAACACCCCAACAAAATGGGGTGGCAGAAAGGAGAAATAGAACCTTGATTGAATCTGCAAGGTCAATGCTCATTGATGCTGGTCTTAAGACCTATTTCTGGGCTGAAGCAGTGAGTACTGCCTGCTACACTCAAAATAGGTCACTGATTGTCAAAAGGCATAGTAAGACAGCATATGAGTTGTTAAGGGGGAGAAAACCTGATATAAGTTTTCTTCATGTTTTTGGTAGTACCTGCTACATTCTAAACAAAAGAGATCACATAGGAAAGTTTGATCCCAAAGCTGATGAAGGAATATTTATTGGTTACTTAATCATCTCTAAAGCTTTCAGAGTTTATAATAAATGAAGAGAATGTATTGAGGAATCAATGGATGTTACTTTTGATGAATCGTATGATGAGTCACTCACTGATCCAAAAGAATATGAAAATCTTGTTTTTAACAAAATGGATGGTGACTTATCAAATGAAATCAAATCAAATGATAAGAAATATAAAAATTTCTCATCTGACTCTGAAGGAGAATATAATATTCCTGAAATCAATTCCAGTTCTACTTTAGCTGAAAATAATTCAGGAACATCATCTTTACCTATAGATGTCCCATCATCATCAACTCAATGTCCAAACCAAAATTCACATAACAACAATACTCATGCTACAAATGTTGATTTGCCCTCTGAACCCTCACAAAGTAATCAAGTCACTGCTGAACCTCAGCGAATGACTAAGTGGACAAAACATATTGATAATCAATTGATTATTGGTAATCCACAATCCCGGGTTCAGACAAGATCAGCAACTGCTAACTTTTGTTTGTTTGTAAGTTTTGTGTCTCTATTGGAACCAAAGAAGGTTGATGAAGCACTTACTGATCATCACTGGATAGCTGCCATGCAAGAAGAGCTATCTCAGTTTGAAAGAAATAAAGTTTGGAAGCTTGTACCACAACTCGTTGGTAAATCAGTGATTGGAACACAATGGGTGTTCAGAAATAAAATGGATGCTGATGGTGTTGTTACAAGAAACAAAGCTAGACTAGTTGCACAAGGTTACTGTCAGCAAGAAGGCATCGATTATGATGAAACCTTTGCACCAGTAGCTAGGCTTGAAGCAATCAGGCTATTTCTTGCTTATGCAGCTCACAAGAAGTTTAAAGTATATCAAATGGATGTGAAAAGTGCCTTTCTGAATGGCAAGCTGCAGGAAGAAGTGTATGTCAAGCAACCACCTGGATTCATTGATCCAAAACATCCAGGTTATGTTTACAAACTTGATAAAGCCCTGTATGGACTAAAACAAGCTCCCAGAGCATGGTATGATACTCTCTCTATCTATCTGATAAAATGTGGTTACGTCAGAGGCAAAATTGACAGCACATTATTTATCAAAAGAGATAAAAGATATGTCATATTAGTCCAGATCTATGTTGATGATATCATTTTCGGGTCTACTAACAGTGACATGTGCAAGGAATTTTCTGATCTCATGACCAAAAGTTATGAGATGAGCATGATGGGAGAATTAACATTTTTTCTTGGATTGCAAATAAAACACACCAAAACTGGAATTTTTATAAGTAAAGGAAAATATGTTAAAGATCTGTTAAAGAAATTTGAATTTGCTAATTGCTCAACCCTTGCTACACCTATGTCACCTGCAGTAAAGCTACATGCTGATCCTGATGGTAAATCTGTAAACATTACTGCTTACAGAGGAATGATCGGGTCACTGCTGTATCTAACTGCTAGAAGACCAGACATTATGTTCTCTACATGTCTTTGTGCTAGGTATCAAGCTGATCCAAAGGAATCACATTTACTTGCTGTCAAAAGGATATTCAGATATCTGAAGGGTACTCCTAATCTTGGTCTCTGGTACCCATCTGGTTCAGACTTCTCCCTGAAAGGATACTCTGATTCTGATCATGCTGGATGCAAACTGGATAGAAAAAGTACATCTGGTAGCTGTCAATTTCTTGGAGAAAAGCTAGTAAGCTGGTCCAGCAAGAAACAAAACTCAGTCTTAACTTCAACTGCTGAAGCTGAATATGTTGCTGCCAGTGCCTGTACTGCTCAAATTCTCTGGATGAGAAATCAGCTTGCTGACTATGGCTTTGACTTCAATGAAATACCAATCTACTGTGATAGTCAAAGCGCTATAGCCATTGCCAACAATCCAGTAATGCACTCAAGGACAAAGCACATTGATGTCCGATATCATTTCATCAAGGACCATGTGATGAAAGGTGATATTGAATTGCATTTTATTCCAACTGATTACCAACTCGCTAATTTATTTACAAAACCTTTAGATGAGAAAAGATTTAATTTTCTTATCAGCGAGCTTGGCATGTTAAACTTAAATGACTAGCCCAGCTATCAAGCTCAGTTAGTTATTTTTGTTTAAGGGCTTCACTTTTTAATTTTGAGTATCTGTTATGTCTCTATATGACCTATATTGTTATTGTCCTATATTTTGTTTTGCTGATCGTGTTAGTATTCTAAGTTGTAACTAGATCAGTGAAAGATAAATATAGTAAAATATTACATAGTTCATATCAGACATAATCTATACTCATTTACAAAACAAAACAAAAAAAACAAAACAAAACAAAAAAAAAAAAAACAAAAAAAAAAAAACAAAAAATTTTCAGAGACCTATTCTTTAGCTGATCTTGTTAGTATTCTAAGCTGTAACTCTTTCAGCGAAAAATAAGTCTCTATAAAATTTTATTAAAAAAAAAAAAAAAAAAACAATACTCATACTCAATGAATAAAAATTATGATTCATATTTACCAATGATCAAATCTCTCTGATTTAGTTAGTATTCTAAGTTGTGACCAAATCAGTGAGATAACATCTCAGACAAATTGAAAATTATGATTAGTATTTTTTTTTTAGTATAAGTGTTATTTTTTTTTTTGCATTCAGGGTCTCCCTGATTCTTTCATCATTATTTGAAGGAATGTGTCACAAAATTGCACCTCTGACACTATTTCTTTCTTACGTCACATATACTTTTCCGGCGCACCTCTCAAATCACCATTAATACCACCAAGCTCCACAATCATCACCCCTATCCCATTTAACATCATAAATAATCACCCCTATGCCATCCCTACTTACCACCATCATCAACCACGACGTTTCATTTTTTTTTACCACATACTTCTCACATAACTTCATTATAAAACCAACCCTTCACCTCATTTCACAACTCACCCACTGACTGATCATTTTTCTTATCACTCTTTTTTCTTTTTTTTTTTTTAAAAAAAGGAGTGTTAGCAAGATCAAAATCAAGTTTTACTCAAATCATTTTTACAAGTTTAAAGCTTTTTAAAGCCTACGTAGAAACATAGATCTTGCTAAAACTTCTTAACGAAAAACAGAGCACTACAAAGCTTTTATCATTTGCTCTCATTTTTTTTAGGGGATCTCTGTGTCCCAGCATGTAACTTTTGTACATATGTCTGATTCTGCCCTCAAATCAACCATATCACTGTCAAAACCTACAGTGATCAAAAATGGTCAACCACCATCCCAGAACACTTTATCAACCTCTGCAAGAAATCTCAAAAAGAAGACGTCTTCGGACGCCAAGGATGAAACAGGGTCTGAACATTCAGTCACTGTGGGCATTCTTGATAAAATCATGTTTTCAAATCTCAAACTGTTATCGAGTCAACCCATGAGCCACTCATTATTCTCACAAAAGAATGATGCTTTAAACAAAAGGCAAGTGACATCAGTGGGTGTTAACACACTCTTCGCTGGTGTCACATCACTGGCTACAGACCCGAGCTATCTCTCTTCTCTCACTGCACCAGATGTCAATGTCTCTCTCCAGTCACAGAGAGAGATACAAGCTGATCTCTCTGTTTTCAATGATCCATTAGCTAAAACACAAGCTGATGATGATGAGAAAACCAATCACCTATCACACACAGTATTTTATGCTATCATCAAGGGGGATAAATATTCAAGTGCTGCTGATGATACCAAAGAAACACTGATCTACATGGTGATATTGTCAAGGGGGAGAAAACGTGCAAATGAATGCAAAAACCAATGTTGCTCATGCAATAAATCGCTGATACTTGGAAATCATATCATTTTTGAAATCACTGATGCTATCAAAGTAGCTGATACCTGGAAATCATATCACATGTATTTCCTGTATTTAAGTTACAATTTTCCTTGTTTGGTGATTTTATTTAATATTTGTGCCACTTCAGCTTAGCAATGAATCCTTCTCAAACCTAAGTATCTGAAGATGAAGGTTCATTGATTTTCAGTCGGTTAAAGCTTCGTGAGAAGACGTCATGCTGAAGATTGTTGGGTTGAAAGTCTTAAGTCACTATCTCATCTGATCGCTGAAGATAGCAGGAATCTCTGCCATTTATCTTATCGCTGAAGATAGTAGATTTAAAGTTTGAGATAGATTAAATATATTGTAACTGAAATACTATCTGTACTTTATATTTTGCAGTTCAATAATATCTGATCTTTTGAGAAAACCAAAGTGCAAAACTCAGATCATATCAAAAGAATCCATAAAGAAAAATGAATGGATCACAAGTATAAGTCACTGAATGTTTAAAATCTTAAACACTGACTATAAACTTTCACAGCAACAAGTTTATCTAGGGAGCTTCAATCACAATCATTTAGGGGGAGATTGTTGAGTCACTGGTCGCTGACCATGATGAAGTCACTGGTCGCTGACCAACTCAACTGTTCACTACTCAATGAAGAAATGAATTGTATCGAAGCTACTGTTGCTGATAATGGATTTCACTGATTGTCATTCATTCTGTTCGATATTCTGAGGAAGATTTAAAGCTCAACATTGGTGTGTCGCTGATCTACGTTAGCGAGAGCCTTACTTCTTCAAATCAATAAAAGCAAAAGTCACTGCCAGAATAACAGCTAGTCACTGAAGATCTTTGGTTCAATTCATTCTACAAGAGCATGTTAGCTCGCAGTGAGTGAAGAGGATTGCTGCATCTTCAGGGACTATTCAATAAAGCCTCTCAATCATCAAGTACTAAAAAGTACTGTACTTATCTATACATCAGCAAGAGTGTTCCAGTTCGAAGTATGTCCGAAAGATTACGTGGCAGCAAGTGATTGGTTTTAAGGTAACGAGATATTTGCGATAACAGAATTGGGACCCGCAGAATGTCGGTTCATCGGAGTTCAAACCAATCAAGCAGCAACACGTGTCCTTCCAAGATCCTATTTTGTAGGCGATATTTTAGGAACTCTTGTAGTATAAATAGTTCAATGTTTTGTACTGTAGAGGCTAGTCGTTCAATTCGTGTTAATCACTTGTGTGTCAGTGAGTAGTTCGTCTAAGCACGATTTAGCGATTCATAGAGTGAACAGTCAGCGTGTTTGTCCACTGCTGTTCATCTCGATTGTAATAGTTTAGCTAAGTGTTTGAATTGGATTAACTTTGGTTAATCCATTCCGCATTCAACACTTGTGAATTTTATGATCAATACAATTCACCATTTCAGCTACTATTTCATTGTTCTTTGATATTGTCATATATGTTATCTGATATACTCTGTTTCTGTTATAACGATTAAAAACTTTCAATTAACTTAGTTAAAATCAGAAAAAGTTTTTAATTGTATTCAACCCCCTCTTCTACAATTAAACTTTACACTTTGAGATTCCAAATCACTAATCAATAGTGATTACGGGACTATCATAATGATACAAAGAAATGACCTTTAAGTAAGGAACATCAAAAAACGTAAATAAACCAACACACCTTTTCTATTATTTCCGATGTAGGATACAACTCATACAAGTTTGTTTTATATAGGTAAGAAAAATGGATAAGATATGTCTATATATATACACTTGTGTTTGGGCTTTCATCTTCTCGATCTGTCGATCACAACTTCAAAATTATTAAGCCCATTAAGGCCCATGCACACGTTTCTTGTGGGTCGGTTTACTGACAACCGCTATAAATGGCTCCAAATATTTTCTAGGGTATTTTTTCCCAAAATAAATATTGTTAATTTTGAATCGGTTTGCTAATAACCGCTACTAATGGAGTATAACAAATGTGGCGAGTAGACTTGACCACCACAATCATTGTGACTTAAAGCGGTTTAACATAAACCGCTACATTAGCATTGTTGGGACCCCACAGTAAGACTAGTAAACCGCTCCATTGAAGATTATTATATCCACTTTATGATGTTTATAGCGGTTTTCACTTAAAACCGCTATAACGTTGCGCTCTTTTTACTCATTTTTGTACTAGTGACGGAGCGTGAATTGGGGAACAAGATGTGGGAGACCCACACTCTTGGTGGGCCCCCTTGGACCGGTTTTGACTAGCCCAAACAAGATCCACAAAATGTGGATCTTGTTTCCATTTGGTTGACTTAACCATCCAACACCTCCTTTGTTCCCTCACTCTTTCACCACCTCTCTCTCTCTCCTTTCTCTCTCTAATCGCTGCCCTCTCTCTCCCTAAAACCGTCCCACACCATCACCAAAAGCCACCATAAAATCTCCTTGAATCACAAAGTCGATTGAAGCAAAGACGATCACGAGAACGAGAGCTACATTTCCATCTTTTCGGATTCTCCATACGATCATTGTAAGAATCCTGACACTTTCAAAAAGTACTTATTTTATGTTTATATAGATGTTATATTGTCCATACAACTTGATGATGTCCAAAAATTATAACGAAAAATATTTTTCGAACACATAAGTATGAAGACAGATTCTGTCCCAGAAAATACGTCACACCAAATCGTTTATATCTTGATTTCTAGGTTGAATCAACACATTAATCTTATACCGAAATCTCCGCATGGAAGTCCTCTACAAAAAGTTCTTCTTTGGCTACTTCCAGAAATTCACGGATTTTATTGTATAAACCGATCTAGGAGCGCATGTCTGTTTTAGTCCGAATTTAGACCTGTGATGCTTTGTCATTTTTTTAAAAATATCAAACGACATCCAAAAGTCATGAAAAAATACAGGAAGTACATAAGATATATGGGAACGTCGTGTAAAAATTTCGGAATATTTCGATAAGGTTTGCTTAGTCAAATAAAATTCAAAAATTCGGACTAATTTTACTCCGAACTTTGACTTTTGTTGACTTTCGGATTTTCAAGCTAAATTCGGACTTTTGTGGACTTTCGGACGAACAGTGTTTTGGCCCAAAACCTTGAATATTTACAATTGCGGACTCCACGTTCGGACTTAAATATAAGTAACATTCGGATAAAGGAAGTTCGAACATACATACGTACATATATATATATATAGGGTTAGGTTCAAACGAGAACCACAAAAGGTACAGAACTGCGAGAACTTTTAAATTACATTGTTTTTATACATGTAAACACAATAAATTACATATAAATGTTATTAAATGTTCATATTATTGACAAACAAAAGTTAAAAACCACAAAAGATGTGTTAAATTATAAAATATATGAAGTGTTCACATGTGTACATATCAAATGTGCACATGTGAACGAAATATATAAATTTGATTTTAAAGTTATTTTGATATTTTTTTGAAACTATTTGACTTTTAATCTTAATATAGATCAATGTTTACATGTAATTGAATCATTAAACATGTTAAAATCTCTATAATTTAAAAATTCTCGCAGTTCTGTACCTTTTTGTGGTTCTCATTTGAACTTTTGGCTATATATATATATATATATATATATATATATATATATATATATATATATATATATATATATATATATATATATATACTTTTCGGACTAAGGAATACTTTCGGACACATATACATTCGAATGAAACACTTGTGTTATTTCAGAAACTTTATACATGAAATCAGAAACACTTATACCAAACTCAAATACGCATACTCCAACATACTTTACAAATATATAACGAAATACATAATAATAATAATACTTGGATTATTATTACAAACCGTCACCAACGGGCCGTACATATTTTCAAAACTCAAACCTAATCAATCAAACCAAATCATTTGGACATTACTAGTTGGATGAACAACTAGCATAGATGGTCTGTTGAGACATCTAATCATTATAACCTTGCGCGTCTAACACGCCCAGCAGGTTTCAGTCATTGGAGACGACATCATTCCTTGTATACCATCATTGTTGCTTGATAGCATCTCATCAGACTCAGGTGAGTCTCATAGCCCCTATTTTACTGTTTTTACTCTAGGGGTGAGAATACATGCTTGTTTTGTTTTACATGTGAATGCAAGTATCAAATATCGCTATATTCTGCATGAGTTTATCATCTAATCATTTATGTCCTCCAAGCATAGTTTGGTAATACCTTGTAGCATGAATGTTAGTGTATGGTACCATATGGGACTGACAATCCCCGTCCGGGTCAGCAAGCACTGACTGGTCAAACGGACGCATTATCATTTGTTCATACGTGTATTGATTAGGCACAAGCATAGAGGCACCCTCGCTCAGGCATTTGATTGTGATCCTGACACCTCAGTTAAGCTCAGACTATGTGCTCATGGCAGTTATATATATAACACCCCTCATTCTATACATCTATATTATATGATTTTACTCGGAAGTGTATATTAAAAACATACTTTACTATTATACATACTGGAAATGTACATAACTTTTTCAAAATATGATACACTACATAGGTTAAAGTTATTAAAACATTGTACACATATTACACAAACGGGGTATTATATAATTCCAAACTTAGTTTATAACAAAACTATATCAGAGTTCACAGAGCAGTCAAACATTCCCTGCCAAAGGCATCAACTTCCTGTCCACCCACATATCTATTCATAACCTGCAGGAAGTAAATGAGGGATTAGCACGAAGCTAAGTGAATGAACTTGACACACACAATTCAACTTAGCATAACTATGAGTTTACACCAAATAACCGTAAACACACATATTTCAATGAGGATCGGTGGTTCTTGAGATATCATAATACCCGGGGATTCACCAAGAACACTTATCGTACATATCCGTATGGCCATAACGGACGAGACGGATAGCTAATGGTTATTATAATCAAACACAGGTTCTACACACAACAAATGAATCAAGACCCTGTGTAATTCACACAATAACCAACTAGCCCAACTAACACGTTGACCTCAATAACACTGATACACAGAGGCCACATATCACGTAGATTATTAATCAATAACACAGACTAAACAGTCTAATAAACACATCTACGTTGACTTGTTGTAACCAAATAGTTACAACTAAATCAAAAGGTGAGTTCCAAATCCACTCACCGATATCTTTGCAGATTCCACACTCTGCAGTCTTATATTACTGAGTCTTTGGAGTATCTGAAATACCACAAAACACACAAGTTAGTAACTTGTTCCATAATCATCATTCTAGCATATTTATTCAATCAGGTAATCCCTGAATTCTAAGCAAACAATTATTCAATCTGAAATAAAATCAGAAAATCCCGAAATGACGTTTAAAAACTAAAAAATGCCATTTTTGACCCCTAGATGACTCCGAATGGCCAAAAACTGCCTAGACTCTTAGAATAGAGCCTTGATCATTGGGCCGTTTCCGAGTGGACATGCGAATTTTAGCTCAATCCGAATTAATGAAAAATTTGTAAACTTTTTAGTCACTAAAGGTGCAAGGACTTTTACACTTGTGCACTTTTAAAATTTGTGAAACAAAAATCTCGGTTCGCAGTGATCTCGGTTCGCAAGTCAACTCGGTTCGCGAAAACTCGACTCGCAACGAAATAACTCAGTTCGTAGAGCCATCTCGGCTCGCAGAACTCGGTTCGCACCGCAAAACTACACAGTTCGCACATCTCAGTTCGCAAAGCGAGTCAACTCGCTTCGCAGCAACAACTCAGTTCGCAGGTTCTGCGAATTTCGCTGTTGTTACCAGATTTTTGAACCAATTCTCACCAAAACTCAATTTTTCAGTTTTCTAAGGTTCCTAATACTTCAACTAACATCTAATAACAACATATCAAACCTCAATTTCACTTTTTAGCTCCAAAACTCACATAACCAAATTAAATGGCTCAAAACTCAAACTCACTATTTATGATGAAGAAGGTGATAAGATGATGATGATAATCAGCTAATGGTGTAGATGAAATCGAATTAAAATCACAGAACTAGTTTGATTCTAAGTTTTGGTTATGGTGATCTTGGATTTGAAAGTTCTCAAAATGAAATGAAAAAAAAGACTTTGAAACTTAAGGATACTAAGGTCGGTTTAACAAACCGACTCCACATATAAGATGGTATAATTTTATACCCATCCTAAATCTATTGCCTGGAACCCGAAAACCAATTGCGAGAAAATTATTTTTTTTTACCGTCAACTATAATAGTTTAAAGCAACTAATATTTCACTATTCACAATAAGTCCTGAGACCTATTTATATAAGTTTCACAATAAAGCAAATAATATCAGGTAATTCCTAAAACAATTAAATAATCAATTTAAAATCAGGAAATTACCAGACCCTTAGGGAGGATGTTACAATATACATAATTTATCATTTACTTATTTTCTTAATTGCAAATCATCAAAATTAAATCTTGCGGTTCATACATATTACTTATCATTAAACATATGAGCTCACCAGCTTTTAGCTGACCTTTTAGCGTGTATTCTCAGGTTCGCAGCAGCAGTAGGTCTGCTCACTCAGGATGCCCATTAGCTCGAGTCTCATGCAAACATCAGGAGATTGTCATGCATTACTATATTTTGTATAATTAGTTATGCCATAGAATCTCTTTCATTAAATCTCGAGCTTTTGTAAACTATTATAACAGTGTAAGACTTTTATAATATCAATGTATTGTAAACGATGCATATAGAGTCGTTCATTATAGCTTATGTGCTTTGTTTATTGATTAGTCGCGCCCCGAACCGACCCGCTTCCGCATCATAATTTGGGGGTGCGACACACAAGGGACGAGAACACCCGATACTTGCTAATATTTGATTATTTTCTTGCTACTTGCTAAACTCATGTGAGTTTCATAGCCCCTTTTTACTGTTTTATAACTGGGGTGAGAATACATACAAGTGTTTAATACAACTATTTTTATGATCACAAGTAACAAAGGAAAAACTTACAGTGATTTCCACTGATTTACATGAGTGAGACCATAATCCACAAAAGTCATCGCACATCATAGTTCGTTAATTTTAAGCGTAAATATTATTGAATAGATCTATTGGGGATTGACACCCCCGTCCGGGCTAGTCGCTCTAGCCAACCCACAGATGCAGTATTCTTTGTTTTAACGAGTGTTCCAGATTAGACACTCGCAGAGGCACCAACAAGGGTTAAGCTTCGAACTATGAGCTCATGAACAAGGATAACAAAGGATGACAAAGGATAACATGATATTTTTACAACTGTTCTTGCATTCGTGCAACGCAAAGGAAATCTTGTGATTCATGCCAATGCTTTTATAACCGTTTAAACCCATGAACTCACCAACTTTATGTTGACCCTTTTAGTATGTATTTCTCATGTAACCAGCCGCAGTAGGATGCTTTTGGGAAGCATTAGCTCGAGTCGCATATTTAAAAAAATGGGTATTTGGGCCACCCACTGGAGCCGCTCCATATTTCAATGGAGCACGACCGAACCCCCCACAAGGTCCAACATCGCCGGGTAAATCACCTCCATCATATATACCACAATGTCCGAGTCGAAACTCGCACTGACTAAGCATTAACGTTGTGGAATATGCGCTTCATTGGTGGTAGGTACCTTTATGATAAATAATACCCATGGCAAGAATCGAACCCATGACCTCTAGGAAGTCATGGGATGCCCTTACCACTAGGCTATTTAGTCATTGGTCTCGAGTCGCATATTTTCAAACAAACAAAGATTAGATTGCATATTGTATTTTGTACTATCGAATATGTAGTAGATTTCTCTAGACTTATTATGCGAACTCCAAGTATTTTGTAAACATTTTATACTGGTAATGTAATTATTTTAAAACGTCTCATTTAGAAGTCGTTTGTTGTAATCTTTGTGTGATGATATTTGATTAGTCGCGCCCCGCCCAGACTTTCGCTGCATCGTGATTTGGGGGTGCGACACAGCAGTACTAATGACTTATAAGATTTTGCAATATGATCCAATATGCAATCTAACCCACCATCAAGTACCCTTCATGACCACCAAGATGGACCAATTCGTGAGTTCATTTGCAAATTTCAAAGTCTTGGGTCTTCCATCTTCGCGAGGCAAAGATAAACGTTGTTTCACAATGTATATTTTCCTTCCAAATGAAGAAGACGGCCTCCCATCTTCAATAAATAAAATAGGTTCTGAATCTGACTTCTTGAAACTCAAACAATGTATATTTTCCTTCCAAATGAAGAAGACGGCCTCCCATCTTTAATAAATAAAATAGGTTCTGAATCTGACTTCTTGAAATCTCATATTTCAATCCGAACAGTACGAATTGGGATATTTTTGATTCCTAAATTTAAGATCTCATTCGGGTTTGAAGTTTCTGACATGTTGAAAGAGCTTGGTCTTGAATTGCCATTCAGCTATGGCCTAACTAAAATGGCAGAGGGTGAAAAAGTTCAAGTTTCAGTGTCCACCATAAATCTTATGTGGAGGTGAATGAGCAAGTACAGAAGCTGCATCGGCTTTTGCATTCTACACATTTCTTAATGCTTCACCTGTAAGGTATTTTGAGGTTGATTTTGTGGCAGATCATCCGTTCTTGTTTGTTATTAGAGAAGATATCAATGGAGTTGTGGTTTTTATGGGACAGTTGATTGACCCAAGTGTTTAGGTAGTTGAAATGTTGTGTGTAGTCCCAATTAACACCAAGCAAAGGAGTTAAAACACATATAAGAACAATATGAAGAACACAAAGAAGATTTCAGACACCAAATCCCTAATCTTATTAATAAAATTAATTAACAAGACGGATACTACTTCTATGTATCGGGGTTTACAACCTTAGGGATATTTCTATCTCTTTGGGGTATGTTCCAGGTCATAAGAACACGCACACGATACCTCTAAGGTAAAGAACTCTATTTATAAAAGATAAAGTCCTTTACAAGTGTGACACCGTCAAATTAGGACTAGAAATTAGTGCCTAATCAAGTTTTAATACATGTAATTAGTTCTGTGTTAGGCTAATTAATGTACCAATATATATATTGTCGAATATATACAATTATGTGGTTCGATTAAATCGTACAGGTTTCAAATCGAATGTAATTCGGGTCAAATAAATACGGACGTTGGTGAACAATTTTATTAAATAATACAATATATTTAATGACACAATTATATCCAAAATATTATTTTTATAATATTTCGTATTCATTCCGCATCGTACAAACAAAACCTTCGCGATTAGATTATTAAACGCGCAAACAAAATGAAACAAGTTAAGTTACATTTTATAACTCAAATATAAAGTGTTTTATGAAATACCTTAATGAAAATATAGAGTAATTATCCGTATTTTAAAACTTATAATTAAACGTACATAAATAATTATTTAACGTTTAAACGACCGAGAAAACGAACACCGCACGGAGCGCGAACGCAGGGAACAAATATTGGTGAAGCCCACAACTGTGGACCCCACCAAAAATCTACCCCAAAAAGGGGAAAACCCCTTTCCCTTTCCTCATTCAACACCAACTCTTTCTCTCTATTTCCCCATTTTTCTCTCAAAAACCCTCAACCACAACCACCTTAAATAGTCAAATAACACCATCAAACGTCGCCGAATCTCGAAGCTCTTTGGAGAAAAACAACCACCACGCAACGATCTACAACTCTATCTTTTCGGAATTTTGATTCGCCACTTTGTAAGTTTCTGACAAAAACCCGAAACTCTCCGATTTCACTCATTTTTACATATTTGTTGTTAGTATAAGCTTAAAATGTCCAAATACGGGTTGGGTAAAAGAATCAGACCAAACCATCGCCGGAAAACTCGATTTTGGCTCAAAATCCGTTGAACAACCTTAAGTGTCGCAAAGACGACTAAAGTATAGCGTCACTTCGAGCGTCACTTCGTGCGTCACTTAAGTGACGCATTAAGTGTCGCTAAAAGCCCTAATTTTGCGTCACTTGCCTAAGTGGCGCATAAAACCCCTTTTTCGCGACACTTGCCTAAGTGTCGCAAATTCAATACCCGTCACTATAAACCGACACTTATAGCGTCACTTGTCTAAGTGACGCCTATAATCGAGAACTGATTTCACCCGTCACTAACTTTAGTGACTCATGACACTTGTACCGACACTTACAACCGACACTCCCTTAAGTGTCGCACTCTATGCGTCACTTGCACAAGTGACGCCATTAATCAGAATCCGTCATTTCATGCGACACTTCCTAAGTGTCGCCTAAACCCTTGAGTGTCGCTATAAGTGACGCTGAAAACAGAATGTTTACAACTCATTTTTACTAAGTGTCGAGACCTAAATTTTATCACTTGATTTCACCCAAATTCAAGTCCAGATGCGTTTTTCACCAAAGCAATTTAGTAGAAATAAAAATTTTTCGAGCTGATTTGGCATCTCGACCCCAACCAGGGCCAGCCCCTTGGACCCCGCCAGGGGTTGCCACCCCTGAAACCCCGCTAACTAGGGGCGCTGCCCCCGGACCCCCGTCACCTAAAAGTTTGTAAATACTTTTTAAGTACAACATTTCAAAATCAAAATAATTATGTTGAAGATTATTATTACAAACAATCACCAACGGGCCGTACACATTTTCTAAACTCAAGTTAATCAACCAAATCATAATAATTTGGACAAGTCAATCGACCAAATCATGGTAATTTGGACATTATAGTTGAACGAATAACTATAAAGGTAGTCTTTTAAGATACCTATTCAATTAATAACCATCGCGCGTATTGGACGCCCTCAGGTTACAAGTCTTCGGACATCAATTCACAGCTAATCAATTCAAGTTTATTTCGATAAACACCAAGGCTCAGGTGAGTCTCATGGCCCCTATTTTTACATCTTTTCAATTAGGGGTGTGATTACATTACTCGTTTTATTTACATGTTGAACGCAAGTACAAATCAATCAAATACTACATGAGTTGTTTTCAACTAATCAATTTAAAGTCCTCCATAGCATAGTTTGGTAATACATTTGTAGCGTGAATGTTAGTATATGATATCATATATGATTGACAATCCTCGTCCGGGTTAGCACGTACTAACTGGTCAAACGGATGTATTAGCATTTGGGAAGACGAGTGTAGATTAGGCACTCGTAGGAGGCACCTCAGTTGGGTTTCCTTAATTGGACCTGACACTCAAGTTAAGCTCAGACTATGTGCTCATGGATGTATAACTTTTATTTTGCTTAATTGCATTTTAAATTCAATTATAAATCTTGCGGTTCATACAAATATGTGTTGACATACAAACCTGTGAGCTCACCAGCGTTTCGCTGACCCATTTTAGCATGTATCACAGGTAACCAGCAGTAGGTTGGACCGCTCAATCAGGATCAATTAGCTCGAGTCAGCATGCAAACAATCAGAGATTTAGCTGCATTATTATATTTTGTATAGATTAATTATGTACTTAAATCTCTCAATTTCAACCGAGCTAATGTAGCTATATTTTTTATGTAAACTTTGGTTTTATCAATACAAGTTATAAAACGATGCATATAGAGTCGTTCATTATATCTTATGTGCTATGATTATTAATTAGTCGCGCCCCGACCCGTACCGCTTCCGCATCATAATTTGGGGGTGCAACAACAAGTTTTCCTAATTAATGTTTGGAAACAAATCTATCCATATAGGTATGGTCTGATCCCGTACTTGTCTTTTTACAGATTAGGTGACAGACACAACCTAATCCACTAAGCAATAGTTATACTGGAATTTGCATTAACAGTATTAACTACTAGATTTGCACGAGCAGTAGTAACTACTAAAATACTGCACGAGCAGTAGTAACTACTAAAATACTAGTAACAGTAGTAACAATGAAGAGTAGTAGTAATTCTTCTAGTAGTATTAACTTTGAAGCTTTGCCCGACAGTACTAACACTTGATACTGTTCTAACACTTGATACTCTAGCTGTACTAACTCTGAAGTTCTTCTAGCAGTAGTAACTATAAAGACAGTAGAAACTCCAAGAGCAGCATTAACACTTAACTTCATAAAGCCGTAGTATCTTTTGTGCTAGCACTAGAAACTGAGAAATACTTCAAACAATAGAAACAATTACTAGAGCAGTGAAAACACTTGTATAGTAGAAGTAATTGTTGCGCCAACAGTAGTAATGACTTGCAAGCATTCTAACTATTGTTTCCTAATCAGTTTACACTTTGTCTCATCAAATCTATAGTGTGACATAAAAATTAAGTTCACTTTAATTTCCCAAACATGTTGGCTCATCTAATGGTTGCACTTTTGTTTAGAAGCATACTATAATTTGTTTTACGTTAACATTTAGTATAATTTTTATCCATTATACAACGATATGAGGATTTCAGTTTCGGTTCTGTTCTGGTTCACGACTTTAAAGTTGGTTTCAAACAGAATGTAGCCTAGCTATGAACATGCTAGTTTATCTATCTTTTTTGTTTATTACCAAATAATAAGCTGTTTTGCGGTGTTTCCTATAAATTTTGTTGAGGTAATATCTTAACGAGCAAATTATTTAAAATAGAAATGAAAATATATATAGACTGATTATTTTAGATTATATAAATCAAGTACCAATGTCATTATAATTATTATATCAATATGTTACCTTGAAATTCATAAACATTATTATAATAATTATGATGGAATTGATAGTTAGTTTTCATTATTAATAATTTTGATTTTAATAGTTGATCGGTTTTCTAGAATATAAACTTACTTTTTATGCAATTCTATAAGTTTTGTAACTTTTCTAACAAGTTTTGAATGGTCGTCTATTCTATTAAGAGATATGATTGAACTTAGATGGGATATTTATTTACAAATATAAATGGAAAGGATTATAATTAACCATCAATCTTTAATTCAAAGAGATTTACATAATGAGGGTTTATGAAATTATATAATCAAAACCTTTGAAGCCAAAAACCCATTTATTATATATTTCACAAAGATGAATCACATCATTAAACCTTTTCTTCATCGCACTTTTACATCAACGGTCAAATCTTCCATCAAAAAATCTCCTCATGTTCTAACCAAAAAAGTAGCAACAGACATTCGAAAATCGATCCATAAACAAACACAGGTCTCAATGACTCTAGCCAACCATCTCCTTACTAAAGAATGCAAAAGCATCAATGTTGTTTTCTCTCCACTTTCCATTCATGTTGTCCTAAGCTTAATCGCTAACGGTTGCAATGGCCAAGAACTCGACCGTATGCTCTCGTTTCTCAAGACAAAAAACATTGGTGACCTCAACACTCTTGCTTCGCAGGTTGCTTCTATGATAATGGTCGATGGTAGCCCATGTGGCGGACCTCGTTTAAATTATGCAAATGGGGTTTGGGTTGATCATACCCTTTCTCTTAAACCTTCTTTTAAGCAGGTCGCGGAAACTGTTTATAATGCCACTTGTGAGGAAGCCGATTTCAAGAACAAGGTCAGTTTTAATAAAGTTTGCATCTGTTATATGTATACCTAATAACTAATTTTTCTGCGTCCTGTTTTTTTATTACGATATCGTAGTAAAACAATAGTTGAACTAAATTATACTTTGGGTGCGTGCCTTGCAACAACTTTATTTGATCTGTTCCAACTTTAATTATATATAAGCTAAGCAAACGATTGTCAAATCAATCATAGCGACCCGTAATATAATAGTATTCCGTGTAATAAATATGATTAAAAAGTAGAATTTCATATTTTATGGAGTTTTATGATATGATAATGCTTGTCGATCTACCTGAACCTCTGTGAGGCTCAAAGTCACTATAAACCTCCTTCTGTGAACACCGTTTATTATTAGTTTTCAGTTGGGTATGTAACATTAAAAGTGGGCTCGTTATTTAGATAGCCAATATCCCAATAGTACTATCAACTTTTTCAAAGATAAAAATTTCAATTTTTAGACTCATTGCTCGGAGTAATGGGGTACTACTTTAAGGTGGCTCCGCCCCTAAACGGTCACCTCTACTTTTCTATGTTTTTTTTAGAACACCTGTACATTTATTTTGTGATTCAGTTTCTCCTGTCTTTATAAATCATTTTGCTATATCTAACATGTGTACTTTCATTCATAAAACTAAGCCTGATGCGGAGGCGAAGAAAGTGAATTCCTGGGCGGAAAAACAAACCAATGGCCTTATCAAAGACATCATTCCTCCTAGTGCAGTCTCGTCGAGCACCATGTTCATTCTAGCTAATGCTGTATATTTCAAGGGAGTCTGGATTCAGAAATTTGACCCCTCATTGACAAAAGAATACGACTTCAATCTCCTAAATGGTAGCAAAGTAAAAGTACCCTTCATAACCAACAAGTTACTACAATTCGTGAGTGTATATGATGGTTTCAAAGTATTGCGTCTTCCATATAAAAATGGTAAAGATAAACGACGTTTCACAATGTACTTGTTCCTCCCGAATGCAAAAGATGGTCTCCCATCTTTATTACAAAAAATGGAATCGGAACCTGACTTTTTGGAATATCATATACCACGTGAACAAGTAAAAGTGGGGCGGTTTTTGATCCCAAAGTTTAAGATCTCTTTGGGGTTTGATGTTTGTCATACGTTGGTGGAATTAGGATTAAAATTACCTTTTCCAGATGAAGTGGTAAATGTGAAGCCCTTAAAGGGTCAAACTGGAATACAAATGTTCCAGAAATCATTTGTGGAGGTGAATGAAGAAGGTACCGAAGCTGCAGCGGTCACTGTAGCCATTTTTAGAACCACATCCTTGCATCCGAGGCCTACAATGGTAGACTTTGTGGCTGATCATCCTTTTTTGTTTGTGATTAGAGAAGATACGAGTGGAGCTGTGCTGTTTATGGGACAGGTTGTTGACCCAACTATCAACTGATCCGGTTGTTAGTTAATATCTTGGTTCAAATTATGATGCTAGTTTTCTGTATGTGATTGAAAGTTCTATTTTTTGAAAACGTTAACATCAATCCGTGTGTTATATTGCACACTTATTATGTTACAGGGAATTTTTGTGTTGCAGTATCCTGATATGCAGTTTTCAACATTTGTACCTGTTATATTTAAAAGGATATTAATTGAACCAATGAAGTATGCTTTAGTTTATATTGATTCTAGCATATATTGAGTGGAGGTAATTGCAAATTATGACTTTGATATCATGTTGTATTGCTGAATTAATGAGATTAACAATTACTATAAAAAATCAGTAATTGTTCATACGGGTCGGTTTGGATTGATCCAAACACTTAGTTGACTTGGTGTTTTCTAATAGATGATAATACATTAATTTTGATGATGAAAAAAAATATTTTGTGAGAATACACTTTGGATGCCTTTTCATGTTCAGATAATTTTTTGAACTGGACTCGTACATAAAAAATGGTGGGTGGGAATTGTCACCTCTAATACTTGCACTTGTTTCTTCTACAGAATTTTGATGGTGTGGATGATTATTTATTTATATTAAAATTTTTACAAATGAGCTAAATCTGCTATGATCTGAAGATCCTCGTTCAAAATAAATTCTCTAATTAATAATTTTTTTACCTTTTTATGTTTTGAATAGTCATCCAATTCTATTAAGAGATATGATTGAACATCCGTTTTAGATGGAATATATATTTACTAAAATTAATATAAGTTGGAAAAGATTCTAACCATCAAGTATATAATTAAATGAGGTTTAGATAATCAGTGTTTGTGAAAGTATTAGTCACGTCCTTATATAATCAAACCTTAAAAGCCAAACACCCATCGTTATTAGGGCTAAGTGTCTAAAAATGTATCAAACTTTATTAAAATCTAATTGTTTGTAGTTTTACTACGTGACGCTTTGTGTGAATGCCACGTGGTGCTATATATGGATGACACACCAACCAAATTACATACAATTAACAATAATCGAAAGTTGGATAAATACAATAGAGATTTTAAAAGTTGATACATACAATTGAGATTTTGACAAAGTTTGATACATTTTCAGACACTTATCCCTTGTTATTAACTTATTTCACCAAGAAAAGATGAATCAAATCATTCAACAGTTGGTCAATTGATATCGCTCATTTTGTACATATTTACCTTGCGCGATATCGAGTATTTTGTACTTGTTTATAGTCAATTTCATGAACTTTCGATACGAATAAGTGATGTAAAATATCACAGATGAAATAGGTTAACCGTATAGTACTCAATTGGAAGCTATCCATACAACATGCAGTCACATTCCAGGCTTACCAATTGTAATAAGGGATGTAATCATGGATGAAATAGGTTAACCATATACTCAATTGGATGCCTTTTCATGTATAATATTTTGAACTGGACTCATACATAAGAAATGGTGAGAATTGTCACCTCTAATATTTGCAGTTGTTTCTTCTACAAGAATTTTGATTCAATGGTGTGGATGATTATTTCTATTTATATGAAAAATTGAACAAAATGAGCTAATTCTGCTATGATCTGAAGATCCAAGTTTCGTTAAAAATAAACGTTATGAGTAATCTATGTAGCTCTACTCATCCAAAATGGAACACTGATTATATGTTATATCTACCAGTTTTTATAAATTGGCACAAGTCTTTAGTAATGGACCAATAATATATAGAATCAATCTAAATGGCAAAATAAAAGTTACGGTCAAGCCTTTTTACATTTATGATTATGATATAAATTAAAGAAGATTGAAGAAGTCTGAAGTTCTTAAACTAACAGGCCCAACTTCCATTTAAATTTTTATTAAGTTTCATTAGAGGTGGCAAAACGGACGGGCGGGTCAAAATGGGCTCGGGTCATAACGGGTTCGGGTTTAAACGGACTTCAATTTAAAAAATATTTAAAATTAAGTAATATTTTTTCAATTGGGCTTAAATAACTTTATGTTATGTCATTTATATAGATGATTATTTGCATTTTGTAAAAAAATAATGAATACTACTGCGGAGTAGTATTTATCTATAACTCAATTTTGCCCAAATAACCCATACGGAGTACAAATTATAAAATATCCAGAACTAAATTAGGAAGAAGGTTAAATAAAATAATTCTTTGATTAAAAAATATTATGGAACCAATAGAAATGCGTCACGCGTCACTAAACTCACTGCCCCGCGTTTTTAAAAATTAAATATCTTCGAAACGGTAAGTCGAAAAATCACAAAAATTGCACTATAAAAATCAGTGTTTCATTCTCTTCGATTAGAGATGTGACAAGATATACTTTTGACGAACTCTTTTTTTTTTTGTTTTTTGGTGGGTTTTGAAAATGAGTAACACATGTGTTAGAAGCTGGTAACACATGTATTACTGCCGTAACACATGTGTTACAAGCTATTAACACATGTAATACCAGCAAGTAACACATGTGATACCAGCTAGTAACATATGTGTTACTAATTTTGTACAATTTGTAAAACAAAACAAAAAGTCGTCGAAAGTATACCTTGTGAGATGGTAAATCGAAGAGAAAAAAATGCAAATTTTTATGGTGCAATTTTTATGATTTTTCAACTTACCGTTTAGGAGATATCTAAGTTTAAAAAGCGTGAAGAAAGTGGGTTTTGTAACACGTGGCATGTTCTGATGGTTCCTTAATTCTCACAAAAAATCGCATTCTCATTTGAACCTCACTTTATCGATATAATATGGAAATACATGTATATTTATCTAATTCTGAAATAGCAAAAAAGATGCTGGAAATAGCAAACTTGTTAAACGTGTTTATTTAAAAGTTGAATCTGAACATAGCAAAACTAGCAGAGTGGAAATAGCAAAAAGCACTTTAACATGCACCTATCCCACTATCCCATCATCTCCGCAAGAATCATACCTCTGTATTTCGCCCAACAAGCTTTATTCCTATGATTTATTTTTATGAGAAGTCATTTAAATCTCCGCTCATTTGATCCATAGCTAGTGATAGCTGTATCAAATTTCGCCCATTTGAACCTGTTCCTAGAATTTCAGTTGCCAAGAGCCACCCAAATTCTAAAAACGAATACACAAATTTGCCCGGTACATAGCATTTGGGCTAAAATTGCCGGTGCTAAGTGTCATTAAGGGATGTTTGAGATTGTTAATTAATCAATTTAATTTCCGAGTTGGTCACTTGATTAAGCAAATGAGCTAGAGAGAAAGTTGGGTGTTCGGTTCTGGCTCACATTTGTTGTATCGCAGTAAGCTTAACTGAAAAATGGTTTTTCGAATTATCGGATAATTACGTAATTAGCCATTTCATTTAAAATTAGATTTTATGTTTTCATCATACATGTTAGGGGGTGTTTGGGGAGCGTTAATGGGAGGTTTTTTAGCCTTTTGTGGTTTCGCTCTTTTTTAGTGTTTGGATGTTTTTTTGGAAGGAGCTTCTCACTGTTTCAAGGGTAGAAAAGCAAAAGAGCCAAAAACCAGGATTTTGAAGCTTTTTCTTAACGCATAAACTAAAAAGCTAACGTTCCCTCAAACACCCCCATAGTATAGAACTGGTGGCCATCACTTCAAATCAAGATGGTACTAAGCTTGATCACCATGTAACTCTATTTAAGTACGAAATTTAAAGCTTATGATAAATAAATAACATGGACCGACAACTCTTAAAAACTAAGCTTTGTTCCAAAGTTTTATTTTGGAGAGAAAAGGAAGGAGTCGAAAAGAAGTGGAAGAGGAGAATGTGTTTCCGAGTTTTTCATTGAGAGAAGGGGAATAAAGGGGAAGGAGAAATATTCCAAGCTTTCCTTCCAAATTGGAAGGATTTGAAAAGTGAACAATTAATCACACATTATTTTCATTATTTCTATTCAAAAATCGTTAACCTAATATATTAATCCTATAAAATGACGCAACTTTTTCTTTTAAGGGTAAATTTGTAAAATTGTTAATTACGAAATTTTCACTTTCCCTTCCTTTCTAACTTTGGAACATTAAGACTCCCTCTTCTTTTCATTCTCATCGTATCACCTTCTCTTCCTTTCTTTTCTTTTTATGCTAACTTACCATATCATTATCCGTATAGGACTAAACTTTGAAACCCCTATTTATAATTTTATATTAAGGATTTTGATAACATACATAAAGATTGCATAATCTTGTCTTTGAGAATTAATAACATTCCTTATAAAATCAACACTTCTTATAATCAGAAAACAATTTATTCAGGCTCTGGTTTTACCCTGCAGAGCTATGGACATTCAAAGATCGATGAACAACCAAACCCATGTCTCAATGAAACTCGCAAACCACCTTCTCTCAAACAAATCCCAAAATTTCAACGTTGTTTTCTCTCCCCTTTCGATCCATGTCGTCCTAAACTTGATCGCGGCAGGTTCTAAAAGCCAAACACTCAAGCAGTTGCTATCTTTTTTGAATGCAGAGAACATCAATGAACTCAATGCTCTTTCTTCAGAGATTGTGTCAATGATCATGGTAGATGGTAGCCCGGTTTGTAGGCCACGGTTGTCTTTTGCAAACGGGGTTTGGGTTAACCAAACGCTTTCTCTTAAACCTTCTTTTAAACAGGTTATGGAAACTGTTCATAAAGCCACTTGTAAGCAAGTCGATTTCAAAAACAAGGTCAGGTTTTAGTTTTGTGTTTAACTTTTTATATTTTTCTAATTGAATAAATCCCTGTCCCTTTTTGTATTTATTGATTAACAGAAAGAAAGTTAACCAAATTGAGGTAATGCGCTTGATGCATTGTATTGCAACTTTCTCTATGATTTTTTAAAATCTTTTAGTACTTAAAAAGATGATAACTAATTGAACAAATGAAGAATGCTGTAGTTTATATTAATTATAGTTTTTAGTGGAGCTAGCTAGTTGCCAGTTAAGAAATTTAATCCCTGCTGTTTTGCTGGATTAAGAGATTAACGATGTCAATGTGTGAATGATATGATACTTCTGTAGTTGATATGTGGTTTGTAACTTAAACTATGATCAGAGATGACAATACGGATGATTAATTGAACAAAAGAATTTTTATTAGTTTTGTTAATTCGCTAACATTTATACTTAATGATTAATGAAGGCTAATGAGGTAGCCAAAGAAGTGAATTTGTGGGTGAAAAAGCAAACCAATGGCCGTATTAGAGACATCCTTCCTGCTGATGCGGTTAACCAGGATACCAACCTCATATTGGCAAATGCTCTCTATTTTAAGGGTGTCTGGAAACAAAAGTTTGACCAGTCAAAGACAAAAGACGACAACTTTCACCTCCTCGATGGGAGGAAAGTTCAAGTACCCTTCATGACCACCAATATGGACCAACTCGTGAGTTCATTTGCTGATTTCAAAGTCTTGGGTCTTCCATATTCGCAAGGAAAAGATAAACGCTATTTCACAATGTATATTTCCCTTCCAAATGGAAAAGACGGTCTCGTGTCTTTAATAAATAACATAGGTTCTGAACCCGACTTCTTGAAATCTCATATTCCACTCCAAGAAGTACCAGTTGGGCGGTTTTTGATTCCTAAATTTAAGATCTCGACATGTTGAAAGAGCTCGGTGTTGAATTGCCATTCAGTTATGGCCTGACTAAAATGGCAGAGGGTGAAAAAGTTCAGGTTTCAAGTATCAACCATAAATCTTTTGTGGAGGTGAATGAACAAGGTACAGAAGCTGCATCGTCCTCTGCATTCGACGCATTTCTTAGTGATTCGCCTGTAAGGTATTCTGAGACTGATTTTGTGGCAGATCATCCGTTCTTGTTTGTGATTAGAGAAGATATCAGTGGAGTTGTGCTGTTCATGGGACAGTTGATTGGCCCAAGTGTTTAGGTATTTGAAATGTTGGCTCATTTAATGGATGCACCTTTGTACTAGAAGCATACCATAATTTGTTTTACGTTAACATTTAGTATACTTATAATTATTATCCATTATACAATGATATGCGGATTTCAGTTTCGGTTCACGGCTTTAGAGTTGGTTTCAAACAGAATGTAGCCTTGCTAAGTTGCTATGTATGTGGTAGTATATTATCTTGTTTTCTTTTGTGGTGTTTCCTATACGTACAACTTGGTGGTAATATCTTTATTACAGTATTCAAAATCATATCTTCATTTGGTATGATTATTATCCATTATAATGATATGAGCTTTTCGGTTTTGGTTTACGGTTTTAGAATTGGTTGGTTTCAAACAGAATGTAGCCTAGCTATGAATGTGTTAGTAGTTTACTACAGTATCTTGTTCTGTTTTGTCATTTTCTATATATTTTTGTGGTAATATCTTTATTTCTTGACATAACTAAATCCTAAATTTTTTTATGTGAATTCTATATATATATATCCAGTTAATAAGGATAAGTTATCTAAATCTATTGGTTTACAAAGAGCATCTTCAATGTGTACACTATGTGTACCTTTTTGCACTAAAATAGTGTAAAGGTGTAAAATACCTGCTCCAATGTTAGCACTAAATACTGCACTAGTGTAGTAGCAAATACTAGTGTTTAGTGTTGCACCAAATTTAACGCTGCACTAAACTTTGTACTAAACACAATTCACAAATAATAATAATAATATTTATAATAATTAAAGTGTATTTATATTATGTATTAATTATAAATTTGTCATTAATATTTTTAAAATTACTAAATATAATGTTTGCTATTATATTTATCAAAGAAACTTCATAATTTTCATAAAAAATTCAGTTATATTTTCGAAAATTTTAAATATAATGATCGTTATTACATCTCTTATTATAGTTGAATAGTTATATAAAAGTTTTAATGTTATAATTGTGTATTTTAATTAATTAAGCAAGATTTAGTGCAACACTTGGAGTAACTTTTTTTTAGTGTAATCATATTCTCCAAAGATTTTTTTTTTTGCACTAAAATAGTACAATTTGATGCACTAAAATAGTGTACATTGGAGATGCTCTAACAACTATAAGTAGTTGGGTATCTAATATAAAACTTGGGCTAATTATTCACAAAGCCAGCCAGTATCCCAAATTCCCAATAGCATCAATAAAGAATACAAATTTTTTCAAAAATAAAAATTTCACTCAAACTCATTGCCCGGAGTACTACTTCAAGGTGGCTTCGCCCCTAAACTGTCACCTCTACTTTTTTTCTTCTTTTTATTGAACACATGTACATCTATTATGTCTCATGGCTTTATAGTTAAAATGAATCATTTTGCTATATCTAACATGTGTACGTTTATTCATAAAACTAAGCCTAATGAGGAAGCGAAAAAAGTGAATTCATGGGCTGAAAAACAAACCAATGACCTTATCAAAGACATCATTCCTCCTGGTGCAGTCATGACACAGACCGTGTTCATTCTAGCTAATGCTGTCTACTTCAAGGGAGTCTGAATTCATAAGTTTGACCACTCATTGACTAAAGAATACGACTTCAATCTCCTAAATGGTAGCAGAGTAAAAGCACCCTTCATGACCAACAAAAGAGCACAATTGGTGAGTGTTTATAATGCTGTTAAAGTCTTGGGTCTTCCATATGAAGATGGTAAAGATAAACGGCGTTTCACAATGTACTTGTTCCTCCCAAAATCGAAAGATGTCCTCCCATCTTTGATACAAATAATAAGCTCAGAACCTGACTTTTTAGAATCTCATTTACCGAGTGAACATGTAAAAGTGCGGCGGTTTTTGATCCCAAAGTTTAAGATCTCTATGGGGTTTGATGTTTGTCATATGCTGATGGAATCAGGATTTAGATTACATTTCCCAGATGAAGTGGTAAATGTGAAGCCCTTCAAGGGTCAAACTGGAATACAAATGTTCTAGAAATCATTTGTGGAGGTGAATGAAGAAGGTACCGAAGCTGTACCGGTCACTGTAGCCTGTTTTTATACCACATCATTGCATTCAAGGCCTAAAATGGTAGACTTTGTGGCAGATCATCCGTTTATGTTTGTGATTAGAGAAGACACGACTGGAGCCGTGCTGTTTATGGGACAGGTGCTTGACCCAACTATCAACTGATCCGGTAGTTAGTTAATATCTTGGGGTGGATTATGATGCTAGCTTTGTGTACGTGTTAATGAAATTTTTATTTCACTTATCAAATGAAAAAGGGAATTTATTAGTTTAATATTAAGGAAGCTTATAGAAATATTTAACAGACTTCAAATGCCTTAGCTGCCACTTTGGCAAAAATATGAGCTGAAATCATTTAAACAATAGTAAAAAATCGTTTTTTAGGCTATTGTCCATTGTTCATTTGTCACTGGTTCACCAAAATCCTCCTGTATTTGGTTCAATTGCATAGAAATTTACAAAACAAATAAAAATAAATCAATCAACCTTCTCAAACAACAAATATACATAGCATCATTAAGTGCATTATGTAAAGTTACACGCCATGAAAATCATCTCATTATCAGCATGGATTCCCAAAAAATTATTAAGCCCACACCAGATGCAGTAAAAATGAAGACATTATTTAATTGAAAAAGATATTTCTACTAAGGTGAATGCCATGTACAAGCTTGATCACACAATTGAACCAAAGGGTCAATTTGATATAGAACCACATTTCGTAACAAATAATAAACAGAGTCATCCTATAATAAATAGAGTGAGAAAAAAGTTCATAAGATTGTCATGAAGACGTGAATTCATAGAAACTCAAATTTCAAATGCTATAAGCTATATTTAAGTTAGGTTTCTACCCATTTGACCCATGGTTTACCTTTTAGCTATTCGTCTTGTTTGACCCATTTGAGATACCACACAACCCAAATGGACACATTTACAAGTAAATGAGTCAAGAAGAGCATATCTATCAATTGTCTAAAAGCTGCAAGTGCAATTGACCCTTTGGTTCATCTTGCACTTGCAGCTTTTAATTTGCAAGTATGATGAACCCATTTAAAGAACCATTAGACATGAAATGTAGTTGACTTTGCACATCATACTTGCAAATCAAAAGCTCGATTGTTCTATAAATGTTGTCATATATAAGAGATTGAAGTACATAAAGACCAAATGGGTTATAAGTCATCGATCTTGTAATTGCTATGTATCTATTTGGTTGCTAACTATAGCAGATGGGTTAAAATTGCTAAGTATAAATATCACTGCTAACTGGTACAACTTGTTTAGTCAAGTTACTTGACGCGCACGAGTCAAAACTCATCCATTTTATTAATTGAAATAAGGGATGTAACCACGGATGAAGCAGGTTAACCGTATACTTAATTGGAAGCTATCCATACAACATGTAGTCACATTCCAGGCTTGAAGGATTTCGCACATGTGGCGAGGTTCAAATGTAAAGTATATAAAGAAAAAAATTTTGAAACAAAAGGCAGTTCTATGACATACATGATAGTATGATACACATACGCCTAAAATCATTCATCCGCATGATAAAAAAAATAATAATAATAAAGGGCAGTTATCCAAAAAAAAAAGTACTCTGTATAAATGTACGATTATTTTAGAAAAAAGAAAAAATATAAATTTATGGCAAACTTAAGTTCATATATATTTAGAATGAGGTTCAAACGAGAACGAAAATTTCAGTGAGAATGAAAGAACCAATAAAGATGTGACACGTATCACAAAATTCACTTTCCCTTACGTTTTTTATAATTAAATTTCTCAAAATTGTTCATTGAAAAATTATAAAAATTGTGTTAGAAAATTTGTAACAGTGTGTGATGATAATCTGGACGAATTCCTTGAATCGTGTAGAATCACTTTCACAATAAAGTATTTCGACCCAACACTGCCTAGGTATCACGAAATCATTTTTTGGATAATTCAAGAAATCACTCAATACCTTGGCAGATAAGTTTGAGCATAACAAAGAGATTGTGTTGTATTTTCGTTTGGGCAAGAGAGCCAAATCGTTTATGTGATAGTTCTTTATATACAGATAAATTTTTGGGAGTTAAATCAACGAACAGACACGACTCTTCACGAAAAGGCGCGATGTTTAACGAACAGACACAACTAGGGGGCTCGGCCCCCTAGACCCCCGAAAGGGGCGCTGTCCCTTGCCCCGTAAGACGACGCAGCCCCCTTGACCCCAGCTATTTAGTGGCGGTCCAATTTAGTTTAAACAAGTGTACACTCCGCACTTACCAACTCGTTTTATAACTTAACTTGGAATACCTTTTGATCTCGAGTAAATTCCAATTACACTAAAACTACCAACAAATTGCACCATAAAAATCAACATTTTTTTCCTCTTCTATCAGGCATCTCATAAGGTATATTTCCGACGACTTTTTTTTTTATGAGTTTTATAAATTGTACAATATTAGTATCACATGTTGTACTCGTTGGTATTACATGTGGTACTCGTTGGTATCACATGTGGTTCCAGCGGTATCACACGTGATAGTCGATTACAAAACCTACAAAAAAAAAAAAGTTCGTCGAAAATTTATCTTTTGAGATCTCTAATCGAAGAGGAAAAAAACGTTGATTTTTATGGTGCAATATTTATAATTTTTAGCGTTTGAGAGTAACTTATTAGTAAAAAATGTGGGAAAAGTGGGTTGTGTAATACGTGACATATTCTTATTGGTTCATTCATTCACACCAAAAATTGTTGTACTCATTTGGACCTCATTCTGTATATCCAACTTGAATTTGTTTTTTTGTACAATAATAATCTTAGAGGTACGTTTCACATTTATATTAACTATAAGTGAGGTTCAAATGAGAATGAAAGTTTTGGTAAGAATGAAGTAACCAATAAGAATGCACCACGTGTCACAAACCCATTTTCTTCCACGTTTTTAAAAATTAAATATTTCATTAATGGCTCATCAAAAAATAATAAAATTGCACTATAAAAATCAGCATTTTTTCCTCTTCGATTAGACATCTGAGAAGGTATACTTTCGATGACTTTTTATGGGTTTTACAAATTGTACAATATTAGTATTACATGTGGTACTCGTCGGTATCACGTGTGATAGTTGTTTTCAACATAGTTGTTAAACTCTTACGATTCACGAGTCGACTCTTACGAGTCGGCTCAGAAATTCAAAAAACGAGGCGACAATGGCTTTGACTCTTACGAGTCATTTATTGACTCTTCCGAGTCATGGGTGACTCTTACGAGTCGTGGGTGACTCTTACGAGTCAGAAACCGGACACACGTTTAATGTAATCTAATAAAAAATATAAAATGACAAAATATGATAGGAAATGACTAATAACCAATTATAAATTAAACATTTGTGTTATTTAATGACTTTCATCATGTTTACTTCAATTAAAGATAGAAATCTAAACAATAATATACATATAGATATATATATATATATATATATATATATATATATATATATATATATATATATGTATTTATTATAAAATTATGACTCTTACGAGTCGAGTCGAGTCACAAGTCACGAGTTAAAAATCAATACTCCGATCACGAGTCGAGTCACGAGTTAACAACTATGGTTTTCAATACCCACAAAAAAAAACGAAAAAAATAATTTTGTCGAAATTATTCCTTTTGAGATATCTAATCGAATAGAGAAAAAAACGTCGATTAATTAAATATGGTAAAACTTTTTATGATTTTTTGACTTACTGTTTATGAGATATTTAATTTTTAAATACATGGAGGAAAGTAAGCTTTGTAAAATGTGTCACATTCTTATTGGTTCATTCATTTTCACTTAATGTTGATGTACTCATTTGAACATCATTGTTCAAAATAAAATATCTTTTAATTTTGTTATTATTATTATTTGTATTAATCTAAAATGATGATAGGAAAAATAAATAATAATTATTAGAGTACAAAGTATGGGTTATTAGTATGGTCCAGCCCAATTAAAATAGATTGGTTAAGGTCCATTATATTTTACGATTTCTTGCAATTTTAATAAATAGTTGATGAATAATACAATATGATCGACATGGTCGGCAAATCTATTTAGGAGGTCACGTGCGATTTCAAAAATTAGGCCCTATAGACAAAATAAGTTCAAATATACATATAGAAAGAATGCATTAAGGTTACGAGAATTATATACATAAAAAATATACAACAATACAATATCATTACTTAACAATTCGAAAAAACTAACAAATTTTCATTCTTCATAAAAACGAGCTATTCTTAACAAAATTGTTAATTAAACGTTTATATATAATCCATATTGTAGTAGATTATTTTTAATTGTTATCACTGCTAGGCGTGAACAAAATCGGGTTTCGGGCATACCTGACCCGACCCGGTACCCGAACCGGGTTTTAGGTCAAAGGAAGAAAAACCGGGTTGTTGACCTACCCGACCCGAACCGGGTTTTTGACCCACGAATACCGGTTTTTAAACCGGGTTTTTTCGGGTTTTATACCGGGTTTTCCAACCCGACCCGTAATGTACCCGGGTCCAACCCGCTTTTGAAATCCAAAACCCCAAACCGGGTATGTACCCGTCGGGTACGAAAAAAACCGAACCAGGTTCAAAAAAACCGGTTTTTTCGGGTTCGGTTCCGGGTTTTTTTTCAGGTTCGGTTCCGGGTTTTTTGTTCACGACTAATCACTACCCATCTATTAAGTGCGTCTTTCTTATGACATTGTGGATCACAAATATGATTTTAGCGACTTAAGCTTTAAAAAACTTCTTTCCGCATACTGCAGTTATGAGAATAGTTATCAATACTCTATATGCACTCGCAATAGGAAAGTCATCGACTCATCCTAGATAATGTATAATAGCAATATTCCTATACTAGCACAAAGTTTAAGCAACTTTAACTCTACATAGAGTTCAATTGTATTAATATTGGATTCTCCACTATTCCTGAATGCTTTTTCAAGAAGACTACAACACAACCTAAGAGTCTTGTCATCAAAGTAGTGCAACTAATTAGAAGTAAACAAGAAACCGAAAGTCTTGACATACTTTTTGTATTGATTGAATCTTTTGTAAGAGAAAAAACTGCTTAATCAACAACGAACAAGAACTATATCACCTTAATTGACTCTTCGTTAGAAAAACAAAATACCTGCTTCATCAATTGGATTCTCATCAAAAGGTTATATGTCTTATTTTTCATCTTAAAATTGTAACAATAGTTTTTCTTTCTCTTTTATTTTCTTACTTTCGCATTGACTTTATACTAATTATAATAAGTGATCGTAAAATTTGGGGGCCCTCAAATTTCGGTGGCCCTGTGCGCTAGCACATACAGCACATGCCAATATCATCCCCTGATAATCGGTGAAGTTTTTATTGTTCAACATGGTATTAGAGTGGGTTAACTGGTATAATTTATACTCTCATGACCTAATTTATACTCTAAATAATAATACGCTAATTAATAAAGTAATAGCATCGCTGTTCAAAAAAAAAAGTAATAGCATCAAGTCATCAACAACGATAAACAGTAATAATATTAATAAACCGATAACTAATTTATACATCATTAATATCCTGGTGATGTCATTAATAATTTACGTCATTAATTATAATACTTTTAAAATAAATCTCTCCAATAATATTAAATATTTTATATTTTATATTTTATGATTTACAATATACTCCGTATAAGGTTTAGGCGAGCAAATATTATAGGTTTTACACCACCGCATGCATCGATCACCAGAAACCCTAATATAATCGTCGTGTTCAAGTTTATTTGAAAAATCACACACAATGGTGATCAGATCTGTATCAAATAATTCTCATACACGAGGAAGAAATATTGGGTTCTTGTTTGTATCTTTCTGTATTTGTTCTTTAATATATGTTACGTTTCTTATGCATACTGCTACCATAGTTAACGAAGGTAAGTTCTCAACAACCCATAATCACCTCATTCGAGTTTCGGTCGATCAACATTACGAAAAACATGTTACATCAAAAAACACACTTGCAGCCCACCTTCTTTCCATCACATCAAACGTTGTTTTCTCGCCGCTTTTGATGGATACAGTATTGAGCTTAGTTGCGGTGGGTTCCACAGGGGAAACACTTGACCAGTTACTATCGTATTTGAAAGCGGAAAGTATTGGTGATGTCCACACTCGTTCTTCGCACCTTGTGTCCTCAGTTTTGGCTGATAGCAGCCCATTTGGTGGACCTCGTTTGAGTTATGCAAATGGCGTTTGGATTGATCAAACGCTTTCTTTTCATCCTTATTTTGAACAAGTGGTGAAAATTCATCACAACGCCGCTTGTAAGCAAGGCGATTTACAAAAAAAGGTCAGTTTTAAAAGCCCTTTCTTGTTAAGATCACCCAACTATATATGACAATAACCAGAATTAACAACACCCCTTCTATGAGTAAGTTTTAGATTTAGTGATCCCCAAATTGTAATTTATCTTTTATTGATGAGATTTGTATTTAATGACTAATGTAGCCTAATGAGGTAGCCGATGAAGTGAATTTGTGGGCCAAAAAGCAAACTAGTGGCTTGATCAAAGACATCCTTCCTGCTGCTGCGGTTAGCAATGACACCGCATTGATATTGGCAAATGCTCTCTATTTCAAGGGAGTCTGGAAGGAGAAGTTTGACCGGTCAATGACAAGAACATACTACTTCCATTGCCTCGATGGAAGCACGGTTCATGTACCCTATCTGACCACTTGGAAAAGGCAAATTCTACGTCGATACAATGGTTTCAAAGTCTTGGGTCTACCTTATGTACAAGGCGAAGATAAACGCCGTTTCACAATGTATTTTTATCTCCCAGATAGATGGGATGGCCTTCGAAATTTAGTTGAAAAAATAGATTCAAAATCTGACTTTTTAGGATCTCATGTTCCAAGTGAAGTAGAAGTTGAGGTGGTTATGATCCCAAAGTTTAAGATCTCATTCGGATTTGAAGCTTCTGATATGTTAAAGGAATTAGGTCTAGAGCTGCCTTTCAAAGCTGGAGGTCTAACTAAAATGGTGAACTCTTCCATTGGCGCAGAAAACCTATTTATTTCAAGTATTCATCAGAAATCGTTTGTAGAGGTGAATGAAGAAGGTGCGGAAGCTGCAGCAACTACAGTCGCTGCAGTTGCTGAAAGCATGAAAATGAACTTCGTGGCAAGTCATCCTTTTTTGTTTGTGATTCGAGAAGATATGAGTGGAACCGTACTGTTTATGGGACAGGTAAGTGACCCAAGTGTTTCTTGATCAGGTTTATTGCAATCTTAGTGCATATTATGGTTATATTTAGAATGGATTTTAGGAGTAATTATTTGATACACGTTACACTGTGCTATATTGTTATGTTAAAGTAAATCGGGACTTGTGGTTTTATTCGACAGATTTAATTTGAGGTATTATCTATTGATTAATTGCTTCACAAATGCTACAAATTATCAGCACTTAGAGTGTGTTTGGAAACAACCCTAGGCTGGAGTTGGGACTGGAGTGGCTTGGGTTTCTATTCAAAAGTGAATTCAAAAAGCTTTTTGTTTAAGAGCTTTAGGGGCTTATATTTTCAAGAAACCCCATTATTATGTTGGGAATCAGCCTTCCTTTTGCACCCGACAAACACACTCATAGCAATTACCAGAAATCGACTCTCATGTATTACTTTCTGGTATGTATATTACTTGCAAAATATGAAAAACTGATTACAATACAACTTGCTACCCACTATTCTATTTATACTAAAATAGTAAACTACTAAACAAAAATACGTGCACCACTATTCCTACTAAACAGGAGCCAACTAAATAAAAGACTATCGCTATGCCCACGTAAAACATGTGGAGAATTGCTTGGTCTTCCATAATACTCGGTCATACCCATGTAAGTCGTTCATCCCACTTCATTATTCACATACCAAATGGAGCATCCAAGTATCCGCCCATGACTAAACTGACCCGCTCCATTAACCCATCAAGATTACCCAACATATTATTGTGTTGCCAAACAAATTAAGCTTATAGGTTGGGTTTTTTAAAAGTAGAAGCTCAAGCCCTAAAAAGCCCTCTGCCAAACACACCCTTAATATGGTATGAAATTAGTTGCTTCGATTAGCTTTTGCTGTTTTAGTGTTATGGCTCATTGCATCGTCTTCTGTTATAAAATCATCTCTAATTTGTACCTATACCAAATTTCAGAACAACGTGAGTTCTACTTTTAACATTAACATTATAATAATTTTTATATAATGAATTCACTACAAATGACTCCCGCATGGTTCAATACCTAGATATATGATGAACATGGTGCTGAACGGAAGCTGCATCAACTACAGCCGCATGGTTCAATACCTAGATATATGATGAACATGATGCTGAATGGAAGTTGCATCAACTACAGTCGCTGTGTTCGACTGTGAGTCTGTGACACAATGATGGTGGATTTCGAGGTTGGTTATCCGTAAAGAATATCGTGCACATATATAACACGTACTATACAATGATATTTTATTAATACCTATGCTATGGGCACACATGTGTAAGCGAATTTTTGGAGCCAAGGATATAATATCAGCCATTACATCATTAATGTTGATTGAACCAAATCAATGACCGTTATTCCTCTATGGAATTTTGGTTATATATATATATATATATATATATATATATATATATATATATATATATATATATATATATATATATATACTAGAAAATTTTATGGGCCACGCTTTTTAAAGTTAGTTATATAAAATTAATAATTCATCCATGTTATAATAAGTGTACACAATCAGAGTATACAAAGTTTTAAAAAATATATAACCAGTACAATATGTAAAAAAAGAACAATGACAGTCTTACCCTTACTTTTTGTACAGTTTTGTATTTGTGAAAAGGTAAACAATTGCTAAATTGAAAAAGTTAATATATTACTTTTAAATGTAAACACTTCTTTTGTAACGAAAAGAGTGATAATTAACAATTATAAATAACTTAATTGTTCGGACTGTGATATAATAAAATGGTGATGTTTAGTATTTATTAGAGCAGAGTAAAGCTCTTTTTGCCTCAACTTTGTGGTTCATCTTTCATTCTATTCTACCAATCAACATAATTGTTCCAAAGTTATTGAGGATTAGTTGTTGATCGACTCAATCAATCCTTTTGTCTTATTACATTTATCTTAATAAATAAAATCATATCTTAATAAATGATAGAAATGAAGCTGTAAAATAAATATAAGATAGGCAAAAACAATTTAGGGTCGTCCCATTTCAATAATGATAGATGAACAAAACATACTTTTCTTTGTGTACACGACCATCCATATCCCGTTTTATATTAGACAATATTCTATCACGCATTGAGGGTACTGTAATATATCTAAAAATCACACCATGCTCTCATACACTCTTAAGTGTCTCACCTAGAGTCACATGCTCTTACACACATTATTCTATCTCACCATACGTCCATACTCCTACTTGATCAAGTACAACCGTCTGTTTGGACTTTTAGATTTTTGGATATCAATAAAATATAGTAATAGTAACATAAAAAGTTAAAAACCAAACCAAAACTCTTTTTTTCTTCATAAAAGAATTAAAATAATTTTCCCAAAATAAAAAGGAGTATGTGATTTTTACTTTCATCAAGTTCCTCAACATTAGTTACACTTTTACATGTGGTTAGTGATAAATACAACAAATATCTTGATCCCCACACCACTTTTTACGCATCTTAATATAGTATTGTACAACACTGTAATGCATGATTTTGATGTATGAATAAATAAACTTGTTGTATATATCAACACCCTTTACATGTTGTTCCATATTCATGGACTCCGTATAAATTTGTCAAATATATATAGTTAGCATTACATATATAAAATATAAATTACCCATTTGTTTAAACGATTCAGGCTAAAAATTTCTTTTAGCTAAAAATCCTAAAATCATCATATATAGTGAATATTATCCAAATTTTACAAAATTGAAATCCGAAGAATACATAAGAACTTGATCGAATTATTATTTACCATGTAACGAAATTAACTATTCATGGAAGTAATTTTATAAATTTATACAAAGAACAAAAACTAATTTAACCTAATACACATTCATGCTATACAAATTACAAATTATACATTAAAGTTATTGTATTTTACTACTTTCAATCTACTTATGAAAACATTCAAAATAGGTTATTGAGGGTCTAAAAATCTAATTAAACAATATATAATTTTGTAATTATCATAAATATTTCACTAAAACAATAATGGAAAAAAGTGGGTCATGGGGGTATCTACACCAAGACCCATAAAATCTTATCGTTAGACTTACATATAAAATTGAAACACGTGTTATATTCGTCATTTTCGTATTAATATTAAATTCATCTCCTTCAGCCATACATATCTTCAAATTTATGTCAAACCCACCACTTATGAACTCCCATAGCCAACAAATCAAATCCTAAAGTAATGAAAGTGATGCCACCACAAATCACGAACAGATACACACACAAAATATACCAATCTTAGAGAACCTCTAAAAATAGAATGTACTCCGTAATACATAAAAAAGAAAAAAGGAGGTAGAAAAAGGAAGTAATTTACAAATGAAAAATATATCTCTTATTTGATATCTGAAGTCTGAAGAAGCAGATGCACAAATAGACCCACATGCTCTTGCAGTCTTGCACACATTCCTTTCTCTTCTCGTCCATTCAACATCATCACCATCACTACCACGTATATATCCATGTATAAGCTAAAAGCAGATGAAAAAACCCCATGACCATCAACCAAAATCTAAAAAATAATTAATAAAGAAACTCAAAGAATGAAAATCCAAAAGCATAACTTACGTTTTACAAGCAAGTCATGAAACAACATAGGATCGATAAATGTCATAGTGGAAAGGATAACTTACATTTTAAAAGGATGTCCATAACCACCATTCTTCAAATCCAAGCTAATATAGAAAAGGCCTACCTTTTATAAGATAGGTAGAACGTAGATATAGAAAACCTGCAAGCATCACTACAATGAAGACATAAATGAAATGTATCAAAAAAAGAGTGAAGAAAATGATAACGAGAGAGAGAGATCAGAAATGAGATGGGGTGAGGGACGGTTGAGAATATGATGGGTGAAGTCATGGTATTGCTTGCATAACAAAGGCTTTTTCAAATGATCAACAGTTGAAGACTATTTGATGCTGATGTGGTAATTTTTAAGGGCTGTGACAGTAAAAAAAGCCTACCTTTTATAAGATAGATAGATAGATAGATAGATAGATAGATAGATAGATATATATATATATATATATATATATATATATATATATATATATATATATATATATATATATATATATATATATATATATATATATAGGATTGGGATCCATGGAGAAGCTTTTTTATGTGGAGAAATGAGAGAAGCAATCCTGACCTTAAAATGATTGATTCAATGGCTGAGATTAGTCAAGGGGAAAATGTAAAATTTGGGCATAAAAAGATAGCAGCCAGGGGCATTTGAGTCTTTTCTTTGCATTCACAAAAAAGGAAAATTAAATTGATTTAATGTGGAAGATACGACCCTAGCGATTCTCATGCCAAAAAAAAAAACCCCGATCGAAACCCACCTCTCCTTCTAATTGGCGCAACAACTGGAACAAAAACCCTAATTGGAAAATTCGCGTCTACAAAAATTATGAACAAGTGGGATATAGCGACTGAATCAAGTAAATTAAAGGAGCGTTTTTTGTTGTTGGGGGTCGATAGTGAGTATGGTGAAAGCAGGAAATACGAATCAAACGAAGGGAAAAGGTAAATGCTTTTATATTCTTCATGTTAACCGAGTTTAGGAATGATATAATTGAATCGACATTATGTTCATAGATTGTATTCATTCAATAGAATGTGTAGAAATCGACATGGTATAGTGAATCGACACATCTTTGCAAAATTGACATTAGGGTACATATATAACAGCCCTATTGCGTTTTTTTTTTTTGTTGGTTTTGAAGTAAACCTTAAATTATTAGAATCATTTACTCGTGAGTTGGATTGTGTGAGTTTATAAGATGGTAGTTAATGTTGATTTTAATTATAAAATGGTCACAGCAACTATGGTTCTGTGCTTGGAATATTCATTATAAATGGAGTACTATGATGCATTTGTTAGCTTAAAAAGTTAACAGAAATCAACTGAATCGAATACCTGTTTTTGTGAATCACAGCATAATTTTTGACGAATCAAACAATTGATTCTGTTAGGCAAGGATATTCTAAATAAACACAATATGAATATATGAAATTTGCAACGTATTATGAATGGGTTAGTTTAAAATTTCAGATTCAAAGGATTGTTTGTTAATTGCATAGTGCTTAGGTAGCGTTATATTGATTGTACATGGTTTAATATTAGTGTTGCACAGCTTGAATGCATACAGCCTTTATAAAATACCTTTATTCAAGAAGTTATAATTTGTATTGATAAGGTAGGTTTGCAATTGTTTATATATAGAGTTATGGAAATTGTGTCTGCCTTATCCGTAGCTGCAACCTTTGAACACGTGCAATGGTTTAATTAGCTGATCTGATCTATTTCAGTAATTGCTTCTGTATCTTATGTTAAACACGCTGATCTTATCGATTCTTTTGAAGCTTTAATTATTAGAATCAATAATAATATTATTTAGGGTTTAGTATGAATTCGTAGTAATGGTTTCGTAGCTCATCACTATGCGTAATGGTGTATTTTAAATGTTTTCAGGCAAGACCCATTGATCATGATTCGGATGATGATTTTATGACAACCCCTCCAAAGGAATTTAGGAGTCAAAAACGTAAAAGAGGAGTTGATAGAAAAACAGTAAACGTCAAGGGCGATGAAAAAGAAAAAAAAAACTAAGCCGATGTCCGAATCATAGTATATTTAATGCTCAATCATAGGGTAATTAATATTGAATCATAGTGTAATTACTGCTGAATCATAGTATATGTAATGGTGATTCATAGTGTAATTACTATTGAATCATACACTATATATGTTTTTATTTATACGAATCACTTATATTAACCACTGAATCAACGTTGTGTTTGCAAGAATACATGGGTAACTATCAAAACATGAAGATCGATAACAAATATGTGAAACAAGTGCTTGTATTTTCGAAAATCGTCATTAAATAAAATCAAAAAAAAACAATAACAAAACGGAACCGATAGTACACAAATTTCAAAACACAATGGAAATAACTTACTTGCTTCGGATGTACTTATCATCGGAATCCTCTGTTGAATACGTCTCTAAAAGTTCCATCACATGTTCATTGTTCGCCATATCGATTCACCGTACGAAGCTATCGTTTTAGAAAATTAAAGATTAATGAAATTAGTTATGAACGGCACCCAAAAAACGCTACAAGAAATCGTTCCAGATGTAGTTTAAATATGTTAACGAATCGTGTAGATATTGTTTGCTCACATATTGCATGAAGATCCCACTAAAAAAATTGACCAGCATAAACCTCGTGAATCAATTTAAAAAATGAATGAATTGTGTAGATATTTGTTGATAATTTCCTAAAATATTTGAGATAAAAAACCGCCCATTTTCCAATCATTTAAATGACATGCTATCTAATTAAATAAGTAAATAAGAAATGACTAAGCTACCCTTTGACCTACAATTTAAATGATTGGCTAGAAAGCCTTCTCCCTCTTCTCCACCAAATTTATCTTCTTTTTAGATCCTCTAACTATATATATATATAGTAACATAATAAAAAAGAAGGAAATTTAAGGAGAGAAAAGGGAGAAGGATTTTTTATTACTATTATTCAATATTTTATTGCTAAGATTCAATTTTTTATTAATATAATTTTACATTTTATTGCTTTGATTCAATAATTTATTAATAAGATTTAGTCTTTTGTTGCTATGATTCAAAAGTTATAGTAATAAAAATTTGAATCTTAGGAAAAAAAATACTGAATCTTAGAATAAATATACTGAATAATAGTAACAAAATATCATTCTCCCTCTTCTCTCCCTAAAAAACCTTCTCCCTATATCCTACTTATATATATATATATATATATATATATATATATATGTATATATATATATATATATATATATATATGTATATATATATATATATATATGTATGTATATATATATATATATATATATATATATATATATATATATATATATATGTATGTATATATATGTATGTATATATATACATATGTATATGTATGTATATATATGTATGTATGTATGTATATGTATGTATATATACATACATATACATATGTATATATATACATACATATATATACATACATATATATATATATATATATATATATATATATATATATATATATATATATATATATATAAAGATAAACAAGAGTTGTATTAACTTGAAAATATTACCAAAGGGCAACTCGCCTAGTGGTATCAAGGTGGTCTTCCAATTAAGAGGTTGAGGGTTTAAGTCTAGGGATGGACAATTGTATATATTCATGGAAAAATATAAATATTTGTGACTGGTGTGTGAGTTATTGTTGTTCTAAAATGATGATGATAATAGGCATATATATATATATATATATATATATATATATATATATATATCGGCTAATAAATACGTAATAGCATCAAATCACAAACGATTAATAAGAATATTAATTAACCCGTAAATAATCTATTTCTATTTCTAATAAATATAAAACATCTTGCTACTTGTCTTAAAATTTGAACTCAATTATAGTAAATGACTAACTTGCCCTTATATAATAAGTCCTATATTTAAATTTCAAATAAAAGAAACTTAACTTGGAAATTATCAATTATAGGAGATTATTCAAGGGTGGTGATATTTCCACCATGATTTTTGATAGATCCACCATAATGTACAACTATTTATTCATATGGTACAATTGCTTACTGCACAGGTATGATGGATCTATCAAAAATCATGTTGGAAATATCAATGCCCATTATTCAATGGTAATTTCAATCAGGATCTTGTTTAATAAATTAAACAAAGTCAAACAAAAGTTAACTTTGTATACAAAACAACGGATGGTCCAAATAAATATAAAAATCAATTATCAAATAAAAAATAATTGATGATTTTAAAAGTTTTGTAGGATTTAATTTAAAGAACTACGCATACGAAGATGAAACGCCCCGATTTTTTTTTGTCCCTTACTGAAATTGATAAGTATTAATCATTAAATTTGAAAATGGAAATTTGTTTGGATCGCGTATAAACGAGCAAAATCAGACTGTGAACGTTTTTCACTAACTTAAGCGATCCGGGATAAAAAGTAGGATCGCGAATTAAAGCTTGAAATGCGACTGTGATGGTTTTGTACATGGATACGCGATCCTAGAATATGCCTGGAATCGCGTATTGACTCAGAATACCTGAAAACACTGCAAAACTCAAGTTTTGACCCAAACCTTTAACGGAAACAATTTCAACACTTTAATAAGCTACAATATGAACTTTTTAAAAACCAACTTTAATTCCAAAGCTTCGAATTTACATTTATTTACATGACTCTAGCTTGACCACCAAAAAATCTTTAAACAACATATAACAAACTACAGAGCTACTTGTGAATCATTTACATTAAAACAACCACTAACAATATTTCTTTACCATACATAACGTCAAAAGCTTTAAACTTCACAAATGATATAACTACCAAGTTAATTTGACCTTCTTCACAAATTACTACCATCAACAATTGACCCGACTCGCAACTAAAACATGTTACAACCACTTTCTTCAAACAGGTCAAAATGTTCAAAACTACATGTTTATACTCAATTAACAATACTTCAACTCAAAAAGGGGCTTTCATAATAATATCAAGAGCATGATTTCCATACAAGGGATTTTGACTTACTAACTTGTAGCAAGTCCCACCACTAGTCGATTCTCGTTTCCTTACCCAGATGGACATCTAGCTTGCTTTTACCTACACAAAACATGCAACAACGGGAGTAAGCACAATGTGCTTAGTAAGTAATATAAAACAAGTACAAGCTACATCAAAATGATCATACACATATAAGTAACTTACTACCCATTTATAGAACATACTCGTATGTTCTGTCTACCATGTGCTACTAGGTGCTCATACTCGTATGAACAACCTACTACCTAGACCATTCTCGAATGATCTATCTACACGATTGAGGATCCTCGATCTCTGCTACTTTGCTCCTTCTCGAAGGAACACTACCATGATATCAAGACATGAACAATGAGGTTTCTCAAGCCCCATTGTCATTCTTAACATCCTTTACAATCTACACAATTGGTATACTCGTATACCGTACTTACACAACATAACACAATTAACATTCTCAAATATGAATCTTACAATAAACTACACAAATGACATACTTGTATGTCATACTTACTACAATTCACTTTCACAAACAAATTCTTATTCGATCACTAATTAAGATTCACAAATAAGATTAAATCAATGAACTATCATCCCTATTACTTACCTTGCAATCACGTTCGATTAGCTCTAGCAATCATCTTGAATCTTTAATGGACCTATAATTACATCACCATATAAGGTCACATATACTACTTATTTAGCTCATTACTAACTCAACAACAACAAATTATTATCATTCTCTCATCATTTAAATCTCTATATCAAATAAACTCATTCAAATACTCAAGTTTAAACACCATTCTGGACAGTCTGTAGTATTTTAAATATTTGACAGACTTAAAATCACTTTCAGCTCTTGAGATGAACTTTTCTAGAAAATAGACTCATATAGCTTTCCAACGACTCCGACCACATTAAAAATCGAGTCACGGTTATTTAGTTATGATTTTTAGAAGACAACTCATTTTATGCACAAGTTGCTGTCCAATTACGAGTTTTCACCAAAAACATACCAATTCAACTCAAATATGATTAAAACACTTTCATGGATAAACTCTTACTCAATTTACATATTAAGGACTGATTTTAACTAGACTTAACACCCAAATCTAACCATGTTATAACTCAATGGCATCTCATACAATCAAAACTCAAGACTTCATCTCATAATAAAACATTAGTCCAACTAATAGTTAAATCATTTTCTCTCATGGATTAATATGCATACCATTAACTAGGTGACATTCTAATCTCAACAACACATTATAATCAAATTATCATCATTATCTTTATCATCAAGAACTTCTCTAATTCAACAAATTTAATAAGACTCAAGAACAACCTCATAACACATCTTTTTATACATACACAAGTTTATTTGTACTCAATAATTCATCATTTACACTCCTATACTCAATACCCATCTTTTTCACAAAAACCCAATTCTAGGGTTCATATAAATCAAACTAAATCACCAAATTGAAAGGATTATGGTGTTTTTCTTACCTCAATGATGGAGAATATCCAAGAATTAAACTCAAAACTTCAAGAATTAAGGCTTAATTTGGTGAATTGCTACTTGCTCTTTCCTTCCTCCTTTTTGGTCGACACTCTCCAGGAACACACACAAACCATCTAGAGTTTTTCAGATTATTAATGAATTAATAACATTAATTTAACTAATTTCCTTTTACTCCCCTAAACCTTTCTCACTTAATCAAAATAACCCCCTCTTAATACATTTTAAGATTCTAACAAACTTAGTCCCTCAAGATTTATTTATTTATTTCTTACTTTAGCCACAAAAACTTACTCTTTTATAATTAAAATTTTAACCTTCTCAAAGTTAACTTATTACATAATAAAAGATGGAATAATTATTAAACTAGCACTCTTAAATAATCGTAACTTTCTAATTTTTTGAGATGTTAATGAAAACCAAGTGGTACATCTGTCAAATCCGTCGATGGAGATCAACTTATATAGATATAATGTGTTGAGTATGAAACTTAGATATGAAAGGCGTTTTTTTTTCTTCGAATAAAATGTTAATTTTCTTTAGTTCACAATTTCCGCCATATTCCACGGGTTTGCTGCTGGTACATCATTAAATTTATCTTTGGTGTCGGTGATACATCACTAATATTTTATATTATAATTTAGAGTAAATTGCATGAATGGTCCCTGTGGTTTACACACATTCTCACCATTAGTCCTTGTACTTTATTTGTTGCATGGATAGTCCAAAAATTGAAAAATTGTTGCATGGTTAGTCCCTCCTTTACCTAAAATGACCAAAATACCCTCCTATAACAAACAATAAAATATAGCTTCACCAAGGGTATTTTGGTCATTTTAAGTAGAGGAGGGACTAATCATGCAACAACTTTTCAACTTTTGGACTGTCCATGTGTAACGTCCCAGATTTCAGGAATTTAATTTCGTACATTGATATAATTTTATAATGAAGTAATATGATATAAATTATAAGATATAGTGAAAAACGTAAAACGGTTTCTCAGTTCCAGACTGCAAAGTTAAAAAAAAGGAATGGGGTAAAATAGATAAATACGTACGTTCTCTCCTGTTTGTTCCTATTATTTCTAAAAAGCTCCAGAGTGATATTTCGTGAAGAACAAAACCGACTTAACCATTTCTCATCCTCAAATCATCAAATTAAGCTCTAATCTTGGAAGAATCAACCTCTAATCATCATCTTCTTCAATCTTTTAGTTACTGTAAGTGATTTCTCATCTTGTAACCTAGTTATTGGGGGTTTTGAGAGGTTTTCATGGGTTTAGCAAATTAGTGCTTTTTAATACGAAATTAGTGTTTTAATTTGCTAGAATCATTGTTTATTAGTGTAAATAAGGTTGTTAGTGATCATATAACAACTTAGAAGTGATGAATTGAATGATAGTGTTCTTGAATAATTATGGGGTTTTGGCTAAAAATGTATGAATTAGTGTTAAATAGCTAAAAGTATGATTTATGATGTAATTAGAGTATGAAATTGATAATAGAACATGATTTAAGTGAAAGTGTTGATGAATTACTTAGGTTAATCAAAGTGGGGAAGTGTTTAAGAGTGATTAATGGTTTAGAGTTATGAATCCTTTGAAGTTAAATATGTTGTTATGTGATATGTGTATAGGTACTAAGAAGTTGAAAGTGTTACCATTGGTATTGTATTGTGAATCATCAAATCAAGATTAAGGTGAGTAATATAAGGATCTAATCAAGTATATGGTTGTATGTGTTTCCGGATTACTCCCGATTAAGAGGATCATACAACCAAGTGAAGTTAATTGTGCCTTATTTGTTTAAATTGTTACTTGTGAAGTGTTATGACATGAATTGATTGTACATGTTACCGGATAGCTTCCAAGCTAGAGGTGGGTATAATCAAGTGGAGATTATTTGTATTATTTGCATATGATTATAGTGATATGAATTGTGATTGTACATGTTACCGGATAGCTTCCGAGCTAGAGGTGGGTACAATCATGAGTTAGTGATATGAAGCTTATGAAGTTTATGATATAGAGTTGCTAATTTTACTAGCATAGTGTTTATGTAGCCATATTATGTATTATTTGGTTAAGTTGCTTATATGCTCACTAAGCAAGAGTGCTTATTGTTTAAGTGTTTCATGTTTTAGGTGGAAGTGGACAAGGGAAGGGGAAGGCGGTTAAAGAGGACTAGCGTGGATTGCATGAAAATAGTGTATGGCAAGTTTCTCTTTTATGTCGTTTGGATATACTTGTGTAAATCGCCCTTTAAGACATGTTTTTAAAAGTGAGTCATGGTGAGCCATGACTTAAGCATTTTTGGAGTAGGTTGATTTTGAAAGTCAACAACTCATGTAAATGATGTATATTATGGTTTTGCATTTTAAAGTTAGTGTTGAATATAACTAGTGTGTTTGGAATGAGTTCATGGTTGAAAATAGTCAAATTGTGTTTTCATTGTATATGGAGTGTTGATATGTAGTCAAACATTCCATTGGTCAATTATGGGTTGTGATTGGCTAGTCAATGGGTCAAAATAGTCTTTGTGGATCAGCGGGTCAAAAAGGGTCAATATGGGTCATTAAATGCATTTACAGTCTAAACCAGGTTAGAGAAGGGTTATGGGTGTGGTGAAGTGTCGTACAACTTTGTTTTAATGTATATGAGGTGTGGTTAAAAGCCTAATATCTCAGCCTTCATGGTTTGAGACTTGGTATGTTCACAAAATGGTCGTTTTTGGGTCAAAATAAGTTATACGCCAAAATCCCGTCCCATTGTGAAATTTGGAAAAGTGAAAAAAAGGAAGTCTTTGTTTTGACCATAGGAACGTGCTTGCAAATTTTTATGGTCATTGGACTTGTCGTTTTTGAGATATGCACGTTTGAAATTCGGAATTTGGTAATAAATAGTGCAAGTGCTGAACAGACAGGCCATGGGCATGTCCTATAATTGCCATGGCCATGTCCTTAATCAGTAGCCTCGTTTTTTTTTCAGCACCACGCCATGGCCATGTCCTATAATCGCCATGGCCATGTCCTTTCAGTATGCCCAAAAATGATGTTTTAAGCTAAGTGTCAAGTTTATATGTATAAAATAAAGTATGGGACAGTATAAAGGGTAATTTATAAAAAAAAAAAAATGGTTCGTGAAATCAGGGTGTTTCAAGTTGGTATCATAGCGATAGTTTAAGAGAATTATGTAATCTACTGTAGGATTGCGTAGTCTTAAACTATTATGAATGCTTGATTATGCTTTACAGTAGGTTTTTTTTTATTATGTTGTTATGAGTATGATTATCATATGTGTTTTGTTATGACTGATTTTGTGTTTAAGAATAATGAATAGAAGTGTGTGGTGAGTCTAATATGATTTCGTCTGGCCAACGAAATTAATATTATACTATTGCACATGGGTGATTCATAGTACTTAAACATAATGCAGATTAGGGGAAGAATTGTTATAATAATCTATGTATGAAGCTTAAATTGTTGTCTATGTTATGTGGAGATTTACTGTATTAACTGAATTGTTGATTTTATGTTAGATGGATGCTACTAAGAATACCAGTGAACGTTCTCCCCCGCGTGAGGAGGATGTAGGAGACCGACATTTAGCTCATGAGGAGGAAGTAAATATAAAAAGGATAATTGGGCAGTCTTTAGAAGCTTTTACCCCAACGTTGATTACTAGAGTGGAGAACATTATGAATGAGAGATTTAATGAGTTTGAGAGACAGCATGTGGCTCCCTTACGAAATATTGGAACTTCCTCAACCCATGTAGAGACGAATAAAGAGAAAGAGAAGTTTGAGTATAAGAGTTTTGCCACGTGTAACCCGCCTGAATTTCGTGGAGAGTTAAACCCAATCATTAGTAATCGTTGGATTAGTGAGCTCGAGGAAACGTTTTTATTGTGTAAGTGTCTGGATGAGTCGAAAGTGATATTTTCAGCCCATCAACTTAAGGCAGATGCTCATGAGTGGTGGAATTCACAGTTAGAGACGTATGGTTTTGAGGTAGCTTGAAACACCCCGAAAACAGAACCATTTTTTTTTACCTAACACTGAAAACACACTCTATTAGGTCCCACATCTAAAATATGACATTACAGACTCGTTATATCGTTCCCTTAATCAAATAATGACTCAATTAATAAAATGTTGAATTTACAAGCGATTCCCCAGGAATGACTCCCATTCCCCAGGAATAAGGGCTGCTATTAGCACTTAAGTTCAGATTCCTCAGGAATGACTCCGATTCCCCAGGAATCAGGGCTGCACACAAACTAATACCAAAATACGAATTTCCGACGCGCATAACTTTTTACTCGTAAACACTTAGGCCCTGAAAATTTGCAGGCACCTCCATAATGCCAAAATGAAACTTTCTATTTTTGCACTTTTCCAAAATACACGTTTTACGAGAAAACGGACGTATAACCACTTTTTGACCATTTTAACCACTTTTTGACTACAACTCAAATCACAAACCATGAACACTTGGACTCTAACTTTTTGCACACATGATCAACATACCAAAACAAGTCTAACACCATTGACCAAACCCACATAAGTACATTCTAACCCGATTTAACCCTTTTGACCCGTTTGGTGTCCATTTGGACACTATTACCATATCTACCATATACAACCACAACTCTACCCAAAACCACATATGTTTGACCATTATAACTCTGTTGACTATATGTCAACTTCTCATTTGACCAACCAATCACATTCGACACTTAATCACTTTTCACCACTTTGACCCAAACCAAACCAATTATATGACTTCATACACTTGACAACCACATACACTAGACACCATAACTCTGTTTGACTTTCAAAGTCAACTACTATACATTGACCAACATATCTAATTCGAAAACTCATTGTTTGGGCGATTTACACAATTGAGCATCAAAACAACAATTCAAAAGAAAGAAGCATATTCTAACCATAAGCATGCTCCATATCCATGTCACTAGCTTCTCATAACCCTTCTATCCACATGTCTCTATCAAAACATCAACCTACAACATAAACACTGAAACGGGTAAGCACAACTGCTTAGTGAGTACACAGACAATCAAACAAGCAACACACATAACATTTAGCATATAACAACACAAATACATGAACACATAATCACTGAGCTCTGAACACTGAACACTGTACACTGTACACTATGTTAACCGCAGTTAACTCTATGATCACCACTAATCCTTTACACATAATCATTAACCAACAACAATCAATTCACTAATCAACTCATCTTTTAACATAGTCTTAAACACACACATAAGAAACAAAACATATAACAAACACCCTTCACGTGATTGTATGATCCTCTAGCTCGGAAGCTATCCGGAAACACATACAACCAATTCATACACTGTTCACTACATAATCACTATTTAATCCACATATATCAACAAGTCATCTTCCACCCGATTGTGTAGCCTCTTACTCGAAAGCAATCCTGATCCAACACAATCGAATCATATACTATTCATCACCAATTCTTTTCCTTTACATTTAAACTAGTAACTTACTCATTACTTGGCTAACATCAAGCTAATGAGAAATCACTACTTTTCTTACCAAGTAACAATTAAACACATAACAATTAAGCACAATTAAGAAATTTAACACAACAACTAACTTAAGCAATAAACACAATTAAATAAACATAACAAATAACTTGTTCTTTGATTGTGTAAACCTTTAGCCCGCAAGCTATCCGGTACTACACAATCACATCACCTGTTTAACCCCCGTATCACTCACCATAATCTATTAGATGATTTCACCAACGAAAGCTCTCCATGTCTCTAATACCTACATAATCATACATATCATCATAAAAATACTTAGGCACTAATCAATCATTTCAATAACTCATAACCATATTCAACCCTTCCCCACTTTAATTTGATTCTTTAACTAACTATACCAAAAACATCTTTCATAATCATAACATCTCAATTATCTAATTATCCATTTACTACTTCAATTCTTGTTCCATCACCATATTCATACTCTATTAACATCATTTTATATAAATTTAACATAACTCATAAAAATCACCATGTTAACCCTTAAGGATTCTTCACTTTTCACTTGTATTATATTTATCAATAATCATAACAACACTTACTAACATCAATTAATCATATTAAATACCTAATTTCATATTAAAATCACTAGTTTCATAAACCCCATTAAATCCCTCAAGAACACTAATCATAATTTCATCAATTTCATCATGTTCTATGATTACCAACAATCTTTATAACACTAATTAACACCAATTCCATCATATTAAAACCCTAATTTCGGATTGAAACCATGAACTCTTTAAAACCCCCCATGAAACCCAAACCCTAGGTTAAAATCATGAAAGAAATCACTTACAAAAGCTTGAGAGAATGGAAGAGATGAAGAATTGAAACCCTAATTGCTTAAATCAAAGATTAGAAGTTGAATCTTAATTCTTGAATTTGTTCCTGCAATCTTTTGTTCTTCACCCATAAAGCTCTGGAATGTTTTTGGAATAATAATGAAACTGTATACGTACGTATGTGTATATAACTTAATAATTTCATTCCCTTTATTTCGTACAGTCTGGAACTGATAAAACCATTTACGTTTTCTATTATATTGTATTATTTAAATAACCATTCTTCATAATAATTATATATTCACGTACGAAATTAATTTCCTGAAATTCGGGGTGTTACATAGCTTCAAAGTTTACTTGGGATAAGTTTAAGGAGATATTTAGGGAGGAATTTTCACCACCAGCAGAGTTAGAGAAGTTAAAGGGAGAGTTTTTAGCGATTGAGCATGGAAGTAAGTCAGTTGCCGAATATTCTAAGGTATTTCATGAGAAAGCTAGGTTCTGTCCTGAGTACACTTCAAATCCTAAGTTGTTGACCGACCACTTCTATCGTCATCTTAACCTTGAGATTCGTGAATCCATTGACCCACTTGTTTATAATACCATTGCCAAAATTTTGAATAGAGCATTAGTGCGTGAGAAGGATTTGCAAGCTAGAGTTGCTGAAACAGTGAGTAAGAGAAAGGTAGAACACACTACTTCACCATTTTCTATGTCTAAGAAAACACGTTTTGAGGAGACGTTACCACAACCACAACCATTACAACAAGTTAGTTCCCAAACCCAACCAAAAGAGATACCGCCATGTGAGAAATGTGGTAGGAAGCATACAGGGGAGTGTAAATGTTTTAAGTGTGGAAGACCGGGGCATATGGCATTGAATTGCACAAGCCCTCTTTGTTTGTGTTATTATTGTTTTAAGGAAGATCATCTTCAGGCTGACTGTCCGGACAAAGCTAGGGATAAGCGTAAGAGAATTGAAGAGAAGGTAGCAATGACGGTTCCAACTCGTGCTTATCAGATAACTGCTGGAGAGGTAAAGGAGTCAGCTGATGTGACGTCAGGTACCTATCTTTCAATTCTATACCTGCATACAATTTGACTCTGATGTCGTTGAATCTCTAGCATTCATGTTGTGATATGTGTTTAAGTATTCTTAAGATTTATTATCATATTAGCATGTGACTAGGAATGTTCGTGAGGACACGAACAGTTTAAGTGGGGGAGAGTTGTAACGTCCCAGATTTCAGGAATTTAATTTCGTACATGGATATAATTTTATAATGAAGTAATATGATATAAATAATAAGATATAGTGAAAAACGTAAAACGGTTTCTCAGTTCCAGACTGCAAAGTTAAAAAAAAAAAAGGAATGGGGTAAAATAGATAAATACGTACGTTCTCTCCTGTTTGTTCCTATTATTTCTAAAAAGCTCCAGAGTGATATTTCGTGAAGAACAAAACCGACTTAACCATTTCTCATCCTCAAATCATCAAATTAAGCTCTAATCTTGGAAGAATCAACCTCTAATCATCATCTTCTTCAATCTTTTAGTTCCTGTAAGTGATTTCTCATCTTATAACCTAGTTATTGGGGGTTTTGAGAGGTTTTCATGGGTTTAGCAAATTAGTGCTTTTTAATACGAAATTTATAACACCCCTCATTTTACATCATTTAAATATAATAAACCCGGAAGCGTTAGTCCAACTTTCAACAATACCAAGTTACATTACAAATTCAAACTAATTTAAAACATAGTTCATCAACATGGGTGTTATTTCAAAACCAAAAGATAACAATAATTTATACAAATTAATATCATAGTAACGCCTAATCATCAAACATTCCTTCCATTTCAACTTCTTGCCCACCCGATAAAATCTATAACCTGCAAGAAGTGTTAATGTGGGGGATTAGCTCAAAGCTAAGTGAGTAAATCAATAAACAACAGTCCAACTTAGCATAACAACTTTGTGCACAACTACTAACCATATGCACACAACACACCTGTTTACAACTTATCCAATCACAATCAACTGGCGTCAAAGAGGACCGGTGGTTCTTGAGGTATCACCTTCTCAAAGAACACTTTAAAACCACTGCAGGCCCATACAGAGGTTTAACCGACTACTTGGTGCTATAACTCAAATAACACAGGCTACGACAATAATACTTGTACTAAGACCCTGTGTTATCCAACCAATAGCAAACCCAAGCCCAGCCCAGATGTCCGCTGGCCTCTGAATCAACTGGTGCCCAAAGGCAATACAATAAGTGACCACATAGCTACAGACTCATCATGTATCATATCAGACTAAGAGTCTATTAACAGTATTATTATTAAACCAAAATAATCATGGCAACTGAATCAATAATAATACGTTTACCCGTTATAACCAAACCTGTTACAACTAAATCACACTGAGGTTTATAAATCCACTCACCGAATACCTCAGTCGTCCACTCAGTAGTCTAATGTCACTGAGTCCTTCTGTTTATCTGAAAACACAACAGAACTACACAAGTTAGTCATTTGTCTCAATGTAGATATAACATCCTACAATTGTAATCATATCAAACAACTTATTACTAACTTGTATTAATTCAACATTCACCATTTCAAGATTATGAATAACCACTTTAATCGTCACAATTCACAATCACTTATCAAATTATGATCATTAGGATCACATTCTCACATTTCTCCATCTTAATCATTGTTAACTAATATAATTAACCTATTAACAAGATTACTAACTTTCAACATCAACAATTCATCCAACACCTCATAATCATCATGAACACTTAATCAATTTTACACTTTTTAGCTTGAACACCATTAATCATCATCATGAATCAACACTAATATGATCATTAACAACAATTATCCATTATACGCTAATAACACAAGCTTAAAAGTGAAACACCCTGAAAATTTAGAACCATTTTATATTTAAAACATTGCATATGATCAATTTATAAAATATCAATATATTGACTTTGACTTGACTCATTTTGTTTGACTTTCCAGTCAAACTTACATTCAAACCAATTAAAATTAACTTTCTCATAGTGTACTCTTTGATTGGGCGATTTGTTCTAGTTTGCCACAACGATAATTTAAAAGAAATAGGAGCTTATCTAACCATATAATAAAGCTCCATTCCACGTGTCCCATAGCGATCATATATAAACAATCCTTCCAACTATACAATCAAGCCGATTACCTACAAAATAAATAACTGAAGGGGGTAAGCCTAAGCTTAGTGAATAATACGAACAATTAAACAAATAATGACTTTCACGTACACACAAACTACACATATCACTAATTCAATCAATTATATCAATTTAGGCAATTGTTCCTGTCTGGACCGCAACCCAATATATATATCAATCTCATCAAGTCATAGACATATCCATTACCGGAATAAAACCAATCAATGGAATATGCATCACTTGAAGTAAGATAGTATCATTACTATCATATCAATCATACGTATATTAAGGATCCATAATATAATATGCTAATTCCCGCAAGAATTAACATCTTCGGGCTTACACCCCGGTATATAATCACAATATCCATATCCATTACCGGTTCTTCCAAATAATTGGACATATATTTACAACATCATATGTAAACAATTCTTTTATTACAATTTGATGCTATCTCATGATAGCTTTTCAACACATATCAACTATTGCTCAACAAGATATAATTCAATTCAACCATGACAATTCACAACCAAATAATTCACATAATTGTGTAATATCTCATGCTTAAAAGCAATCCAATATTACACAATCATTATCTATTTAATCCCCCATATTACTCACCTTTGAGATTTAAGCAATTAGGTGACTTCATGGTTTCACACTTGATTATCAATGCCATGTCTTGATCACCTAGCACATATAGCATATAAACATCTTTAACAACTACTAATCATCAATATCAACTAATCAATATTATCAACCCATTACCATATTAGGTTAACCAAGTTTGACTTTGAGTCAAACTATACACACATATATATATAACCTTTACATAATTATCTTAATTATGATTAAATATCATTAGTTCACCATCATTCACCAAGTTATGATCATTATGATCACAACACCAATTTAATCAACTTTAATTATTACTAATTAACATAATTAGACCATTAGCAAGATCAATAACCTCAATTACTAATAATTCATCAAAACCCAATACTAGGTTTTATGAATACTTAATCAATTAAGTTCTAACTTCACTATTTAATTAACAACTAAGTGTTCTTAGCCATAACTAATATTAATTTATCATATAACCCATTATAATCATCAAAATCATCATTAACCTCAAGAACACTTAACCAATTTATAACTTTTAGCTTAAATCATGTTCCTTATTATCATTAACAAGCTTAACTACCATCAACTTAACAATTCAAACCATAAATTCGGATTAAAGCTCAATAATTAGCTAAAACCCCAATAAACCCATTTCTAGGTCAAATTAAAAATGGAGAACATACTTACATGATATTAGGAAGAATCAAGAGATGAAGAATTCATGATTTATAATTTTAATTTGATGTTAGAAAGTGATTTAGGGGATTGATTTAGGGTTTCATGTTCATGTATGTATATACCGTACGTATGTATGTATATAGTAATACAAATAAACAAGCCGACTTAAACATATGGATGTATACTAGAATTGTTCAAATTTTATTCCCCGTACTTATCATTGTCTGGAACTTAAAAACTGATTCACAGTTATTACACTGTCAATTTCACATAAATCCCTCATCTTTCAGATTTAACACATTTAGTCCCTCTGACTCATTTTTCTTTATTTTACAAGTCCTAAGGACACAAAATACTTTACACAGTTAGTCCTTCTAACTGAAATAGTTAAAATAGTATAATTTAAGTGTTGAACGTACGAAATTTGGGGTGTTACAAAAAGCTTTGATTCAAACAAAATCAATTAAATCCATAAACTTTATTAATGATCATATATCAACTTCATCATTTCTAAGCTAGGTTTAAATTATAATTCTCATATAATCATCAACTAACAACTATTCAAGCATTACAAGCTTCAATTTCAAGTTAATCAAGCTAATTCAATCAAATACTCAAAAACTCATTTCTAGGTTTATATGAAAATCAAGAATTAACACTTACAACATGTTTATGATGATGATGAGATGATTAATCCATGTTATTGAAGCTCAATTCAAAGTTCTACGGCTTCAATTTAGTCTCACTGCTTGTTTTCAAGTTTACAAGTAGTCCCTGTGATGCGTTTGGTTTGAACGTACAAAACAAAAAGGAAGAACAGTTCTTGATTTATCAAGAACTTGAAGTTTGATGATGAATTAGGGTTTTGAAACCTTTCACTAGCTCTCAATCGATGATACTGGAATTTTGGTGAAGTTTAATACGTATTACACACATATATTAGAAATATGTGTACTAGTTTTGTCCCCTTTTAAATATATTGTCTGGAACTGAAAAACCTTTCGCGAGGAAAAACTATTTTATTTTACCGTCAACTGAGTTAATTTAAAACAATCAATAATTTATTAGTCACAATAAATTATTCGACTCTTTTCTCCTCTTATTTTAAATTAACACGACACACTTATTTTCTGACACATTAAATAATAGTTCACTATCAGAAAATATTAAAATACTACTAGACCCGAGGAATGGATGTTACAAAATTAGGGTTTTAATTTGCTAGAATCATTGTTTATTAGTGTAAATAAGGTTGTTAGTGATCATATAACAACTTAGAAGTGATGAATTGAATGATAGTGTTCTTGAATAATTATGGGGTTTTGGCTAAAATGTATGAATTAGTGTTAAATAGCTAAAAGTATGATTTATGATGTAATTAGAGTATGAAATTGATAATAGAACATGATTTAAGTGAAAGTGTTGATGAATTACTTAGGTTAATCAAAGTGGGGAAGGGTTTAAGAGTGACTAATGGTTTAGAGTTATGAATCCTTTGAAGTTAAATATGTTGTTATGTGATATGTGTATAGGTACTAAGAAGTTGGAAGTATTACCATTGGTATTGTATTGTGAATCATCAAATCAAGATTAAGGTGAGTAATATAAGGATTTAATCAAGTATATGGTTGTATGTGTTTCCGGATTACTCCCGAGTAAGAGGATCATACAACCAAGTGAAGTTAATTGTGCCTTATTTGTTTAAATTGTTACTTGTGAAGTGTTATGACATGAATTGATTGTACATGTTACCGGATAGCTTCCGAGCTAGAGGTGGGTATCATCAAGTGGAGATTATTTGTATTATTTGCATATGATTATAGTGATATGAATTGTGATTGTACATGTTACCGGATAGCTTCCGAGCTAGAGGTGGGTACAATCATGAGTTAGTGATATGAAGCTTATGAAGTTTATGATATAGAGTTGCTAGTTTTACTAGCATAGTGTTTATGTAGCCATGTTATGTATTATTTGGTTAAGTTGCTTATATGCTCACTAAATAAGAGTGCTTATTGTTTAAGTGTTTCATGTTTTAGGTGGAAGTGGACAAGGGAAGGGGAAGGCGGTTAAAGAGGACTAGCGTGGATTGCATGAAAATAGTGTATGGCAAGTTTCTCTTTTATGTCGTTTGGATATACTTGTGTAAATCGCCCTTTAAGACATGTTTTTAAAAGTGAGTCATGGTGAGCCATGACTTAAGCATTTTTGGAGTAGGTTGATTTTGAAAGTCAACAACTCATGTAAATGATGTATATTATGGTTTTGCATTTTAAAGTTAGTGTTGAATATAACTAGTGTGTTTGGAATGAGTTCATGGTTGAAAATAGTCAAATTGTGTTTTCATTGTATATGGAGTGTTGATATGTAGTCAAACATTCCATTGGTCAATTATGGGTTGTGATTGGTGTAACATCCTCGAAATGGACCTAGTTGTGTTATATTATTTCTTGATTTAAATTAGTATTTAAATGTGTTTGGAAATAATATTGTTTGAATTAGTGAAATAATTGGAATAGGAGTCGAATATTCCAATGTGATAAGTGAATTATTAATTGTTGTAAATTAATATAGTTGACGGTACAATAAAATGTTTGGACTCGCAAATGGTTTTCGGGTTCCAGACTATATATTGAGATGGGGTATTAAATTATACCCGTATATTGAAGGCGGTTTATGTGATGCCGACTATATATGTACTTTCCTATTTAGGAAAGTTATTCATTTTCATTTTAAAACTCACAGAAACTCTCAGAAAACCTCCAAATCAAATTAGAAATCAAATCAGGAAGTTGTGATTCTCGTGAAACTTCACCATGGACAGATTATCATCAGTAGATTCTTCAATCAGTAAGTGTTCTTGAGTATTTAAGAATTTGATTTCGATTGAAATTTGGGTGAATTGATAAATTGGAAGAATTGGATGTTAGGAACAAGTTATAAGTATTACATGATGATTATATGAAGTTAATTGAGTTGTTTATAACATTAGAACTGAGTTTGATAAGCTTGATTTATCAAAAATGGTTTTGAATTCGGAGCTGGGCAATTACAGGGATGAAGCTGAGCTGAAAGACGCTCAAACGCGATCCCAGAACCCTAGCCAGGATCGCGTTCGTTAGTTATAAAAGGAATCGGACGAGTTTTGTTCTTGGGAACGCGATCCCAAGAATTTGTCCGGATCGCGTTGCTTAGTTATAATTTGTCACAGAATGATTTTACAAAGAGGAACGCGATCCCACCATTGTTTTCTGGATCGCGTTTGTCGGTACTTTTTGTAAAATTTCAAAAGTGCATAAGTGTTTAGTAGTGATTTTTGCCACGGAAAAATTGACAAATTGTCTTTAAACTCTGATTGGGCTGAAATTTACATGGTCACTTGAAAACGGCCCACTGATCAAAGCTATATACTATAGCCTAGTCAGTTTTTGGACATTCGGGGTCGTTTAGGGGTCGAAAATGGCATTTTACAGTTTTTGGACCTTATTTCGGGACTTTTTGATTTTGTTCCGAATTGAACTTTTGTTTGCTGTGATCTTAGAGATCATTGGATTCATGTAATTATGTTATGATTGTGTAACGATATTAATTACCTAAGTATTATCAGTTGAGACAAGTTACTAACTTATTGTTTAATTGATTGTATTCTCAGATGTGGAGAAGGCTCAGTAATATTAGACTTCTGAGCTGGCGGCTGAGGTAGTCGGTGAGTGGATCTGTAACCTCAGTGTGATTTAGTTGTAATGATTTGATTTACAACAAGTAATTATAGTATTACTTTGATAGAATGTAATTGTTGAGATATCTTGCCATGATAGTTTAACTAGTTGCTTAATTGACTGTTTGAGCTAGTATGTAAGATTTTGAGGTCAACTTGACTTGACAGTTGGACTTGGTTGTTATTGTAGACGACAGGAGATCTTGAAACTTGAAATGTTGGTTTAGAGATCTAGGTCGTGTGTGATTAACAACTGGTTATCGGTAATTCTGTATAGGCCAATACAGATGATTGATAAGAGTTCCTTGATTTCCAAACCGGTATTAGGGTATCTCAGGAGCCACCGATCCTCATGACGATTGATAATGTTTGATTGGTGTAGCTTGACATTGATTGGATGTCGAGTGAATGATTGATTTTTTGTTTATTGTTATTTGATGTAAACAGATTATTATGCTAGGTTGTACTGTTGCTTATAGTTTCATTCACTTAGCTTTATGCTAACCCCACCACAGTTCTTCCTGCAGGTTGAAATAGATGGGACATATTGGGCAGGGCAGGAAGTGTTTTGACTGGATGGAATGTTTGACAGGCTGTACTCTGATGTTAATTTAATAGCCATAGAAATGTTTTGAATTATATAACACCGAGTTGTTGAGATGTCACGTATTTGATTTGAAAAAGTTTACTGACATTTTGAGTACATTGATAGAATGTTTTTAAATATACGCTTCCGAGTCGCAATTATTATATTATTGTTTATAATGAAACGAGGGGTGTTATAATTGGCTAGTCAATGGGTCAAAATAGTCTTTGTGGGTCAGCGGGTCAAAAAGGGTCAATATGGGTCATTAAATGCATTTACAGTCTAAACCAGGTTAGAGAAGGGTTAAGGGTGTGGTGAAGTGTCGTACAACTTTGTTTTAATGTATATGAGGTGTGGTTAAAAGCCCAATATCTCAGCATTCATGGTTTGAGACTTGGTATGTTCACAAAATGGTCATTTTTGGGTCAAAATAAGTTATACGCCAAAATCCCATGTTATTGTGAAATTTGGAAAAGTGCAAAAAAGGAAGTCTTTATTTTGACCATAGGAACGTGCATGCAAATTTTTATGGTCATTGGACTTGTCGTTTTTGAGATATGCACGTTTGAAATTCGGAATTTGGTAATAAATAGTGCAAGTGCTGAACAGACAGGCCATGGGCATGTCCTATAATCGCCATGGCCATGTCCTTTCAGTATGCCCAAAAATGATGTTTTAAGCTAAGTGTCAAGTTTATATGTATAAAATAAAGTATGGGACAGTATAATGGGTAATTTATAAAAAAAAAAAAAAACGGTTCGTAAAATCAGGGCGTTTCACCATGCAACAAATAAAGTATAGGGACTAACGGTGAGAATGTGTGTAAACCACAGGGAGCATTCATGCAATTTACTTTATAATTTACGTCGATTAATTATTAAGAGTAAGGTTCAAATGAGTATATCAACTTTTTGTGAGAATGAGGGTTCCAATAAGAATGCACCACGTGTCACTAAACCCTTTTTCTCTCACGTTTTTAAAAATTAAATATCTTCCAAATGGTAAGTCGAAAAATCACAAAAATTGCACCATAAAAATCAGCGTTTTATTCTCTTCGATTCGAGATGTGATAAGGTATACTTTCGATGAACCTTTTTTTTTTCATTTTTTGGTGGATTTTGAAAACAACTAACACATGTGCTACCAGCGAGTTACACATGTGTTACCAGCTAGTAATACATGTGTTACGAGCTAGTAACACATGTGTTATCAGCGAGTAACACATGTGATACCAGCTAGTCTAACGTGTGTTACAAATTTTGTACAACAAAAAAAAATCGTCGAAAGTATACCTTGTGAGATGACAAATCGAAGAGAAAAAAATGCTGATTTTTTTAGGAAACTTTTATAATTTTTCGACTTACTATTTGTGAGATATTTGATTATAAAAAACATGGGGGAAAATAAGTTTTATTGCACGTGACACATTCTTATTGGTTACTTTATTCTCACTAAATTTTTCATTCTCAATTTAACTTGACTCTAATCTTAAATCTTAAATTATATATAGGAAACACCTTTATGATGTCATTATTTTAATTTAATTTTAATGTATCAATTAAGTCCTTTCACTTTAGTAAAATTTTAAAATAAGATCCATAACTTATTAAAAAAGAATTCTTTTAATCAACTACTCACATATAAAAAGAAATTTAATTCATCAATTAAAACATAATTTAAATCAATCTGTAATGTTTCTATTATTAAATCACTGATTAGAAATAAAATTACTTAAAAAGGTTAACATAGACTTAAAATAATTATTTTTTTCACTAATATGGTTTCAAAAACTTTTAATTTTTTCTTTTCTACTTATATAAATCCATTTACATAAAGTAATATAATCATGAATCCAACTAAATGCTTAATATATTAAATTACACAATTTATTATTAGGAACAATATACTAAATACAAAATTTCATATTAAAAATCAACGGCCCTATCCACGGGTTTAGAGTCTAGTTATTATTAAAATATAATACCCTTAAAATAAATCTCACAAATATTAAATATTTTACGATTAAAATACGTTTAGGCTTTTCCACCACCGCATGCATCGTTCGATCACCAGCAACCCTAATATAATCTGTTTTGTTTTTGTTGTCTTCAAGTTTATCTGCAATATTACACGTACGCGTACGATGGTCAGATCTGGAGCAAATTCTCATACACGAGGAAGAAAAATTGGATTCTTGTTTGTATCTTTTTGTATTTGTTCTTCAATCTATGTTACGTTTCTTATGCATACCGCTACCACTGTTAATGAAGGTGAGTTCTCAACAACACATGATCACCTCATTCGACTCCTGATCGATCAACATTACGAGAAACATGTTAAATCAAAAAATACACTTGCAGCCCACCTTCTTTCCAACACATCACAAAACGTTGTTTTCTCACCGCTTTTAATCAATACAGTCCTGAGCTCAGTGGCTGTGGGTTCGACAGGAGAAACACTTGAGCAGTTGCTATCTTATTTGAAAGCGGAAAGTATTCGTGATGTACATGCTCATTCTTCGCAGCTTGTGTCCTCGGTTTTGGCTGATGGCAGCCCTTTTGGTGGACCTCTTTTAAGTTATGCGAATGGCATTTGGATTGATCAAACGCTTTCTTATCATCCTTATTTTAAACAGGCGGTGGAAATTCTTCATAATGCTGCTTGTAAGCAAGGCGATTTCCAGAATAAGGTCAGTTTATTCAATATATGATTGCTTTTGTTTTATGTAAAAGATTCAATTAAACATGAGATTTACATTATAGGACTGGTAGAAAATAAGTTATCAGATTACAATTAGGTATAATTACACAACCATTTTTAGTAAGATTATACAGCCATATCTGTTTACATAAGCAGATTCAAGGTAAATTTTAATAGTTTCGTGATAAGATTTTTCTTAATTGATTAATGCAGTCTAATGAGGTAGCCGCTGAAGTGAATTTGTGGGCCGAAAAGCAAACTAGTGGCCTGATTAAAGACATCCTCCATGCTGATGCGGCCAGCAGTAAAACTGCATTAATATTGGCAAATGCTCTTTATTTCAAGGGAGTCTGGAAGGAGAAGTTTGACCGGACAATGACAGGAGCAGACGAGTTCCATCGCCTCGATGGAAGCACAATTCGAGTACCCTACTTGACCACTTGGAAAAAGCAAATTCTACGTAAATACGATGGTTTCAAAGTCTTGGGTGTTCCCTATGAATATGGTGAAGATAAACGTCGTTTCACAATGTATTTCTATCTCCCAGACAAAAGAGGTGGCCTTCAAAATTTAGTTGAAAAAATTGATTCAGAATCTGACTTTTTGGAATCTCATATACCAAGCGACGTAGAGGAAGTTGAGGTGGTTATGATCCCAAAGTTCAAGATCTCATTCGGATTTGAAGCTTCTGATATGTTAAAGGAATTAGGTTTAGAGCTGCCTTTCAAAGCTGGAGGTCTAACTAAAATGGTGAACTCTTCCATTGGCGCAGAAAACCTATTTATCTCAAGTATTCATCAGAAATCGTTTGTAGAGGTGAATGAAGAAGGTGCGGAAGCTGCAGCATTAACTACACTCTCTATGTTCGTAAGTAGCGTGAGAATGGACTTTGTGGCAAATCATCCGTTTTTGTTTGTGATTAGAGAAGATACGAGCGGTACCGTACTGTTTATGGGACAGGTGAGTGACCCAAGTGTTTCTTGATCGGGTTTATTGCAATCTTAGTGCATAGTATGATTGTATTTAGATTGGATTTTAGGAGTAATTATTTGATACACTTTATAGTGTGTTTTATTGTTATGTTAAAGTAAATAGGGAGTTGTGGTTTTATTTGACAGATTTGAAGTACTATCTACTAATTAATTGTTTCACAACTGTTACAAATTTTCAGCACTTAATATTGTATGAAATCAGTTGCTTCTATTAGCTTTTTACTGTTTTAGTGTTATGGCTCATTGCAGCCTCTTCTGTTATGAAATCATCTCTAATTTGTACCCATACCAATTTCCAGAACAATGTGAATTCTACTTTAATATTAACAATATTATAATAAAATTGGGAGCTGTTAAAATATGAGTTCACTACCAGTGACTCCCACATAGTTCAATACCTAGATAGTAGATATATGATAAACATAGTGCTGTATTGAAGCTGCAGCAACTACGGCCGCTGTGTTTGATTGTGTCGAGTGTGACACGATGATGGTGGATTTTGAGGCTGGTCATCGTTAAGAATATCGTGCACATATATAACACGTACTATACAGTGATATATTACTAATATGTTTAGGCACTGAAGTGGTTATATGTAGTTAGTGTTTCCTTATACCCTGTTACAATTTGCATTAGTTAATTGTATGAATAATTTTTTTTTTTTTTTTTTTTTTTTTTTTTTTTTTTTTTGGTAAGTGATTAATCAATCAAGTATCCATATATCGATCACTTAGGGGTTAAGTTAATCCAACCTCATTAATGTGAACATAATTACTGAAAGAAGAAAACTTAGATAATTAGTGGATTTCCTTGACTAGGCCTGATGTGTCAATATTTGTGATAATTGTGTTTTCTTATTAGAGATAAGATATGATATGATGATTTCTTTTTACGTTAAACATAATTAATCAGTGGACATCAATTTTCGGTTGATGTGAGATAAAGATAAAAAAGCAAACCAAACAATGTGTTGATTTGGATGGTGACTTGGTATAAGAAATTTAGGTGCAATTGGTTTAAAGTGCTTAATTAGTAATACTCCTGTCATTGTTAAGTTATTACTTATTCGTACAACTACTTATTATGAGTACGGGTAATAATTTGTGTCAGGTATTCGGGTAAAGTTGGCAAGTTCAAATTACAGAACCCGGATTGCCATGTTGGTTTCGAGTTAGTATCAGTTAGTGTCTTAATTTCGGGTCATACTGGTCGAATTAAATGGGATTTTTTTGATTTGAAGGGTTGACCCGTTAACATGAACTTTGACTAAAAGAAGTAAACAGGTTGACATGTTGGTTTCGGGTTAACATTCGTTGCTGGATTGGTGTCCGGGTCAAATTCAAAAGTTTACTTTTGAGTTGGTGGGTTGATCTATTAACTCGAAACTTGACACAACCCCAACCTGAAAAGTTAAACGGGTTGACCGGTTGGAATAAATACATGTTGGGTTAAAGATAGGCAATTGTTTATTTTTCTGTTTTAACAGAGGTGATAATAGATAGATTAACTAAGTTGTTAGCTCTACTTTGAAATCTGATACTTATTCCTCTTATGTTAGATTACAGAGTATCTATTTAAGGGTACGAAATTACGAATGAATCAAAATTTGGTAAAATTGTGGCATTGTGGTTACGTACCTCAATAAATGTTTCTGCATTTAAAACGGGTTAAATGTTTACAAATAAATAATTAATGTAGTCAAATAAATTAGTACAATAAATCAAATTTAATTTAAGGTAATTTGCAAGCTGTTTTTGAAACAGTACGTTATTCAAAGTTTCAACTAGCTGTTTCATTTTTACTGGTTTAAATTTAGAAATGCATGGTACTAATTCACATTTGTTTTCAATATGTTACTATTAAACGGAGGTTACGAGTTCAATTTTCGTCGGCCGCATATTTTTAACCACAAATTACGCGATTTATTTTTCACATATTGACCGTATAACTGGTCAGTTAGGGACCGTAAGAAGATCGTTTTATTCTTTCTTAAGAAAAGAACTCTAAAGAATATTTTGTTCCACCGGCAAAAACCCATCCAACCATTAATATTCAATATGGAGTAAAAACAGTAAACATAATTATTACAAAAGCGTTTTGATGAATTTGTTGATTAAAAAATGGGTGATGATAAATCAACCATCCATTTCGATAAATCCACTACAATAATGCATTAACAGGTTGTACTGTACAGTCTAATGCATGATTGTGATGGATTAAATAACAGTCAATATGGGTGTTGGATATATCAATCCCCTTTTAAAAAAAAAAATAACATCAGAGAATACTACTGTAAATTGCATCGATCTAATGGAAATTAAAAAATGTTTCGAGTTGATACTTATAAAACTGAAATATTCTAATCCAAACAAAACGTGATCTATAATGGTCCAGACGGTGTTTCAAAACCTCAAAAAGAGGCATATTATTTTGCAATGATATGCTTGAACAAAAAGCTTGCGACAATATTGTTCTTTCACCTTTAATAGATATTAATCAAATGTGAAAAAAAAATGTTAAAAGTAAAATAAAATTAAAATTAAAAATAAAAACTAACAAACTCTTGATAAATGTCTATCATATTCAAGGTGACTGATTTCGGCTCATATTATAGTTATTGATTAATGATATAGACGAGTTTTCTAATCTGTCCGAGCTTCGCACCGGGTTGATTCTATTACTCCCTCAGTTTCATAATTATGGCAATCCACATTTCCCTTTTATTTGTACCAATTTAGCTGCCTACTTCTAAAAATAGATGAATATAGTTAATTGAGTTTACTAGATTACCTGTAATGTATGTACATAACATATAAACGTGTACAAAAAATAAGAATAAAACTGAAAGTTACTCCATCTGTCCCAATATAATTGTTCATATATCCTTTTTGTAAATAAATACTCGCTCCGTCCCAAATTGTTTGTCACATAGTTGAAAACACACATATTAAGAAAATCACATTAAATGCAGGTTTGACCTTGTTATAATGACAACTTTAACCCTCAATCATTAATTAAATTGTTTTCTTTGAAGTATGTGTAGTTTTAAAGTTAAGGGTAATATTGGAAATCTAATCATTAATGCATATTTATTTTTAGAAGTGGTCAATAATTTTGGGACAAACATAAATAGTATAGTGGACAAACAATTTGGGACGGAGGGAGTATTATTTTATCTTTTTATAATTCTAGTTCAAGTGAATCTTTGAAATATTAGTTGGATAATAGATTCAAAAGTAAGTTTTACATTCCAAGAAGAACGAGTTATTTTAAGAATTATGACATATATTATGATTATTTTTGAAGATTTAAGATTTTATGTTTGGTTGACATATTTGTTTGATTATAAAAAAATAAAAGAATTGTGTTTATATGTATATTATAATATAATACTATTATTTGTTTCAAAGATTGCATTGATGTTTGAGTTAGTGGATATAAGAATTATCATATTGTGAGGCTTTTGTAAATGCAATATATCATGAGAACTTAGATAGATTAGATATATATATCATGAAAGTTTGTTAAATTTATCATGAAAGGAAGTTAATTTCTCATGATATAACTTTGCAAGTTGAATATAAGGCGTAATATCTAATATGTGAAAAGGGAAATATAATCGTTTAAAACTGTGTTCGTAAAAACCGAGAAATTGTCTAAAAGCTTCTTTTGTTAGCTTGTAAATTTAGGTGTTTGAAAGAAAAATTCATAAAGGTTTTTCATTGAAATAAAAAGTTCTACTAGTCCAAATTTAATTGTTGACGATAATTATGCATACGGTATAATAAAAGTATAATAATTGTTTCGTTGGCAAATAAAAATATATTATTTTTTACTTAAACAATTTTTGATCCGTTATAATAAAAAAAAATGTACAATTATTTTGGGAGTTGATATTTACAACATTTTTTTTTATTCAAACAACAAAAACATACATCGCAGTGCTATATAGTACTACATCTGAATGCATAAAATATGATGTATGAATCAAGTTGTTTGTTGTGTTTATCACCATCCTTATTTTGACATATACAAGATTTTTTTCATGATGCTCTGGACTCTGGAGTCTAAGACGGCTCCCAACCTGTTCGTCGGTTTTGGGTCGGTGGGCAAGCGACGAACCGACGGGGTTGGCACGGCCTTGTCGGCTTCGTCCGTCGGTTGCGTCGGTCGGTAAATCGAAGAGGGTCGTCGGTGAGAGTGGGGCCCATTTCCTCTTTTTTTTTTTTTTTTTGATTTGTTACCGTTTGACATTAAAAAAAAATTCAAAAAATTTAAAAAACAAACCGTTGGTGGAGCGGGGGTTTGGTTTTTTTTAAAAAAAAATTATTTTTAAACTCTCCATTTTTACCTATAAAAATACCTACATACTTACTCATTTTCACACAACACACTATCTATTCCACCAATTCTTCCACACAACACTTCAAACACCACTCTTTTTACCTCAAAACCACTCTAAAAAAAATGTCCACAAACAACAAATCCACTTCCAAAAAAAAAAAAAAAAAAAGATCAACAAAATATTGCCAAAGATATGTGGCAAAATTTGTTGAATAACCCGTTACCAAACCCGAACTCACCAAACACTCAAGCTTCCGGTTCTTCATCTCAACCAAACAGTCAACCTACCGGGTTTGCCAACTTTCCACCAATTGCAAGCCCGTTCAACCTTGATCCGCACGACCCGAGGAATAATTATGCATTTCAAGAGTGGTACACAAACACACAATCCTCACCACCACAACCACAATTCACACAATGGTCACAACCACAGTGGTTCCAAAACACATAATGGTTACCACAACAACCACACTTTTCTCCAAGCTCATCCAACCCCAGTCACCAACAAATGAATTTCACCGTACCACAAACTTTGGAAGAAAGCTCCGACGAGGCGAACCCGGAACCCGAGCCCGAAACCCAAAAAAACAAGAAAAGGGGTAAACGGGTTCAAAAGGAAAAAAGGTCCAAACGGGCTCAAACACGTTGGACGGACGAGGAGGCGAGGATTTTAGCGGAGCGGTGGATACACTGTTCCGAAAACGGTGTGGTGGGCAAAAATCAAACAAACGAGTCATTTTGGGCTAAAGTTAATGAAGCTTACAACAGTTGTGTCTCAACAAAACGTAACCTTAATCAACTTACTGGCAAATGGAACAAGATTTCTCACGACTCAAAAGCATTCCAAGCTCTCTACAAACAATACAAAGAAATTCACCCACAAAAGCGGTGCCGACGAAAACGACGTCATGATTGCCACCCGAAATGCATTCCGGCACCAAGTTGGGCGTGCGTTCATTTACGAGTCATCTTGGAATGTTATTAGACATTTCCCAAAATTCTTTGCTGAGCCGGGCGTTATGGCCAATGAAGATTCTTTCCAACAATTTGTCACCGATCTGGACGCGGATGAACAACCGACAGCAACGGCTCTTGATACGAACATGAAGCGGTTGTTCCAAAATGAATATATCCGTCGTCCTCCAGGCCGAAAGGGGTCGAAAACTACCACCTCAAGCTCCGCCGGTTCATCCGCACGAAGTGTTCAATCTGAAAAAGTGAAAACTTTAGAAGCAGTCAGGCAAACCGCTCTCGCGCAACAAGAAGCAATTAAATTGATCAAGGAAAACGCGATGAAAAAAGCCGCCTACAAAGCTTTGAGTTTTTTGTGTAAAAAATTTCCGAAAAAGGCGTCCAAAAAAGAAATAAAAATGCTAAAAAACGCGAGGAAAGAAGTCGTGACACTTTATCAAGACAAATATGGCAACGACGAATCGGACGAGGACGAGCAAGAAAACGCAAACGAAACCGACGAGTCGAGCTCCGATTAGATTTCTTTATAATTCTAGTATTTTTTAAATTATCGTACTTTTTAATTTTTAGGATTTCTCGTAATTTTAATTATTAGGAATTGTTGTAATTTTAATTTTTAGGAATTGTAGTAATTTTAATTTTTAGGATTGGTGTAATTTTTAATTTTAATGGAATGCGTTTAATTTAAATTATTGTTATTATTTAAATTGTTGTGTTTTAGTTGATTTTTTTATTAGTCGCGGGGCCCAGAAAATGGAAGTGACGGAGCAGGGATGAGAGTGGTCTGTCAGTTTCAGTCAGTTTTGTGGAAAAGCTGACGTGACGCTGACGTGGCTCTATCAGTTTCTGTCAGTTGGTTTCTGGGTTGGGAATGGTCTAATAATACTGAGTATATTCATACATATTCGAAAAAATCTGGAGCAACCAGAGTCATTTGTCAGAGTCAACCTGTCTCACTTGTAGGGTTTATCAAAAGGCTAGTGGGTCCAACTAAACAAATGAAGAGAATGTACCTTTTAAACAGCACAACGTACAACTTATTAGTAATACTCCGTATTATTTACTATACATAAATTGGTGTTGATAGTACAATATTTTTTTATTCATACCTCAAAATCATGCATTGCAGTACTGCTTCAAAATGCATAAAAATATATGTCAGTATTGATTAGTAGCATACATAAATAGGATATTTATTTAATTTCTGTACATAGCGAAAAAACACACTATCGAGAAGTGGGGATTATTATATAGTTATATACACACATATAGATATAGATACATACTTTCAAACTCTCTCTCATCACATGTTAGAGAAACCCAGAAGATTATAGTAGTGTTTTTTAAAGACTTGATTTCAAGAATTTCGGCTGCCGGAAACTGAACCACAAAAGATAATTATGGTGGAAAACGGACACCACCACCACCACCACGCACCAGTGGCAGCGCCACCGCCGCCGACAATCCACCAGCCATTAGGTGCTGCTAGGGGACCTGCTTTCCCACCAGCCGAACAGCTTACCCAACTAAACTATTGCATCCATTCTAATCCTTCATGGGGTTTGTCTTACTTTTTAAAATCTTGAAATTTTTTTTTTCATTTCTAGGCTTTAAACCTTAAAAAGATTGATTACTTATGCAAAAAGTTGTAATCTTTATTGATTTTAAAACCCTTTTTGCTATCTTATTCTTGGTTTATTTTTTTTCTGCTTATATACATGTGTTATATGCAATCTTTGATTCAATTTTGATTCCATTTTTAAAAGCCCCTTTTTGTATATATAAATAAAAAGGAGTTTATGGTCTCTCTCTCTCTCTCTCTCTCTCTCTCTCTCTCTCTTGTCTTTGGTTATATATCTTTTTCATGTTACTTTCACTGAAAATAGAACACCAGCAGAAAAGAGTTAACTTGAAAATAATTGCACTTATGTAGAATCTTATTACTGATATATATTATAATATAGGATGATATTATTGTTAATTTTGTAATCAATCCATGTCACTTTTGAAGTTAATTTAAAATACTCTGAGGGAAATGGAATGTTGAGTTTGACCTCCAAAACTTGTTCTTATTAGTTTATTCTTATTATTTAATTAGATTTCTTAATCACTGTAACTATACTTTATGTTACTTATTGCTTGATTTTTTTTAACAGGCCAAACTGTTTTGCTTGCATTCCAACACTATATTGTGATGCTGGGAAGTGTTGTTATAATTGCTACTATGCTTGTTCCTCAAATGGGTGGTGATCATGTGAGTCCTTTACATTTCTATCCTTGTAATTCCGTAAATTCATTCAATAAAGGCTGAAAATTAAGCAGCAAGAAGAACATAAAGTCTTAAACTAGTTGAATTTGATCTATTCTTACTAAAGTTTGTTGCTTCATTCGTTATTGTAGGGTGATAAGGCTAATGTAATTCAAGCCGTGTTATTTATGTCGGGTTTGAACACCCTTTTGCAAACTTTAATTGGTAGCAGGCTTCCTACAGTCATGGGACCGTCTTTTGCTTATCTATTACCCGTTCTGTCAATCATAAACGATTTTAGAGATGAAGACTTCTCTTCTGAGCATCAGGTTTCTAATTAGTCATTCTTTCAAGAAATAAATTGCTACCACACTTGTCGGTTGTTGTTTAAGCTGACCTTTTTTATGCTTCGGATGATAGAGATTTCTCCATACTATGAGGGCTATTCAAGGAGCCTTAATAATATCTTCATTTCTCAATATGATAATCGGATTTAGCAGGGCTTGGGGAGACTTCACAAAGTAATGGTTTACTTGATTGTTTTTATATCTCTTATTTTCTTCCCTTAAATATTCAAATTTAATGTTTCTTTTTGGGCTCTACTGTAGGCTATTTAGTCCTGTTATTGTGGTTGCATACGTTTGTGCAGTGGGTCTCGGTTTATTTGAAAGGGGATTTCCTGAGGTACAATTAACCTCTTTTTGAATTACTTCATACTCTTAAATTCCACAATTTAATGATTTATATACTCACACTCATATTAATAGTTATATAATGTTACAGCTTGCCAACTGTGTGGAAATAGGCCTGCCCATGCTTATATTTTTGGTTGTCTTTCAACAGGTATGTTTATTTATAAAGCATGTATTTATCTCTGTATTTTTGTATAGTATTTTTATATTCTTTTATTTTATAGTATCTGAAGCGGCTACATCATCGTGCTTACCCTATTCTTGAAAGATTCGGTTTGCTTTTTTGCATTGCACTTGTTTGGGCTTTTGCTGCTATCATCACTGTAGCTGGTGCTTATAATACTGTCGGTGAGAAAACAAAAAGTAGTTGCAGAACGGATCGTTCGTACCTCATGGAATCTGCTAAATGGTAAATACCACGTATGTCTTTTAAGAACCATTAAGGGGGTCGTTTTTATAACAGAGTTTTTGGTTACTAAAATATAGGATTAGGGTCTCATATCCGTTTCAGTGGGGTACTCCTATATTTAGAGCAAGTCATGTTTTTGGAATGACGGGGGCCGCTCTTGTTTCTAGTGTAGAGGTATCTTGTTTTCGTACCTTTATCATCCATATGGTAAGTGAAGTTCCCTCGTTCTATTTTCTTTATATTTGTGATGTGTTCTTTTTGTGCAGTCTACGGGAACTTTTATTGCTGCATCACGTTTTGCGGGTGCTACACCCCCTCCAGCACATGTCCTTAGCCGAAGCATTGGTTTTCAGGTTTGTAAATGGCCAATTTCATTTGTTGCTTTCTATTTATGTGCTTTGAGGATAAATGTTGGTTAATTCTCAATTTTCTTCTCAATGAAGGGTATTGGCCATCTACTTGACGGTTTTTTTGGTTCCGTTGTTGGGAATACTGCATCAGTGTAATGACTCGTTATCTTATTTATGGGTGTTAGTGTTTTCGTTTGAAAGCAATTATCTAGTTATTTTGATTTAAAGAAACATTATACATAAGCATATGTATTTCCGTATCACATTGCAGAGAAAATGTTGGTCTTCTTGGGCTTACTCACGTGGGAAGTCGAAGAGTGGTTCAAGTGTCTGCTGCTTTCATGTTCTTCTTCTCCATATTTGGTTTGCAATTTTCTTTCATAGCCAATTCCCTAAACATTACTTTGCCAAGCCTACGTATATTTTAACTAGAAATATATTAATTATATTCAGGAAAATTTGGGGCATTCTTTGCATCAATCCCTCTTCCAATATTTGCAGCCATTTACTGCGTTCTATACGGTCTTGTTGGTGAGAGTTTTTTCTGGTGTTGTAATTTATTTCTTACACATTTTTTCCACCTCTATATAACAAGTGACTTATTGTTTCACCAGCTGCTGTTGGAGTTACATTTATACAATTTACAAACAATAATTCCATGAGAAATATCTACATATTAGGATTGTCTCTATTCCTCGGAATCTCAATACCCCAATATTTTGTTATGAACACTGATAAACTCACAGGTTATGGGCCTGTTCATTCTAACGGTGGATGGGTAAGCAATATCTGTTATTCTTCTCTATTTTATTTCATTTCAGTTCAAGACATGTTGTAATTAATAAAATTATGTTTTGATGTTTTTGCAGTTTAATGATATATTAAACACCATATTCTCTTCACCTCCAACTGTGGCAATGATTGTGGGGACGATATTGGATAACACGTTGGATGCACATGATTCGCATGATGACAGAGGTGTGCCGTGGTGGGTCCCTTTCCAGCACCGGAAAGGTGACGGCAGAAATGAGGAGTTTTATAGTTTCCCTCTCAGAATTAACGAGTATATGCCTAGAAGATTTCTGTGATCCGTTATACCTGTGTTGTTTCTGGATGTAAGAATTCTTGTATATTACTACTTTACATGGTCTTTAAATTTTGAGAGTACGATCAAATGTGTATTTCTAGCCTGGATATTTATAGAAACCGAGTACTTTTCATGGGATATTCTGAAATGTTGATTGTGATTAGACCTGCAAAGGTATAACCTGGTTGTTTGCTACTTGTGTATTTCTCAGACAAGCAACAACATCGTTTATATTAAATAAAAGCAAAAGATAAAAATGTTACTGCACTATTAGTCTTTTATCTCGCTACATATCAAGAGAAAGAATTCACCAAAATTTAACACCTGTGAAGTAAAAATCCTTGCACTCAGGTTGAGTCCAACAATTACATAAGTGGTAATTTGGTATGCAACTTTCAAGGGGGAAATTTTGTTTACATATCATGATCTGCCAAATTAAAACACACATCTTTCTATCTTGCTTCACAAGCACATCCTGTTGACACAAACAGCACATGGTACAGAACAACGCACATTACACAGTACGCAGATACAATACACAGTGGACACGTAATACACACATGGCAATATGCTAAACCGACATGAACAAACGCAATGACATATTTGTCAACTTTGCAACAATCAAGCCTGAGTCATAATACCGTGCTAGCATTTCATTAGAATGACTTCCAATTTGACAGAAATTATGTAATTGATGCTTAATGTAACATTTATAGACACGGAGTAATTAATGAAAAATTTAGTTTGATTATATATAACTGAAATTAGATGAAAATTTACGTACGTCCATAACCAAAACTTGCAAAGGTTGGAAAAACCCATATGCAGCGGCTCTTTTAAAAGGGATGATCATCGTAGAATTGACTAATACTTACATCCTCTAAATCATGATGGCTCTCACATTCGAATACAATAATCGTCTATAGATTACCAATAATCATTGCATGAACACAACCCATCTTCAAAGTGATGGAATCGATTTACATCTCTGACAATGATCTTCCTTCCATATACACGAGAAACCAGCTTAAAGGTAGAATGACAATCACTGCAAACTCTAAGGTTCTTAGTAATGCGAATAGGCAAACCCGTATCAATATTCATAAGCCCAAAAGCCAAAGCTAACTTTTCACCATGATAATAAAGCATAGCATCTTTATCTTCATCTTCTACATCATGAAATACACAAGACAAGTCAGGAGCATAACCTACCATCTTTAATTCCACAACCATTTCCTCCATCTTCTGATAAACTTCTCTTGTGAACGAATCCAACTGCTCTCCAGTGTGGAAACCATGTAACTCGTTATTAAACTCAATTAAACTAAGTGCTGCAGGCTTTTTTAATCCTTTATTTTTCATGTTTTCTCTCAGTTTTCCAACTTCCTGCCAATTTCTTGAATCGGCATAGATATTTGACATCAATACATAATATCCACTATGTTGGGGTTCAAGATGGAAAAGATTATCAGCAGCAATTTTTGCTAAATTTGTGTTTCCATACATTTTACAAGCCAAAAGCAAAGCTCCCCAAACTTCATCATTTGGCTGTGATGACATATTTTTTATTAAGTCGTACGCTTCATTTAACTGGCCAGCTCGACCAAGCATATCAACCATACAAGCATAATGTTTTGTGTCTGGTGTCACTAAAAATTCTTTCATTTCTAAGAAGCATTCTTTTCCTTCATTAATAAGCCCTGCATGACTACAAGCAGAAAGAACAGAAGTGAAAGTGATGTGGTTTGGATGAACGTTTTCATTTTTCATCTCATTGTAGAGTCTAAGTGCTTCTTTACCATACCCATGCATACCATAACCCGAGATTAATGTGTTCCATGAACTAGCATGAAGTTGTTCAGAAGGTACTTCTCTGAACATATTTATAGCAGTGTCCAAATCTGAACATTTGGCATACATATCCATTATCGCATTCCACAATGTTAGGTCAACTTCAATATTGTTTTGTGTAATAAAATCATGGATTTTGGTAGCATGCTGTCGGGAACCAAGATACGCACATGCTGAAACAAGTACTAACGCTGTGACTTCATTGGGATTGACATCCGATACCTTCATTCGCTCAAAAAGATTCAAAGCTTCACTAGCTAATCCATTTTGCGTATAACAAGTAAGCATAGAATTCCAGGTTATACGTTCCTTTCTATTTGCATGATCAAACACCATTTCTGCATACTCAACCTCCCCACATTTTCCATACATGGCTAAAACTGAATTAACAACAGGTACCTCAAGCAATAAGCTATTACGGATCGCAAACCCATGAACAGCCCTACCTTTTTTAGCATCTCCCAGCTGACCAACAGCGGAAGCAACCGTCACAATCGTAACCCAATCCAACGCAAAACCCTCTTCCTGCATTCGACCAAGCAACCACAAGGCAGTCTCACCCCTCTCCGCTTGTTCATAAGCAGTAATCATAGCAGTCCAACACACAACATCTCTCTTAGACATTTTATCAAACACCTCACGCGCATCATCAATTACACCACACCCCGAATACATATCAACAAGAGCAGCATCAACATATATATCAGAACCGAACCCGGTTCGTATTACCTCAGAATGAACCAACTTCCCAAATGTACACACCAAATCAACCGCACACGATTTAAGAACAAAAGGAAACGTGTAATTATTCGGTTTTATGCCGTGTTCACGCATAAGTGAATAAAACCATAACGCTTCTGTTGAATACCCATTGTTTGCATAACCACGGAGCATGGTGTTCCATAAAAAGGAGCTTGCTTCATAATCTGTTGCGTTAAATACAGACCTGGCTTCATTAAGATGTGAGAGATCAGCATATTTGATGATGACACGTGCACCTAAATGAACACTCTGTTTGATAAGGCCGGTGGTTGTAAGAACAGAGTGTAGTTGTGTAAGTAAAGGTAATGCGTTGCATGATTGAATGATTTTATCGTAATGTGCATCGATTTCGGAGATTGTACTTTTGTTAGTACATATTTTTAAGCTTAACCCTCGACGAAACATTATTTAATTTAATTTAATAAAATATATCTAAATCATTCTAACCCCAAATCCAATAGATAAATTATGTTTTTGCTTAAATGGGCTGGGCTGCAAACTTTTTTAAGACTAAAAATTTTTCATTATAAAAAATAAGTTAAGTTTAGTGATGGGGGCAGTGGAAGCCCATACATCATAACTTTTTCATAACACTATTTAGTACTGTATATATATATATTGCCCGACTAATAATCTTAAAGATAAGGATTAAGAGGGCTATTAGTGGTGTGAGTGGTGGACGATTTGGCCTCATCACACCAAGTTACCTCTAGGATTGTTGAGTGGTGGACGATTTGGGGATTTCGTTGTGGTGGATACGGTGGCGGATCGATAACTAAAGTGACCCGTAATACGATTTTTTATACTATCAACTAGATAAATTTTCTTATGAACATGTACGATTTCATATAGAAAAATGATCCAATTAGTAGCTTTTTCTTAATAACAAACAAAACGGACTAAACATTCATAGAACAGGTAGCACGAGTTGTTTTGACCGGTAGCACTAGTAGAGAAACTAACCACTTTCATAAAAATTTACACTTCGTTTGTCAAACGGACCACGTATATAGCATGTGCTATCTCTAGTTTCTAAATGGCTTCATCATTGCGTTGATATGGCAATGTAATTTTGGTTTTGTTTATCGATTTAGTCTATGACAACGTCGATAAACAGAAAAAAGGTGGCCTGGGTAACGTTAGTAAGTTATGTGTAGTGCATGACTTTGACTATTGTTGCATAATAGCATCCCAGCCAATAATGAAAGATTTTAAACAGCTCTTTTACATCATATTGTTTTTTTCGAATAATCTTGAAAAAGTTATGACTTGAACGTAAAAATTGCACACAAAAAAAGGGTGTAATAAACATATTTTGAATTAGGAGTCTTTTTTTATAAATAAAAAAAGAAAAAGAAAGAAAGAAAACACTTTAGTAAAAGCTTTCGTCATATATGCTCCAATTAAGTGGTGTAGACGTGACAATATATACAGTACTAAATAGTGGTCCGACTACGAATCCTCTAAAGTTTGACATTGATTTAGAGGTTGATAACAAGAGAGTATCCAAGCCTCAGCCATAATGTTATAAGTGACCAAAACTATATACTCCGTAACTAACTTAGCTTGATTAGATTGATGGAGATCGATCGAGTCAACACGTAAAATTGGTTGTGGCTTAACCACTTAAATATATGATTCTGTTATGATCATATAACTACCATATGTTGGAGGATGCCTTCTTATCTTCTTATTATTCAAAGGTTAATTTTCTTAGAAAAAAATCTACTGATTCAGTGAATTGAAGCATCCTTTTGAAAACCGAATATATGCACATTATGTCTTTTCAAATATATGCTTCAAAAAGCATCTTACCTTTTACAAAAAAACCACATATATTATTTGGAAAGATGATCCTACACACTCCAAATGAGCATCCTTAATTTGTATACTATGATTTATCATTCTATTTATCGATAATTATAAAACGACACGTACCTTGGTTAAAACGACCATTAACGTGTCATACACACTCCAAATGTGGAGTAGTTATACGTACATATTCGTAACCTATTATGTTCTTCAAGATACTCGGTATTTGATACCCGTTTGAAAGAAGAACAGGAATAATTCATAAACATTATTGCATCGAATAATTAAAGCATACACTAGCTATATATAAATAAGTAACAGGTACATATATATCATTCATCCATATATAAACTCTAGGTGTTAACCTGCAGCTAGCTAGAAAGGCAGAAACATTCATCACAAAAAAATTAAACATGCGTAAAATGCCAGGTGGCAATATTTCAGACGCTGTAGATGTCGTTACATCATCAGTTCGTATTATACCAGGTATAACACGTAATATAGAGAAACTTCCCATCAAACTCAACGAGCAAGAAATGTTAGCATGCTTCAAAAAACACGACGTAAATAAAGATGGAAAACTTTCTTGGGTCGAGCTAAAACAAGCTTTTAGTGATCTTGGTGTGAGTTGGGTTAGGTGGACTACGGATCGTGCACTTGTGAACGCAGACGATGATGAAGATGGATGTATTAGTGAGACGGAGATGGGCAAGCTTATTCAATTTGCTCTCAAACTAAAACTTACTAGCTAGTTAATCGGTAATCAACTTTATTTAGCATGCCAAAAGACAAAAAGGGGTTTAGCCTTTTAGTTTACATGTTATGCAGCTTCCTATGTAAGTGAAGTTTATGGACTTTATGGTTCCATCTAAATTTTTAGCTAGTATCTATATTTTATAGTATGTGTTTAACTCGATCTCTTTTTTCTATCGAGACATGATCGAGAACCTGCATTTTTATGCGCCTTCAATTCGCTTATTTGACTGGCCAATTAGTTTCATACCATACACAAAGTTACGTTACATTTGGTGTTAACAATAAAGAACCATCGATTTAGCGGTATGCATGTAAGCTTATCAACTTTGAGATTGTGGGGATCAAGTTATAGGGTTTGTACTATTGTAAATAAATGTGGAAAAATGGATGTATATCCATGATATGAGAGATGGGTGTACGAGTGCTTGACTTTGTGAGAAAATATATGATAAATTGGTGCCGACAAACAATTGCATTAAATTATATAAATTCTAAAGGTAACCAAGTTGGACTAATCTATATATAACTAACAGAGTAGCTTTATTTTATATGTGACATGTCTTTTTTCTTGACAAATAAGCAAACGTCTTATGCGTGGTCATTTCCTTCAATTGCCAAATATATGTACCACATCATACAAGACTATAAGATTAGAAAGTCATTATTATTTCTTAGTGACTCCATAAAGTTTATCGTATATTTTTGGAAGGTAGGTAATTATATATCAAAAATGGTTATGATTATTACCAGGGAAATAATTTTCATTTCATTGTTAATTAAAGGGTTAAGTGTTTGAAAATGCATATAACTATGCGTTGACTTCTTTAGCGTGTACAAAACTATTTTGACCACCATTGTGTGTACGTATCTTTTAATTTCGACCATTGTATGTACGAGACTGGCTATAGCAAGTCGCTTGCTTACGTGTAATCGGTTACCATCTATTTAATTATTTTTGTAACACATTAGTCGTTAAATCCTTGTCAAATGACCAATTTACCCTCCTTCATCATAGACAACCTAATCTATCTATCTATCTATACTAATAAAGGGGGGTTACGCTGATGTCATGAAGCTGACTTGGCGAGTCGTGAGGTTGGTTTTAGTGCTGAAGTGTCACGTTGTGGTTAAAAGGGTGATGTCACCAATACATCATAATTTTTCATAGAAAAAACAATAACTGATGATGAATTAATACCATTAATAATTTCCGTTTTTAATAAACTTAATTTAAAAAAAACAGTAATTTAAATTGATTACTTTTTGTTATTTCCTAAGCTAATTTGCTGTGTCTTTTATTAGCATTAATGGTGTTATCAATATATACCATTTGTAATTCAAAAAAACCTAATTAACTTCTATTAATTGATTTTTAAAGCCTTCGTTAAATATTTAAATCTAATTTCTTTTGTTATTTACTAAGCAGCAGCCTGCCCCAGTAATAATTACTATGATTTATTATTTATGTGCTCAATATTTTCATTGGTTGTTTCTTGCACGCCATCTCTCTTCTCTTTAGTATGGTTGGAATATGAATGGTTAACTTCTTTCTTCAGTTAATTTCAAAATTGATACACCTCTCCTCTCTCTTCATCACCCATCGAATTTCATTTTTCATCATTCTGATTCTTCATATCCATCTTTCTACACCTGGGTGTTTTTTATTTTATTTTCATTATTAGAGATTTCCTCAAGTTAACGTTTTGTTTCAGATTCAAATATAAAGGTGAGATAAAAATCGACTTTTATCAAGTGCGTTTATTGTTTCTGTTTCTTCTTTGGCCTTTTTTAGTTTGTTAAACTAATTATTGTGTAATAGAAAAACTGAAGATGATAAGGGTGGGTATCCAGTAGATCAGTCGTGATTTGGGGGTTTCATTTTCAGTTTGGGTTCTTCATATTTGAAAGTCGGATAATAAGTTTTCAGTATCTCTGGCTCTTACCTTAGTGTTATTTTTACAATAATAGTATCCTCCCATGTAAGTGTTTAATCGATATGCAGTGAGTTTGAGTGTTGGAGATGAAGTTTATTTTTGTTTGATGAGCACCAACTTCTTGATAAAATGTCTCAATGAATAGTCATGTAGGGGTTTGATTTTGTTGGCTTAGGTTTTTTGATTTTGTAAGTGTTAGGTTTGTGTTTGTAGTTATGCTTTCCATGATAATATCAACAGTTTCTTATTTATTTTGTAAATGTTATAAGATATCATATTAATTCTTTTTGAGAAGGATCGATGCAAACTAAGGAAGAAAGGGGGAATGTGTAGCACACTACTAAGAAGACATATTCATTGAATTGCAAAGGTAATCCTACTTTTTTTTGTTCTATTCTGGAAATTTGCTATGTGGTTCCGTTGTTGATGGCATCTTTCTTATTTTTCATCTTTCTTATTCACTGAGTTTGTTTCTGAAACATATGATGCTTGAGGTGATTTAAGTCCATGGTTCATTTTTTGACAATATGGTTAGATTTGAGATTAATGTCGTGGTTGCTGATGAGTCGATTTCTTTCTTCCCTTGACGGGTTTTTTTTGTACAGATGATAATAATGAGGTACTTATACAACATTTTTATTTCTCTATATTAAGTTATTCTCTATTGTAAGAAATTTCTTATAAATTGTGCTAGAATTTTTTCTATCTAATATTTAAGGACTGAATTATGTACTCAATTACTCACTGTGAAATATTACTATGCCTACCTTTATAATTGTTAATTTGGACTATAGTTTGTGTGATTGATGTGTGTAGGTTTTCAAAGTTTGGGTGTACTTTAAAATGGTTCTTGAAGATGGTAACTGATTGGGTATTAACATGAATACTATAAGGTATGTAAAATTAACTTTTTTAGTTTATATCTTAAGAAATTTTCTCAAAAAAAATTGAGATCTTGATAAAGAGCATGATTTTTCTTCTTTATTACATATACTATACTTGAAGATCAGATGAGAAAGGAAAACCAAACCAAGTTTTTGAAGTAAGTTATTCATTAGTTGAGAATTTTTGAGATATCATATTTAATGCATCACACAACAAATGTTTGATTGTGTGTTCGAGATATAAAAAGCTTTGAATGTATTTATGTTTTGAAATGATGCTCTTGAATTTTATTTATGGGTGTAAGAGTAAGGTTTTAGATAAATAGTTATAAGGGGTGCATGACTATTTCAAGAGGTACAAATTTGAAGTTTTGAGTAGATAGAAACAAGACTAAAGATGGCAAAATTAGAGTGTTTATGCATAAACGACCCGAAGTTGTACATTGTTGATCGAGTGGTGTTAAACAGATAAAATGTAGTTTTTTGATGACTTGGATACTGCATGAGTATGATTCTGTTTGTGTATTCCTGCTGACCGATATGTGGAGTACCGGAACTATACATTTGTTTTGAAGTCTGAGTCAATATATATGTATAAATTGGCATATACCACCTAAAGATATGTTTGTCCAGTGAGTCATGGGGTGTGTAAAGTTTATATTTTGATTGCGTACATGGCTCTTTAGTGTAGTAAACATTGTGATGGTGCTGTTGTTTTCATAAATATGTTGTACAAAAATATATTTACGATGATATCATGTGAAGGTGTTAACTATGCAAAGAAAATTTTGGTATTGCTTGCTACTAAAAGTATATTATTGTGGCAACTCTTGCAACGTATTTTATAACTAATAATTGTAATCAAAAGATCTGTATTTTTTAACGTACAATTGTTATTGTAAACAAATGTTAACTATCATGAGGCATGGGTGAAATACTTATGTACTATCAAGTTATGTTAACAATCTTATGGCACTATTCGTGGCACTTGAGTGAAGTAAAGTCTGACGGCCTAACCTCTAATTAGAATACACCATGTTTGGTTATTTGTAAGTATTATTTGAAGTAAAATTATGTGTTTCGTTGCAAGGGTCGATTTAACTGATTACTTTGGCTTCCGTATTCGTTTTAGTTTTTCCTGCAATGCTTTGAGTGACGCCTTCTACTTCGTTTCTGGAAGACAAGGTCTGCTATCTTGGTACATGTATTTAATAATAGCCCATATGAGATGATATATTATAGGATGGTTGTGAATCATGAAAATGTTGCAAATTTAGTCATGATGATTCAGCCTTTTTTAATTTCTTATGCTTTTAATTTTGTAGCGGGTCCGACTCTCTTTGATGTGGCCTCCATTGCCGCTGACCGGCTACTGATGTAAGTTTTAATCCAAGTGGGCACTTATGTTAATGTAAGTTTGCGAACATAAGCAATTGGTTTTGCTTCAACATTAATTTGGTCCAGTTGGCTTATTTTGATATTTTGTAGATGCAGCGTTGCTTCAACATTAGTTTGGTCCAGTAACTTTAAATGACTACAAAATGTAATAGTTTGAACGGCAATTTTTGTTGCTGTAATGATACTTTTTTACAGTATTTTTAAGTTATTTTTGATGTTGTAACTGTAATTTCTTGCTACTGTTTTGGTGATGTTTCATACGCAGTTTATAGTCTGAATTCTATGCTGTTTTGCTACTGTAATGATTCATTTTTACAGCATTTAAAAGTTGTTTCTGGTGCTGTAATTTTGTTATCTTGGTACTGTTTTGAGGGTGTTTTGTATGCAGTTTTTTTGGCTTAATTCTATGATGTTTTTGGTTTAATTCTATGCTGTAATGATACATTTTTACAACTTATCAAGAATTATTACCAGGTTATAAATGGGTTTGGAGGAATAATTTGTGTTTATGCTCATTATATGTTGGTATTGGACAACTTACGTTTCACCAAGAATTGAAAGAATAAGAGACAACACGTCGGCATTGAGCGGTTAATACATACGTCTTACATCTAACTTTATTTTACTTAAAAAATAATATTGAATAATCGTATAATTTTGATCATTTAACAAACCCGTGTTTTCACGGGTCTTAAAACTAGTATCTCATCCAATTTTCCATAACACCTTAATTTTACCTAAATTCATGGAACACTATTTTCACTAAAAAATCATCATCAGTAATCATTAAATGTATTTATTCTTCAATTTCAAAAATTGGAAACTCACAAATTCAGAATAACGTCAAATAATACAGACCATGAACTTCCAAGTCGAAACCCACTAGTCGTCCACTTTAGTTTCTCAAATCGATGTCTTGTTATTGTTTGTGTAACACATTATCATGACCCTAATTTTGTTTCTCATTCGAGTTTGTTTTTATAATTGTTTATCCTGAATCAATACAAGCATTAGGCGAAGCCGGTATCATTCTGGCGTTCATCCTTCTCGCGATAACCACCATCACCAAGCAAGATATGTGATTTCGTCCTTCCTTTTTCCTTAAATTCCAGCTTTTCAAATTGGACAAGATTCAAGGGAAAATCTAATTTAAATTGGTGGCCGGAAATTGGTTACTATCATCAGCCATATTTTCCGTTCACATCACAACCACTACCGACATCGTGAACACCTAGATCTTATATAAACTCCACCTACTTTAAAGTCCATCGCAAGCACCATCATCGAGTCTGGATCTGGAAATCTCTGGCTACCGCAACTAATGGTTCTTGATCTGGAAGAGCTGAAGGGAATCGATAGTGGTGGTGTTTGTTGGTGCTCATGGTGGTTGTGCTCTCGGTGGTGGTATCGGATTTGCAGAGCTGCTAGAGCTGTAGTTACCAGTGTGGTAGCAGTGGGGATGAATTGGTAGTCTCCAAGCGTTTCTAATCTTTAATTTTCCATTGCATAATAAAGAATTTGTGTATGATTTTGTTGATATGAATTGGATATAAAATGAGGGCTTGGGAGGAAAAAGGGGGTAATGGTGACTAAGGTTTGAAGATGGTGATAAACAAAAGACAAGAGATAAGGGTAATTTGTCGTTCACATTGACTTAACGACCTTTTTGTTAGTTTTAACGGAAAATAGTGGACGCATATAAATGGTAACCGGTTACCTTTTAGATTGGTTACCTTATACACACAATGGTTGAAATTAAAAGATACGTACACACAATTGTGGTCAAAATAGTTTTGTACACGCTAAAGAAGTCAACGCATAGTTATATGCATTTTTAAACACTTAACCCTTAATTAAACTGTATAAAATTAAAGTCAAATATGCCTTATATAGATGTTAATAATGTAAGTAACTTATTAAAAATTTTGTATGTCAATATCTTTCTAATTTTTTAAAATTATATGTTTGACATAAATAAATGGTGGCAAACACTAGTACTACATTTTTATAAATGAATGAAATAACTGGATTACTATCTTCATCATTTGCATAATTTCTCACGATATGAAAGTAGAGCAAGATATCTAACTATTTATAGGTGTAATGTCTTTAATTTTTATCATTCTGTCTTTCTTTAGAATTTATATTTGCATTTTACGTGTTGAAGTAAAAATAATGATTACTATATGGGAAATGCTATTGACAGCCTTTAGGGCTGTCAATAAGAACCCTTAAACTTATTTATTAAACTCAAATTTTTCTTTATTATCAAAAATCATAATTAATACATCACATATAAAAGGAAAGTTTTAATGAATTAAATACAAAACTTCAATGTATTAATTATAATTTTGATTATATAAGAAAACTTTAACTTCAATAAATGCACTTATTGATAGCCCTTAGGGTTGTAAATAGCATTTTCCTTATTATATTAACAAACAAGAATATGTAACATCTACGTATATTTTTATTTACTTTTACCAACATATATACTTTCTATTATTGTGTATAGAAAGGATTTGAGAAAATCTAAATCATGGTAAGTACATATAGTTCTTTTTACATCAACCCTTTTTTATTGTTCATTGAAAAATTGACTAATATTATTTATAGGAAAATGAAGTAATTGAAGAAATCAAGATAATACGAAGTATATGGTAAGATGTATAGTTTTCTAAAAACCAATCATAGAGTGAGATTCAAATGAGAATGAGAATTTTGGTAAGAATGGGAGAACCAGTAAGAATGTGCCACGTGTCACAAGACTCACTTTCTTCACATTTTTAAAATTAAATATCTCACAAACGGTAAGTCGAAAAATTATAAAAATTGCACCGTAAAAATTAACATTTTTTCCTCTTCGATTAGAGATCTCACAAGGTATATTTTCGACGAATTTTTTTATGGGTTATACAAATTGTACAATATTAGTATCACATGTGTTACTCGCTGGTATTACGTGTGTTACACGCTTGTATCACATGTGTTACTTGTAACATCCTCTCTTCTGGTCCGGTAATTTCTAATTTTAAATTGATGTATTTAACTGTATTAGAAATTATTTGATAAATATGTTTAAATTGCGAAACTTAGTTAAATAAGCCTCAGGACTTATTGTGCTTAGTAAATTATTGATTGTTTTGATTTACTATAGTTGACGGTGCAATAAAAGAAGTTTCTCGCAAATGTTTTTTTAGGTTCCAGGCAATAGATTAAAAAGGGACTAGTTTTAAGTGGATACGGGTCGGTGTAAAATCTTAACCGCCTTAAATATTTCCTTTTTAGGAAAGTTTTACACTTTCCCTTTTTGGAAACCATAAACCCTAAAGCTAAAAACCTTTAAATCCTTAACCCTTGCAACCAAAGAATTAAAACAGGTGATCTTGAGTTGATTTGATCTGGATCTTAGCTAGTTTGCATCATCATCATCATCATCTTCTTCAAAGTGTAAGTATTATGATGTTAGTTTCATGAACTTGATCATATTGAAGTAAGGTTACTAATTGATTTTGGTAGTCAATTGATGTGTGAAATGTTGTTATACAATGATATGTGGTGTTATTTGAGTGTTTAGTAACTTCAAAACTGAGATTCATATGATGGAAATGATGATATATGAAGTTGGGTTGAGCTGTGTGTTTGCAGGTCTGCACCTGAGCTAAAACGCGTAGGAACGCGATCCTGGACTCTTGCCCGGATCGCGTTGCCTAATGAAAAATTGATTCCATAACGTTTTCTTCTTGTGAACGCGATCCAGCCCTAGTTCCCGGATCGCGTTGCCAAGTGTAAAACGGTGACAGAACTTTTTCAAAGGGCGAACGCGATCCAGCCATTACTTCCCGGATCGCGTTTGCATGAATCAATTTGATGAGTTTTGCAAAATTTGAAAATGCATAAGTGTTTGGAAGATGGTGTTTTTAGTGGCACTTCTTATGTCATATTCCTTTAGTGGCATTTAGGTGGTACTTTAGTGGCACTTATCCATTGAAAATATATGTTATAATGTGGATAATTCTAATGAGTTATGAGACTTAGTAAAGAAGTTTAACGTCGACTGAATATTGTATATAATATTCTTTTAGTGGCACTTTATTGATGTTTTAGTGGCACTTTTGTAGAAAGATATTATTGTTACTTATGTTTGGAATTGATTAACAACGTGATTACTTATGTAATGTGTTTAATTACATAAGTACCACTAGTTGAAAACAAATTACTAACTTATGATTGATTTTATGTTCTCAGATAATCCAAGGGCTCAGCGAGATAAGACTGCTGAGTAAGTAACTGAGACGAATCAGGTGAGTGGATTTGAAACTCATAGTTTGATTTGGTTGTGTCAGTTTGATTTCAATCAGTAATTATAGGATTACTATTGATAGAATGTTAACTTGGAAATGATATGCCATTTGATTGGTGGTTTGATTAGCCTGTGAGCTTGATTGATGAATACAGAGGTCAACTAGATTGTCGGTTGGACTTGATTGCTAACGTTGGTCAACACAGGGTTGCGTACATGTGTTGATAGAGATTAGCATTTAGTTAGCGGTTAATCACTGTTTTGGCCTACAGTTGATGTAAGTGTTCTGATGGGGCCACCCGGAACAGGGTCCTTAGGAACCACCGTTCCTCTTGACGATATTTGTTGCATTATTGATTGTGAACAGATTGCTAGCTAAATTGAATTGTAGTTGATTATTCATTCACTTAGCTTCGTGCTAATCCCTCAATTTACTTCCTGCATGTTATGTTTAATTATGTGGGTAGTCAGGAAGGATGTTTTGATGCTGGGAATGTTTGAAACTTGCAACTCTGATCCAGTTTGTAATATATAATGTTTTATAGTATATAATGCCCTGGTTTGTAAATAAGTTAACTATGTTTGAATAGTAGTTAAACATGTTGTATAAAGGTTTGCGAAAATTTCTAGCAGGTTTTAATAGAATATGTATTTCAAGTAGTTGCTTCCGCCAAACTTAATATTATATTGTTGTATTAAATGAGGGGCGTTATATTACTAGCTGGTAACACATGTGTTACTCTCTTGTAACACATGTGTTAGTTGTTTTCAAAACCCACAAAAAAGCAAAAAAAAAAAAAAAATTTTGTCGAAAGTATACATTGTGAGATCTCTAACCGAAGAGGAAAAAACGCTAATTTTTATGATTTTTTGACTTACCGTTTGTGAGATATTTAAATTATAAAAACATAGTCGAAAGTGGATTTTATGACAAGTATCACATATTCCTTTAGCCAATGATCTCTTACCCAAGTGGTAAAAGTGAGGTGGGAGGCTTGCCTCCCTGGAGGTCTGGGGTTCGAGCCCAGGCAGTAGTGTATGGGGGGAATTAAATTTGGCCGTTCAAAAAAAAATCACATATTCCTTTATTCTTACTTAATGTTGCTGTACTTATTTAATGTTGACTAATTAATAGCTTTACAAATATTGGTGGGGGAAAATGAAAGAATAAAAGAAACCGAAAGCGTGAACAAAAGCAACGACAAATAAGTACTAAACATAAAATTTTGTGTTCTTATAATTAATTCAATATCGTGTTTAACGGTAATGTATTCATATTTTGTTGTAGGGTAATTTTCATTGGAAGTAAATATTTAATGATAATCTTCTAGGAGAAAATTAGTTTATAGTTAAAAATTATGAGTATAATGATCAACAGGTGGAGAATATTAATCATCTTTCCATTTGTTATATTATACAAACTAGAAAACTCATAGGTCGTGCGAAGCACGGCCCACACTCGAAAAAGTTACGGGTGTCAGAGTATCCTCCAAATTATACATTCTTAATCGAAACGAAAAACAATGTTTATGTCTTATTCTCTACTATAGCCTAGCGCGATAAAAAATAAAAAATTACAGTAATGACATTTGATAGATCTTCAATCTTAAATTACAAAGAAAGAGAACCGGTTATAAGATTCTCTAAAAAATTTAGTACGTATGTAAATCAAATGATAACAATCACTTCTCACGTTATTAATAATCGATCATCTCGAATGACCAATTTAACTATTAAGTATGTCCAAGTAATAATAATATCAGTCATATCATACATATACATATGAATATGAAAAGTGGACATTTTTGTTTTTTAAAGAGAGGTTGCGATTCCTTTTGACAAACAAGTTTATATGCCATCTTATAAAAATAAAGTGTTAATACGTAGTAATTTGAATGCACATCCAACTACATTTGTATTAGAAAAAAGCTAGTACTATCTTTTTAGTTCACGTTTCATTTTCAATCACATTTATTTATAAGATCAGTTATACGCTCTAATATATTTCATTATCAAAAGCTACACATATATCACAACAAAAGTCTAAAGACTCATTATCTCCGATGGAAAAAGGTATTTTACAGACTTTGTTATAACGAGAAAACCTTCTTAAAAAATTGTACATCGTAATTGCTAGCTCCAAAAGATTCTTATATTTTTCGTCAAAAAGATGTTAGAGAAATTGAAAAAATTTTGTTATAAAAATGTAAAATAAATATATACGTGGCGAAAGAGTAATATGCAAAATTTGAAGGATGTTTAACAAACTTTGGTAAAAAAAATGCAAAGATATAGATTCAGTAACTAAAAATGTTTGATAATGAATTGTAAAATAAGACGCGTACGATTTCGACATAAAGACACAAAGATGAGAAGTTTTAAAGTAGATTCCAAAGGTCAAAGTGTTTGATAATGAATAGTATAATAAGATGTGTACGTTTTCATCTAAAGAACGAGAATTTGACAACTTTTAAAGCATATTAAATTATTTTTTCTAAAAATAAATGCAAAAGTACAGAATAAATTGAAAGTATTTGATAAAAAATTCAAAGATGTAGATATGTTGAAAGTATTAACACGAAGATGATCAAAGTTTTGGGAGGATAATTATTTATTATTATTATTGTTATTAGCATGTTATTGTTATTATTATTATTATTATTATTATTATTATTATAGAAAAAAAATGATAAGAAAATGAAAATGAAAAGAAAAAATGATGGATGATGTGTCACCTAGATAAAATATGTAGTTTTCTTTATATATAGATTAATTAAATATAAAGAAAAGATAATATTTAAAGCATTCATTTACAAGAATAAATTGAGTTACGAATTGTTACTATAAGAACAAAAAGGATCAAATAAAGATAACAATAAAAAATCTTTTCAATTTCTACGTAATGATTTAATGTTGAGTGGTGATTTTAACATTATTAAAAAAAAAACTCATTTTCATTTTAGGTTGTATATCGTTACTGACATAACACGTCGACGCATCTGAAATTGATATAATCATACACTTAAAAGTTCTTTCCATTATATAAAATTAATTTATTTTTAAGGTATACCAAGAAATTATATTATCTCAAAATTGTTGTGTTTATATACGGAGTATATGATAAGAACCGATAAACAACTACTATATCTTATCTTATAAGATTATAAATATTTATAGCATGTTAACGTGTTAGACGCACAAGATATCTATTTAGTACGGAGTATTTACTATCCTAAAATACAAATCTTCATCAAATCAATGGTTATGAATCACTCATTAAAAGTTGCGCTATAATTTTAGAAACTCATTAGTATATATTAATGTTACTAAATATTACTCCGTATAAAAGAAATTATTTCATTTTTATTATTCTTTCAACCACATGAAATAGAAGTTAACAAGATGTGCTTCGAGATTTGTAATTTATTTTAACATTCTTTTATTTTTCTTAAGAACTATTTTTTCTTTTAGAAATTGTATGAACCTTTTATTTGTATTTTATAAGCTTTTATTGTATAAAGTGATAATTTTAGCCTTCCTATATGGACGGGATTAACACTAGTTTGGTTATATATAACTAGCTAATACGTAAAAAAAAAAAAAAATTGAAAAATTAAGAGTAAAAATGGAAAGTCTTGACCACCTTCCAGACATAACTAAAATCAAATCGAAATGTTGACATTCGTGATTTTTTTTCTATACGAATATAAGTGTGTAGTATTTGTATCATCTTTTTATCTTTTGTTTTATATAGTAGTCCAATTTAATTAAATTTATTAAATATTTAAATTAAAATAGCTAGTGACCATATCCGTTTTGTCACCATCATGGCCATCATCATCATGATCGCGATTCTTGGTGGATTATGACAGTATTTTACTATCTTGAACTTCATGGAGAATCACGAGGACTAAAGTATAGGGTACAAATTAAATAGTGTCTTTCGATCCGTTTGACTAATTAGCCAAGACACAAAGATCATGTATAAATGGCCGGATTCCATAATGGAAAGACACGAATAAGATGTTCAAAGAACATGTACGTATATCATCAAACACATCATGTGATTTAGCATCATAATTTATGTTCTAAACGACTTCCACGTTCGTTTCATAAGGTTCACACAAATTTTTTGCTAACTTATCTTGCTAACTAATGTTGCGTGTATCCAATCAATCAACTACTTATATATATATATATATATATATATATATATATATATATATATATATATATATATATATATATATATATATATATATATATATCGATGAGCCTCTAACACATATAGTTCGATATCACGAGATATATAGAGAGAGAAGTATAGCTAGTGACATTAATTAAGCGATGGTGCATACATACAAGACTCCTGGCGTTCGTCAAGATCGAAAGAGGGAGATGACGATTATGGAATTCACAAAATATTTGGACACACTCGACACAAATAACGATGGTCGTATTAGCAGAATGGAGCTTAGTCAAGCAGTCCGCAACAATGAAGGTTGGTTTGCTACTTGGAAGAGTAACCGTGCAATGAAGACTGCAGACGCCAATGGCAACGGTTTCAATATTGATCAGGACGAGCTCTCAAAGATCGTGGCATTTGCTAAACAGTTTGATTACTAAGGACGAGATCTCAAAGCTCGCGGCATTTGCTGAGAAAGAGCTGAATGTGAAGATTGTAGCATACTAGTCAAACATAGTAAGTATATAAGATTTGATTTGAAGGGTACGTTAAGATTAATAAACAAACACCTTCTTATCATATCTTATTTAGATTTAGATTAGATACGGATCTAGTAGATATATAACGTGTTATGTAATACTATAATCAAGAAATGAAGGGGTTGTACTTGTAGGTGTCTCGTTTCAAGTTCATGACCACTTTTTTTCTTTTTTACCTTGAACCTTGAAAATAAGAATAATTGTATTATATTATATGCTGTTAATGGATTAAGATTGTCTCAAATTAAAATCTCTTAATTAGTTTGATAGTACATAATATGTGAGTTACGTTGTAGGATTGCTTATATGATTAACATGTACTTTGTAATTATGATGATATCAATATGTTATTTGATACAATAAACTTAAGTATTTTTAACTTTATAAATGATTTCTTAATTTCTATGATTAGCATGTACTTTTCATTTTTTTTTACCTTTAATATTTTTTTTATTGAACAAATTTTTTTTACCTTTAATTACGTCACCAAGTTTTGAAAGTTACAAAAAACCCCCAAAATAAAAATTAGGGCTTGCAGAATGCTGATGGATAAGTAGATAACACCGTTAACAAATAAATCTCATTCTACCATACTCAAAAACATTGGTTGACTAAAAATGGAGGATCTTTTGCTTTCTTGTAAACGATAAAGCAGCTGGTATCAACTTGTTGGAACTGAAACTGCACCGTGAAGCTAGGTACATTCTCAAAACCGTTTCTTTTTAATTAATATTACTGCCATTGTGCTTCAAGTTATGTTTTTATTGTTTGCAAGTTATGGTGATGTTTGAGTTGTTTAGTGTAGCATGTGTTCATGTTAATCTCAAATCTTAATTTGAATAAATAAGACCAAAGTTTATGCTAAAAATACAAAACTAACTTTCAAATGTTCTGCCTTCTGCTCTGCTTCTCTGGCGGGTTGGCTGGCTGACTACAAAAGAGACCCTGACCCGACCCGTTTAGTTATCTGTATTGGAAGTTTATGGGTGGAATCACTAAACCAGGCACTACCCATGTAACCTGTGTATGTGAAGGTCAACAGGCTGTAAACATGGTGAATTCTAAATTAAAAGTAATTTTTTTGTTAATATTTACTTTTAAATGAGTTGGCGGTGAACAGGCGAACTCGGCCTGTATCTTAGACGATGTTGAACCACCAACAAGTTTAGACCCAACCTTAGAATTTGTGTTTGTTATACCGAAAAAAAGAAATTTGATGATGACTTGAAAATGAAATTATTGTGGTTATGCAAGTCATGAAGTGTTTGAGATGTTAGAATGCTTGGAAAGTATTTAAACATCATCAAACTATACTTACTTGTATAAAGCGTTTGGACTAGAAAGTGGATGTAGTATGATTGAAACTGTTAAAGAGTAAGTTAGATTTGTGCAGAAATCTTGTAAATTCTTAAAATTTGTATTTGTTATGAACTGAGTATATAGGTGTGCATTTAGGATCACCTCTTTGATGACTGTAGCTGAAACCACAAATGGCAGAATATGAAAACAGTCACCATAATTTTTCCACACAAAGCGAGACCGCCTTACAAACGATAAATACCATAATCCAGCTCCATTTCGAGAAGACTCTTGAGAAGAAACGAGCCATTGACCAACAGAAAAAGGAGCTGTGGAAGCTGTTTCAGCTCTTCTTCATATTCCTAGCCCTCGTTTTCACGGCCCTGGTCCAGTCCCGAAGCCTTAAATGCCGATACTGCTGGATGCCCATTGGCCTACTCACCCTTTCCCATCTGGTCTTTTACGTGTCAGTGGCTCAGACCCTTCGATGCATCAACGGGCTCAAGTATCAAAGGAGATGCCATAAGTTGACATTTAGGGTAGCCACTGAGCGGGTCAGGCAAATGGGTATGGGTACGGTTAATAACGATAGTGGTGGTCGTGGTGAAGATGTTACTGTTACTGGTGATGAGTTTGAGATACATTATCAGGAACCACCCAAGAGTTACTTTAGGAAGTTCAAGAGGAATTGGGGTCTATATTTTGGGTTCTTGATTTTGATCTATGTGTTTATGGTATCTTCATCTGTTTTTGTTCTTTGTTTCTGAATGTTTGTGGTAGTCTAGTCTAGTCTAGTCTTAGGCCAAGTATTTTGTAGTTGAAAAGTTGTATTTATCATTTTATCTCAAAGATTTTGTAGAAATTGGAGGCCTCAGAGTTTAAGCTAATTGAAAGTTTGGAACTGTTATCAGTATTTCTAGGTGTGATCTTTAGTAGATTAAACAAAACGTGGACATTTTAATCGCAACAACAATGGCATCTTAAAAATTGGTTTACACTTGCAGGTCCGCTTGAATATGTAGCAGAACTTCTGTACCAGTTGGTGTGATCTTTAGGAGATTAGATGGTTGTATTCTTAACCACTACTCACGATTCAGGAAAAATTAGAGATGCCGTTAAACAGAAAACACAAGTGTTGGGAAACTCGGATCCCGTTAAATGTATTTGATCAAATGGTCGGAAGTCGGAACGGAACCACGGCTAAAAGAAAATAGAATCATGGAAGTAAAAAATCTTTATTGGGCCTCTCACACATTAGTAGGCTTTAGTAGGTATAATGGGCCTTTTTAATATTTTAATTACTAGTAGTTGATTTCCTCGTTCTCCATAGACATGCACAAGAAAACCGGTTTCCCCGACCCGACCCGATTCCAACCCGAAACCGACCCGGTCAAAACCGGTTTTGACCAAAACCGGTTCGGGTTCTCCCCAAACCGCCGGTTCCAAACCGGTTTCACATTCCGACCGTTGAACCCGGTTCCAAACCGGTTTGGCCGACCCGGTTTGGAAAAACCGGTTTGAAAACCGGTTTTAAACCGGTTTTGAATTTTTGAAAAAATTATATCCGTTATAGCCTTGATCTAGCCGTTTTTTTTGTATTTTTTTTACCATTTTGCCATTGTTTTTCAACTATATAAAGAACCATTGAGTTACTTTCAATCACACACAATTACACACTCATATTTACATACAAAACTCAAAAACGCAAACTATATTCTCATGGCAACTCAATCTTCTTCGGCTTCCCATGGTGTTGGTTCTTCAAATGCACCAACGATTGTGAAACAATTGCCCAACAAAAGAAATCCGTAGATTTGGAGTGCTTACGACAAAGTGTTGTTGTCGGATGGTTCGATTAAAGCGCATTGTAAACGTTGTAAGTTGTTCTTCAAACCCGACTCCAACACCACCTTGAAAAATCATACCGAGAAGCATTGTGCGGGACTCAAAGGTAATCCGGAAGCAAGTGGGCAATCATCGATGGCACGAGATGGTTCTATATTTACATACGATGTGGAACGGTGTCGACAAGCTTTTGCGGGTTATGTAATTCAAGAAGCTTTGCCTTTCAACCACTTCGACAACCCTCGGCTTACTAGGGTGATTCAAACCACTCTTCAATCGCGATATAACAATGTAAGTCGTACTACTCTTAAACGCGATGCCCTTAAATTGTGGAAAGATGCTAAAAAACAACTAAAAATCGGTTTTGAAAATTTAAATACATGTGTATCATTAACAACCGATGTTTGGTCGGCTCCTCATGGTTTGCCCGGTTCGTACCTTTGTGTAACCGCACATTGGGTTGATCCCGCAACTTGGCAAATGATGAAACGTACCATTGCTTTTGAAGACTTTGAGTATCCTCACACGGGTCAAAACTTATTTTACATGTTACGAAGTGTGATTAAAATGTTTAAATTGGAAGAAAAGGTTTTTTCAATATCTTTTGACAACGCTAGTAATAATACACTTGCCGTTTCAAAATTAATACTAAAATACGCACCACCATTGAAGGGCATTTTTTATCATAGTCGATGTGTTGTACACATCATTAACTTGGTTGTGCAAGCCGGACTAGCGGTTGAAGATGTAGACGAAGTAAAAACGAGATTTAAATCTATGTTGCAAGACGTTTTTCAAAAGGGTAAAGCTAGATACAAATCTTATATGAAATTGTGCAAGGATACGAATTCTATTTTTTTAACCCCTAATTGGGACATGCCCGTTAGATGGAATTCGACCTACCATATGTTTGTATGTGGTTTACGCCAACGCGATACTTTACAAGTTTTCCATGATCATCTTGTTACAAAAGGCCATGCAACACCATTTCCAATCATATATTGGGAGTATATTAAAAAGATTGTCGAATTGCTCAAACTTTTCAAAACCGCGACTACTTTATTATCGGGTGTTTATTATCCAACTAGCCATTTGGTGCTTAATCAAATTTGGTTAATGACTACAAAATTAAACGACTACGTGTATGAAGGTCCTATATTTGAAGAAATGGTGGCTCCCATGAAAGAAAAACTAAAAAAATATTTTCAAGAAATGCCACCGGTAATTACTTGTTCCGCCGCAATGAACCCTTGTTTAAACGTTACCGGGGTAGAAATGCTTATCGATAACATTTGTCACAATTTGGATTTGAATGAGGCCGACCCATTGTTTTCACATAATGCAAAAACGGATTTTAACAAATGTTTGGGAGATTTATTTGGCGTATATTTTCAAAAATATAGTTCAACCACACATGTGTCCGGTAGTACGGCTAACCCAATGTTTTCTTCATCTTCTTCTAGCAATCCAATGCTAAACTTTTATAATAGTTTAAGACAAGAAAACAATAAACGGGCAAGGGGTGATGGTAACCAAAATACCACTAACGAATATGGGAGATATACGACCACGGATTTTTTGGCCACTATTCTACCCAATGAGTTCGAACAATTTGATATTTTGGCTTGGTGGAAAGAGAGGGAATCTCAATTTCCCATTCTAGCCATCATGGCCCGAGATTTACTAACCGTCCAAGCTTCTACGGTAGCTTCGGAATCCGCTTTTTCTCTTAGTGGCAGGGTATTATCTATACGAAGAACAAGACTCACACCGGCCTCCTTAGAGATGTGCATTTGCTTGAAGGATCACTTGGACGCCGCGGAACGCATACAAAATGTATCAAGTCTTGAAGGTGAAATGGAATACGAAGAAGACATACACAATATCGAGGTGGAAGAAGGTGTAACAATATCACTTTCCGACGAAGAAATTGCTCTTGATCAAGCTTCGCGCGAGGCTACCTCCGAAGAAGATTTCGACTTTTGAAGATTAATACAAGTTGAAGATTACTACACGATTACATTTTCGGGTGATGACCATGCCGAAGCTCGAAATGTATTCGTTGGTATATTTTATATTGTTAGTTGTAATTGTATTATGAAGACTTAGAAGACTTTTGTTTAAGTTATTGTTCAATTACGTTTGTATTACTAATGTTCTACCAATTCAATAAAAAAAAATTTGCTCCAAACATTGTTTATCCTTAAAAAGCCTAACGCTAAAACGTGTTTGATAAATGCAAGGAAGTTTTTACTAAACACACGGAAATGTACAACTCTTTATGCATACAGTATCACTTTTTATGCACATGTTTCCTTGCATTTAGTAAAACATTCCTTGAAAGTATCAACTCACTTTGAATTATATAGAATTTTCGGATTCAATAATATTTTTAAGGAGATTTAGAAGCCTTTTGGTTATGTTATTGATCAATTATGTTTCTATTACTAATGTTCTACAAAGTTAATGAAAAAAAATTGGCCCAAACGTTGCTTTTCATTAAAACGCTTAACGCCCTAACGTTTATGAATTATATAGAATTTTCGGATTCAATAATATTTTTAAGGAGATTTAGAAGCCTTTTGGTTATGTTATTGATCAATTATGTTTCCATTACTAATGTTCTACAAAGTTAATGAAAAAAATTTGGCTCAAACGTTGCTTTTCATTAAAACGCTTAACGCCCTAACGTTTATGAATTATATAGAATTTTCAGATTCAATAATATTTTTAAGGAGATTTAGAAGCCTTTTGGTTATGTTATTGATCAATTATGTTTCCATTACTAATGTTCTACAAAGTTAAGGAAAAAAATTTGGCCCAAACGTTGCTTTTCATTAAAACGCTTAACGCCCTAACGTTTATGAATTATATAGAATTTTCGGATTCAATAATATTTTTAAGGAGATTTAGAAGCCTTTTGGTTATGTTATTGATCAATTATGTTTCCATTACTAATGTTCTACAAAGTTAATGAAAAAATTTTAGCCCAAACGTTGCTTTTCCTTAAAACGCTTAACGCCCTAACGTTTATGAATTATATAGAATTTTCGGATTCAATAATATTTTTAAGGAGATTTAGAAGCCTTTTGGTTATGTTATTGATCAATTATGTTTCCATTACTAATGTTCTACAAAGTTAATGAAAAAAATTTGGCCCAAACGTTGCTTTTCCTTAAAACGCTTAACGCCCTAACGTTTATGAATTATATAGAATTTTCGGATTCAATAATATTTTTAAGGAGATTTAGAAGCCTTTTGGTTATGTTATTGATCAATTATGTTTCCATTACTAATGTTCTACAAAGTTAATGAAAAAAATTTGGCCCAAACGTTGTTTTTCCTTAAAACGAAGACGTGCGAGCGAAAATACGATTTTTATAAAAAAAACCGGTTTGAAACCGGTTTTGAACCCGAACCGGTTTGGACCCTACCCAAACCGGTTTGGGTCGGGTTGGGGTTTTGGGGTGCCCAAATCGGGTTGAACCCGAACCGGTTTTGGGCCAAACCGGTTTTGACCAAGTTTGACCAAAACCGGTTTCGGGTCGGGTCGGGTCGGGTTTTCCAAAAACCGGGTTTTGCGCATCTCTAGTTCTCCACTCTCCAGTCTCCACCAGTAGGAGGTTTTTGCTTTGGGAGGCGATTCGTACACCGCCTGTGTACACCACTAAATGTGTTTTAAGGTGTTGTACTGTACAAAACTGTAAAGCATATTTGGTGGTGTACGGTTAAAAACAGACGGTGTACGAATCATTGCCCTTTTGCTTTGGCAAGTAATATTTTTATCATTACTTTTTTATAATTAAATTAAAATTGTGCATCATTTATATGTAAAATACTATAATGCACAACTATGTTGTATTTATAAAATAATATTGGTGTAAGTATCACCGTCCTTTTGATTTTAAAGAGAGGAGATGATAAGATGATACGAGGTTCTGTCTAGTAAATGCCTTCATTCGTTTTGACATTATAATTTTAAATATAAATGTAGACACTTAATTTGAAACGGAGAAAGTATAAATTGGGTTGTCTAATTACAAATATATTATTATCTCTCTATATGCTTTAGCTTAATTTGATAGTAACAATTAACAACATTTCATGACTTTATGGTACTTTTCACAATACAAAGCCTTAGAGATTAAGAAAACTAAAATCTCCATCCCTTACATGGAAACAATATCTTCGAAATCGTGAGAATTGGTTGTTTTGTAGAGAAAATTTTTTAGTGACCATGCAACTAATCCATGAAATAGACAGAGATTCAACAACCATGATTACCTTGCCAAAAAACAACCATGCAATTACAAAGCGAGTAAATTTAATTAGACACATGCTGAAAACAACAACGGGCTGCTGGATCAATATAGAGTGTATGCTCATTATTGCCTTTCCCGTATTGTCCTATGGGCGAGGCATATGGGTCGCTCAGCATTGCTAGTTATCAATGTGTTTGCAAGATTATATATATACTCAATGCAATCATAACAATAACAACTAAAAACGTTCAATGACCAAAATGCCAAATTAATACTCCGTATATGAAGGATTGAGACATGTATGGGAACATTATTATATACGCAAACAAGATTATATTGGTGTGTCTATGAATAATCAACAACACCTTTAAATTTCCTTTGATCTCATCAACCTCATAAAACTTGACAACAAGCTAAGCATAATTAATTTTGTGATTAATTAATTAATTAAATTTTATCTTCCATAGAAATGGAATTCTTACAATGAGCAATAGCAGCTTGAATAGCAGCATGTAATTCATCCATAGTACTTTCACTTGTTACACTTTTGGTAGGACTCACAGTTCCTGAAGCAGCAAGTATTCCACTGTTCGGCGGAGATGTCCTCATAGATGCCGGAGCTGAGAACTGTCCTCTTTTTTTGCTCATCGCCGGTGGTTTAGTACTCAATGAGTTGCCGGAATATGAGTAGGATTGGTGGATAAATTTCCTGTTTGGCCTTTTTGATTTTGGAAATGATAATAATGGCTTTACCATTTTCATGTATCTTTTAATGAGTTGGGCTAAATCTAACTTAAGTTTCTTGTTTTTGTTTTGATCTTCATGATCTTTTTCTCGTTCATCGTCATATCTTTTTTTCCATTTGGGTATGCTAAAGATTGAAAAAGATTTGGATTTTCGGTGGTTTTGAGTGGTGGTTGTGACGTCATGGTCGTCGTCGGAGAAGGTGGTTTGGTGGTGGCAGTGGAAGCTTGTGTTTCCGATGGGGTTAGTATGGTCATAAAGAAGGTTAGTGGGAAGGGTAAAACTGTCCATTGAGTTTGTTGATGAGCGAGGGGAGATAGGGAGGTGTGAGAGGAAGTGGAGAGGGAGGAGGTGGCCGTGGAAAAAGATTTCATCCGCCGGAGATAAGTCGATTGCTGCCGGTGGTTGTGGTGGTGGTGGTGGGTGGGTATGAGTGGAGGTTGGTGGTGGTTGTGGGTGGAGTGAGATGGTGAAGGAGAATTCATGGGTAGGAGATGAAGTGGGTGATGGTGGTGATATGGTGGTTGTTGGTGGTGGTGGTGATGGTGATGTGGTGGTTGATGGTGGATTTTGGTGATTATCTTGATGTAGCATTGATTCTTGTTTGTTGAAATAGCTTTGTTTTTTCTCAAGTTTGTCACTAATATTTATGATTTCCATGCTTACAGAATTTGATAACCACAAAACATAACAGGATAACACAGAATTATGTAGAAGAGAGAGATATAATATAGAGTTTGGTCAGAGAGAATGAGAATATAAGAGTGAGTTTGGGACATGCTGCTCTTTGAGTTTTGTCCTTATAACCCTTATAACTTATAATAGTGTTTATTATTTTAAAATTTTAAATTTTAAGCATTTTATTATTTTTTTAAAATGAACTAACCTTGAAAAATTATATTGTATATGTATATATAAATTTTAAAATGTTCATAATATACGTTTAACTTATTATTGTGTTAATGTGAATTCAGTTTGTGCTCGTATTCTAGGAATACTTAATAACTCTAAGTGGGCGTTTGATTCGTGTAATGTTTTTTATGCAATTGTAAATTAATCAAAACAATTCGTATTTTGATACATGTGAATTTTTTGAGTTAAAGAATTTGATAAATTTTAACTAAGTTTATTTCTATACTAAATACCGTTTTGGAATAGAGTTGTCTATATTTGAGTTGATTTAATAGTCTTGGTCAATTATTATGGATTCCCTAAATTCAATTTAAAGCTATGAGTAAGGTTCAAATGAGTATTCAAATTTTGAGTGAGAATGAGGGAACCAACGAATTTATGCCATGTGTCACTTTATTCTCTCTTCTTCACATTTTTAAAAATTAAATATCTCACAAATGGTAAGTCGAAAAATCATGAAAATTGCACCATAAAATTCAGCGTTTTCTCCTCTTCGATTTGCCGCCCCTCAAGGCATACTTCTGACAAAAAAAATTTTCTTCCATTTTTTGTTGGGTTTTACAGATTAGTAACACATGTGTTAGTGATTGGTTTTACATTTAATTTGTGGTTAAGGTTATGGTTTAGGGTTAGGGTTAGGGTTTAGGGTTTAGTATGGTTTAGGGTTTAGTAGGGTTTAGGGTTTAGTATGGGTTAAGGTTTAGGGTTTAGAGTTTCGTAAAACGTTTAGGGTTTAGGGTTTGGGGTTTAGGGGTTAGGGTTTGGGGTTTCGTCCGAAACCCCAAACTTCAAACCCTAAACTCCAAACCCTAACCCCTAAACCCCAAACCCTAAACCCTAAACGCAACACTTTAACACATGTGTTAGTAAATGTAAAACCCACAAAAAAATGAAGAAAAAAAAACCCGTCGAAAGTATGCCTTGAGGGACGGAAAATCGAAGAAGATGAAACGCTGAATTTAATGGTGCAATTTTCATAATTTTTCGATTTGTCGTTTGTGAGATAATTGATGTTTGGGGTAAATGGGTTTTGTACATGTGAACATTCTCTTTCTACACATGACATGATATCATTGGTTCCCTCATTCTCACACAAATTCATATTCTCATTTGAACCCCACCCTAAAAGCTATATATATAATTACATTTGCCAATACACTATGATACACAATCCGCATAAGTTGATCGCGGCAATAAATAAATGATCTTAAATTCAACAACATATGTAATTATACAAATTCTTTGATTGTTTTTGTTTCTTCCCAAAGAAATTATCTATTTTATTTGAGTGATGGGGTCAACAAACAATTAATGATAACAAATCAAAAAATATCTAAAACAGTTTAAATTTAATTTGAAAAAATATATATATATTATTTATTTTGTTTGATAGTATAATTGTTGTAAGTGGTTGAATTTAATAGTTACAACAGGTCATTTTATAATACTACTCCGTAATGTAATAAATAATGCAGACAAATTAAAATTCACTAATCATTACTTAAAATAATAAGTATTACTCCTTCCTTTCCCAAATCAACTGTGATTTTTTCATTTTATTTTGTTTCAAAATAATTGTTCATTTTTTAAAAGTAATGTACTAATAATTTTAGGGTATTGTTAATGACAGCCCTTAAGGCTGTCAATAACGTGCATAAATTGGTTATACTTCAGGTGATATTTATGGGGTCAACTAAAATTCATGGGGTCAGAGAGTTTATTAAAGTATGGGTACAAGTATTACTGTGTGTTCAAAATTCTTATTGACAGCCCTAAGGGCTATCGTTATCATTTTTCATAATTTTTTTATTTTACCATCAATATTTTTTTTTTTCAAAACTAAGGCATGAAAGTCTGTAAAAAAGGAAAAGATAATAATATCATGTCACTACCAAGCTATGTGATTTCTTAAACTTTATACAAACTTATTGTGAACTTATTATGGAACGGTGTGAGTAGTAATCAATTAGTCACAAAATCTTATCTCATACGATTCATTCATATAAATATAAATTTAATGTAAATATAACTTTTATATATGAGTAATGTTTAATAGGTCTATTTACGTAGACTTACAATTATGTCTAATTTTCTGATTGATTGAATTTTTTCTCTCTCCTAATCTTATCCAATTAATTTTTCAAAACTATCAATCACTTCTTAGGTCTATATTTGGTTCTATACATTTAGGCTTACCAATCATTTTTCTTTATATATATACAAATACAAATAAACCATATGTTACCATTAAACTACTTATAATAAAGTTACCTACGAATTAATAATGGTTAAATGTTAATTAAGGCGTTCGTACTTCGTGGTACGTACCCGCTTAAAACAAAAAAAAAAACGTAGATTTCGAAGACATATTTGATGCATCACGAGGATTAAAGAATCTTTGTCACAGGTTTCTTTTTAGTATTTTATGCACATATAGTGAGGAGAATCTTGCTTTTATTCGATTTTGTGGGATTATTTATTAAAAAACTTCCCACAGATCTTCCATAGCTATAGGTAGCCTCTATATAAATCAGTATCTCCTGCGTATACCTGTTTAGGATGTACGTCTAACCTTAGTTTTTGTTGAGCTCAACTTAAGGAATTTTTATGTGGAATGTACGTTGTTATTCACCAAGTGTTTCAACGGGAAGTCTACTGATTGTATAATTGATAATTTTCGACAAAGACCCATGTTCAATTCTATAGTGTATGACTTCGTAACAGTGGCGGATCTAGGAATTAGCTATCGGGTATGCACAAACTTAAAATAAAATTTTTGCTACTCAAGATAATTGACAACTCGGGCTAAATTCTTGGGCCGGGTTTTCGGGTCAGCTTTTCGATTCATTTAGCATGTTAATTTCTTCGTGATTCATTTAGCATCTTAATTTCTTCGTGATTCATTTTTTAAAACTGAGATAACTTCGGTGACTACTATGAAGTTATATACCGCGATGTTATTCTCGACTACAATGATATAAAGAAAAATAACTACGTACAAATCCTATATTTTGGTTATGGCACAGGGCATTAATAATCAACGAGACGGCCTTGAATATACGGTACAAGATAGAACATGAAGTTTGCTAAATATTGAATGAAAATTGAGGGGAATGAAGAACTATACCAACGTAGAAATGGACTTGGCTAGTGGTAAAAAAAACTAGTTTTATTTATGTATTTCCCTCAATTATTATTGGATAGGAACATTTTATCATATTCTTTTAAAGTGGGTATGCACTACATTTGTGTAGGGTGTGCAATTAGTGTTAAAATATATAAAAATTGATGAATCACAATTTTTTTACATCACAGGGTATGCATGTGGATACCCTGCCTTCCAAATACATCCGCCTCTGCGTCGTAAACATGGTCACATTTTAGTATGACCGGAAACTTTTTTTATATTAACATTGAGTCAGCCTGAACAATGTTTTTCACATATTGCTTTTACGAGCGTTGCTGAAAGTTATTAACAACGTATGAAATTAAAAACATAAAGAAAATAATGTTAAAATGATTAGTATATATGAATCAACCAAAATTATGTTACAATGATTGAAGAAATCATTCACAAAGTAAGGAAAAAAACACAAATTAAATAATGTCAAATTAAATAGCTTATAATTTAAAGGGTTAAGTGTTTGAAAATGTATATAACTATGCGTTGACTTCTTTAGTGTGTACAAAACTAAATTGACCTCCATTGTATGTACTTAAATATTAATTTCGACCATTGTATGTTTACTTGTGACGTGTTATCAAATATAAGGTGACAAGTGGCATCTCTACACAGTTGACACGTCACAAAAATACATACAATGGTCGAAATTAATAGTTAAGTACATACAATGGAGGTCAATTTAGTTTTGTACACACTAAAGAAGTCAACGCATAGTTATATACATTTTCAAACACTTAACCCTAATTTAAAATCAAAGAAAATAATGTGACAATAATTGAAGAAATAGTGATTTTATACAAGAATTAAGGCTACTTTTGATAATCATAATAATGGTATTTTCATTTTGACAAGGTTGTTTCGTACATACGGAAAGTACAAGAATCTTTCTCGATTAAAAACATGCATCCGAATGACTCAAGAATATGAAAACGTCACGTGTGCTGATGGGAAATAATTAAAGGCAATTAAGGTCATAAGCAAAGTAGATTATGAATCAAAGTTTACTTAATCTTCAAGATGTACAACTACTTATTGATGAAAATCGATCCGTAAACTAGTTTAGTTTGGTTAATGATTAAACCAACTTGCTTTCCTCATAATCCTTTGAACATAATAAGTTCAAGATTTAGTGTTTTTAAAATTTTTTCTGTTAAGTCTATTTTAGAGGAGATAATAAGTTCATAACTTTTTAACTTATTTGGTTGAGTAATCAAGTTGGACATGTTTACGTTTTGGATTGAGAAAGACTACTTGTATGGTTTGTAACAGGTCCCATGCGCCTATATTGACACTTCTTATCTGGTCAAAAAAATATCACAAAAGATAATTGATTGCTAACACAACTAGTTAAGTTACTAGGGTTTTGAATCGCTCGTGTGTCGTGTTAAGGTAAAACTCTAATTAGATTGGGATGAACCGCAAAAAAACTTGAATTGGGATCTCTTAATTATAGACTCGTAGAAGAGTTACTTATTTCTCAGTTACAGTCGGGATTAAGTGATTAACCAAAAAACCAAATATTTATTCAGGTATTAGTTTGATTTACTGCATATGGTATTATGAACATTTAGGCCCTACACTAAACCTTGATTTAGTGACTCATTAGAGATGTCATAAAGTAAAAATTGAAGGTACATGGTTAATAAGTATAACCTAATAATATGCCAATTTTGATTATCTGATTGTAGTGATTTGTAAATCACTAATTTTTCTTCGTACATCACTAAATATACCTTAACTCGTTGTACTATACAACAATTAAAACATGATTAGTGATGTACAAAGAAGAATAGACGGTGTACCAATGTTCACCCGTTTAATACATGGCATATGTAAATATCCATTTTACCTCATGATAAATACATAATAAATAATAATTTTGATAAAATATAGGAGTGGTGACGAAACCGTTAAACAAACGGAGACAGAAAGTAGGAACATGGGGATGTAGGAGTAAAACAAAAAACACGTTAGAATTGAGGGAAAAGAAACAAGTGTGGTGGGACCTGGCACTCGTGTAACCAAATGCATGCACCCAACCCAACAAATTAAAGACAGATTTGTTTGCCACACCACTGCTCACTGCCGAGGTAATCAACTCATAGATTTGCCGATTCTAAGATGGGTGATGAAGTCCATAATAATTGTGCATTTTCCGTATAAGTTTTGATTGTGATGGATTTATCAAAATATGTTGTGAAAATATCACCTTTCTAAAATTTCTTATTATCAACTTTATACTCTGTATATATAAATAAATATCATCTTTGCGGTATCGTTGGTCACGTCTAAGAAATAAGTTAAGATATGTAGAATTAGTATAAGCCTAATAATTAACATATGACATCTTAATTAGTTTTTGTTAAGAAAACGTTGATAACTAACAATGTTGATCAGCTCACACATCCTCACACATCCTGATATAAGGTAATGCTAATGCTTACTTAGTGGTCTGCTAAGTAGAATGTCCGCCCATAACATAAAAACTGACATTTTTCTTGTATAAACTCTCCTCCGGCCGAAACTAACTACGCTACACGTATAGAGCTGACCTTGTTGCAGCATATAATGATTGAACTTGGGTCTATAGGCTGAAAATTTACAAGACTCCACTGATACATCTTAAGATTGACATGTGTTTTAACTATTATTTTCTTCTTATTTTTCACATTCATTTTATAGTTAACTGTTAACATCATGTAAATAGTTTGATTGTCATGACAACCAAACAAAAGATGGATAATTATATTATTATTGATTGATTGATGTGATAAGAGGAGTGAGGGATATAATAAGCCACGATTATTACAAGAGTGAGTGGAGAGGGTTAGAGAATATGGTCTAAGCAAATTGTGATGACTACCTCTACCGGCCCATACCATGTTGCTTGCATTGCCATCTTCTATGAAAATTGAGTGGTTATAAAGGAAAACACCATTAAAGCAAAAAGGTGGATGACCACCGTATCTTTGTTTTACACAATGTTTCTTTCCTTCTTCTCAAGATCTTTTGACCTCACCTACGATCACAAAAGCTGATGCCTGTTTTAAGGTCTGAGATTTTATATACATGTTGTATTGTCACATCACATACCTATCAAATCAAGAACCGGTGATAATCCTATCCCTCTACAAAATATACCTCGTCAAGTCATTTTATACAGGTGACAGTAAAAATGTGTCTTGAGAGGTAAAGTTTCGAGGTAAACTGCTGAGCATGATGTTACTGAAATGTGAATGGAACATAATGACCATGTAACCCATCAAAATCCAGCTCATTTCCGGAACCAAATTCTTTTATGATATACAAAACTCTAAAGGGCCCATGTATAACCCCAAACATAACCTCATAAATTGTTGGTATTCAAGATTTATGAAAAGGTTGTGTGGCGTTGCGTGTACCAAATCACAGATACTCCCAAGAAAATTCAACAATGAGTTGACATCCACTACAACAAAGAACATAGCATCTTTGATAAATCAAAGGACATGCCAATTATAAGCATACAAAAACTCATTCACTAGTCACTACCATCTAAATCGGTCAAGCATGTCGACAACGAATCCACTGTCAAGGGTATACTAGTCTTTTACTTCAAATAAACCCCATCACAAACGCAAGGTTATGTAAGAAACAAATAATATTGTTACATTAGTTATGAGTCAATCTACGACTATAAGAACTACAAGGTTTGTAGAAGTTAGATCTATGCAAATGATAGGGCCGTTGCAATCGTTCAGCAAATGTATATAATGTGATCTTTTAAGAAAAATAAAGAAAAAAAATCCTCATGAACCACCAATCTTTGTCACAAGTTATAAAGAATTTTTAGAAAGGTCAATAGTCAATGCCCCCTTGAGATGGAAAAGTAATTTATCTTGAAACTAATCTTGTTCTTTAAATCTATCCTGTGCTCATAAACAATTGTAAGTATTTGTAGGGTACAACGGTAATGTCAATCACTTTCTCTACTGAATCGCCCATCTGTCAGCAAAAAAGTTGAAGTCATGATTAGCGATTAAAGCATTTAAATTCAAAACACTAAAGAATCAAGGTGGCAATTCCGACCCATTTACTTATGAATGCGTCAATTTGAGTTATGTTCTCTCTAAAGGGTCAAATGGGCCCAATGAAAATATTCAAACAAAAAGGAATGGGGCAAAAGTGTATTTGTAATGCATTTAGATTTACGCAAAAATAAGTTTAATGGTTTGAAAAATGCAGTTTTGTAATCATACTTATCAAGCCAACTATTTAGACAGATCGAGACAAATACAGTTTCAGGCCAACCCAACCTGACCCGCTTCAACCCACACAAAAACTACCCATTTTGACCTGACCCAAACCATTTTGCCACTCTACAGATGTAGAGAAGAAATGTCTTACTCCTGGATGGTAATTTCCCTTCCATGGCGTCTCTCTTCTGTTGGCAGCTTACACAAAGGAAAGGACCATCCCATGGCCTTAACTTTCCGTTTGTATTAGAAAATCCATGGTGTATTGATATGCCTTCTCCAGGTTTCATTTCAATTTGACATACGGCACAAATAAATAACCGGAAAACATTACACAGCGGGTATTTGGTATCTAAACTGCAAGCCAGATAGAAAATAAAACGAGTCAAACTTGCAGATACTATCTACTAATACACAGTTATGATCTCTATTTAAGGGGTGTTTGGATTTTCATTCTGCAACTGATCACGACTTGTAGTTGCTATAACCAGTTTGACTCCTTTACTCCCAAGTCACAAGATGTGTCTCCATTTATAAAAAATATCTCCATTTGGTTTATTTATCTATTAATTTCAATTATTAGACTCCATCAAACACTCAAATAGCTCATTACTTGATTATTACAACTCCAAGCATCAAAAACATGTCCAAACACCATCTCCTATAGTTTGCTTTATAACAGCTAATTATCTGATTATGACTATTTAAAATCACTCAATCACTTTCGAGAAGAACTTCCTACTATCCGCTTAGCAATGTTTAAAGTAAAAAATTATCAGAGTAGTATACCAACCGTTCTGAAAGCATAGCAGATCCTTCCTCCACAAGTTCCTCCACCAAATCCGGTTCATAATACCCTTCTTCATCAGACTGAGGTGGTGCCTCTGTACTCTTCTTCTTAAACATGGCCTTCAATACTCCCTTACCAGTCTTCTTTGGTGGTGGCACGGGAGGATTTGTTTTTTCTGGAGGTAGTATATCAACCACTATGCAGGTTGTATCATCCCGCAATCCTTTTACTTGTACAGCTTCCTGCACATGGAAATTGTAGGAGTAAAACTAGATGTTCAGAAGAGGCTGAACAATGAACATTAATGACACAATGTGTATACCCATACTTTAACAATATGTGCTGCTGCTGCTTCTGGTGCCAAACCACGAGAGCACTCTAGAGCCTCTTCGGCAGAAAGAGCATCCCAGACACCATCACTTGAGATAACAAGCCTCCCACCAGCAGAGGATAGCTGCAAGTCACACATGAAAAATTCATTAGAGTTTTTAATGATGTTCATTAGAATATCACCCTTCAAAGTCAAATCGGAAAGATTTCTGCGCAAGTGAGTATAATATAATGCAAAGTTTTTGAACACTCAATCTGAAAAAAGACTTATAAGATTCTTCTGAAAACGAACTAGATTGCAAATCCATGCTGGAAATGAAATATATATTTCAAAAGGCAGATAATAGTAAAGACTAAAGACACTGATGATAATTATGTCATGGTTAGAGAGGAAATTAAAGAGTGGATAAACTGTATATGTTAAATGGGAAGTCAAAGTGATTCGAAATTCCAGAGGGAATCAGCTCACAGCAAGCACTTTATAAAAAATATTATCATACGCATAACTAACCTTCACTTGCTTTACATAAGGGACAGGAACGATGAACTCCCCGACATCCCGATCGCCAATAGATCGTGAAAGGCATAATCCCCCAGGCCAACATCTCAAAGGGCCAATCTAACAAACACATGAGAACAGAGTAAAAATCCGCTTGCCATACATAACATTCTACGAACAGAAAATTGGAAAACAGAAAATGAGAATTAAAGATGAGTAAAGCAGTTTCAACATAGAACATAACTAAATAAGCCCACATCGAGATACACGTAGTCTAGTTTGAGTAGTTTCTATTCTTCTATAACGTATTTCCATATCAATCAGAAATAGAACATACCATAAAAGTAGGTTAAAAACTTAAAACAGTGAATATCATCTTAAATAATGAAGTTTACAAATACATCGAGGAAAACATAAAATACCTCTGTACCACCGCCAGTATTAAGCCGACCAACCTCACCGCCACTTGCAGTGACACGCTCCCTCCTGTCAAACAAGAGAATACGTACAAGGTAAATCATAAAGACATAAGATCATGTCCAGTTCACAAATCCACAAAGGGAATGCATCAACTGAGTTTTGTTTACTTACTCTTCTTCATTGGTGTCAAGTCTATGATCTGCCGATAGATAATACATTGCCCCATCAGCGGATTCAAGTATACAGCGGGAATCCCCAACTGATGCTACTGTCACTATTGATCCCTCAATGATTACGAAAGTGACAGTTGTCCCCGACATGTGGGCTACAATCATAGCAATATGTTATACGAATGCATGTCAGAAACATATAGTCCATGCATGCACAAACATAATACTCTGTATAAGTTAATTCATAAGCAGAAGAATCTTACAGATGAAAATGAAAATTATTGGCCATGTGATACAATTATAACTGTATCCAGTAATATATATGGTATGTTATCTTCCAAAGATACGATAATACATCAAGAGTCAACAACAAATGTGAGTCGTTTACGGAGTGCTCCCATGCATAGAGTATTAGAGTTACAACTCTTACATCTTTTGTTCAATTTTCAAGCAATTATTGAGATGTCATAAAGAATCAAGTTTGTTTTCATGGCATGAATAGTAACTTTTCTTATCCAAATGAGTTACATTAGCTTTTTCTGTATGATTAATCTACCACTTCTTAAGTATGCTAATTCTTCAGGAGATAGTTGTTTATTACTGTTGTTAACAAGTTTCTTATAAACATAATGATCCACACAAACTTTACAAACAAAGGAAAAAGCTGCTTCCAAATTGAACAAAAGAGAATTACCTATGAGTGGAAGGGTGGGAGTACAAAGGTAACAAGGATGGGATGATGGTTAGATAGTCCATTATGGTTGACATCAAAAAGGTTCGATATTGCATCTTCACAATTCAGTATAGTTGAGACCTTATTTTAATTAATAGAGTTAATCCCAAATAAAGACGGGTCTTAAAGGTTCTACGCCATTATCCTAATGTATGCATCATCAAGATAATGAACAAAAATATGAAAACTAATAGTACCTGAGGAAATAATACAGAAAATTAAAGACTCAATAAAATAAATTCATTTCAATGTATCCAGGTACACGGATTCTAATTACCACCATTGGCCTTGAAGTGGAAAGGTGTTTCCTACTAGGCCTTAATAAGGTAAGTTTATTTCTTGTGTAGATCACTGACAACATCATACTAAATTAAGACATCCCATATACCAAGCAGTACAAGTGATTACATGTTTCAACATTATTGTGGTTGTACTTACTAGGTTCGTATATATATGCATTCTGAGCTAATATCGCAGTACTAGCAAAATGAATCTATGCTAAACCTACGTCATTATGATTCAAGCCTGGTATACATTACTACACGGGATCGAGTCACGGCCATCCAGAACATGTAATTTTGGAAGGAATTATGAAAGACATTTGTGTCTACCTTTCTGTTGGAAGTCTTTATCCGTTTTAACGAATCCGGCAACCAAAGCCCTAGGTAACGCGGCCACCCATTCCTCACGATTAAGATCAGGTGGAATAGCACACAAAACATTATTCAAAAGATTCTCCTTAGTAAATATAGCTGCTGCAGACCCATTATGTCCATCAAATATCTACAAAACCAACATTAAGTAAGTGCACTACACACACGATCAATAATAACTCGTCATCACGAAAACGTTAAAAGTAAGTCCATAATATTACCCCAAACACAGAATAGGTAGCAACACCATCTCCCAACACGCGTTCACAATTGGTCTTGATCAACGCAAAATCTTCCCCTTTTTTCGATTGATTAGCTTCACCACTAACAATCTCCGGTCTATCAGCTTTCTCGTTCACTAATTCACGCTTCAACAACACCGATAACGGCACATGCTCACTCTTATTAACGGACATATCTTCCAAAATCCAGATTTACAAATTCAACCTTCATACACACTCAACAGAATCCTATCCTATATATAAATAAATAATAAATTTGAAACAAGCATAAGCATCAGATTCGATAGCTTTAACACGTTTTGACCTAAAATATACATACATACAGCTAGCTATAAACACGATCGAACAATGTAGATATATATCAACATAAACAAAAATAAAATAATACGAAATACTCACATAGATTCGAACAAATTGATTGAATCGTGGATACAGAAGGTAAAAAAGTGTGATTCGATTCGATAAACAATGATAAATTTCAGCGCGAGAGAAGAGGGAAGGGTGTGTGTATGTGTGATAGCTGTGATTTTATTTTTGATTTTGATTTTGATTTTGATTTTAATTTTGATGTTGATTTTGTTTGTGAATTTGAGCGTGTGCTGACATGTCATAGGCACACAAAGCGCGTGAGTTATGAGTTGTCATTTTTACCTGTTACTTTCCTTCCTTTTTACTATGTGTTTCCTTTTTTAAGGGTGAATAGTAAATATATTTTTTACGTAAAAAGGTTAAAAAATGTGTGAATATAATCTATCAAAATTATTTATGAAGTCGGCAAATAACTTGGGGGACAATTTTCATGACAGAATGCATTAAAATTTGTACCCAAATTGAGTTTATAAATTTTAACACATTTAATCTTGAAAAAGTATATGTTACGAGTATTTTATTAATGTGTCATCTGTTTAAGGTGTCATACATCATCAAAAGTAATACTCCGTATATAGAGTACATTAAGACACTTTTTAAAATATTGAATACATTAAATATAGCAAACGTATGTTAATTACAGACAATAAACATATGATAAAAGTTGAATGCATTATCGAAAAATAATTCATGTATATAAAGTTAGGAAACAAAATGTTTCAATTATGAATTTGGTCACATTTAAAATTTAAATGTATTTGTAACTACCTTTCACATTTTAGCATTCATATGGCTTTATAATAAAACTTTTGGCATTACCATTGTAGCCAGTCACATTTAAAAGACATGTTTCTATCATGAAATAAGTCACACTTAATATGAGGTGTTGTATGATGATTTTTATTTATTGTTATTGAAAATGACTACTTTGACACTTTAAGATCATCAAATTATTCACATGTAAAATACAATGTTAACATAAAAACTTGTCACATGTTTACTGTTGGTCGTCAAAATATTAATTGCATTTTTAGAACAAAAAATAAAATAAAAAAATTGGCAAGATGTAGATTTTGAAGAAAATGGTACTGACATGTGTAACACCCAGTTTACGGGTCTAGTAGTATTAGATATTTTCTGACTGCAAATGATTATTTAAATGTATCAGAAAGTAATTTTGTTGTGCTAGTTGAAAATAAATGGGTAAAAGAGTCAAATAATTTATTGTGACTAATAAATTATTGATTGTTTTAATTTAATTTAGTTGACGGTAAAATAAAATAATATTTCCCCGTAAATGGTTTTTAAGTTCCAGACAATGAAAAGTACGGGGAATGAAATTTAAGCACTTCCAGTATACTACTAAATATTGAGTCGGTTGTTTAATTCTTATTCATATATACATACGTACGTATCATATCATACATACATACATGATGAACCCTAAATTCAAGAAGAAATCATCAAATTGGAGTTGCATAATTCGAATTCAAGCTTCAAGAGGATAGATTATCATCTCATAATCCTTCTAATCATCTTGTAAGTCTCTATCTCTTGAATTATATAAACCCTAGAAATTGGGGTTTTGGTGTTCTTGATTGAAATCCGAAATTAGGGTTTCAAATAGTTGAATTAATATGAGTTAAGCTTTAATAACATGTATTAATCATTCCATCATCATCATAAACATGTTATAAGTATTGATTCTTGATTTTCATGTAAACCTAGAAATGGGTTTTGAGCACTTGATGGAATTAGGATGATTTATATGGAATTAAAGCTTGTAGTTATGAGTAGAATTGTTAGTTAGTGCTTAAATTGTGATTAGAATCTAAGCCCTAACTTGAAATTGTAGAATTTGATTAAATGTTCATAAAGTGTTCTTGGAAAATTGATGATTGTGATGAATTGATGGGTTATTTGAGGAACTTGATATTAGTTGTGATTAAGAACACTTAATTAATAATCAAAGGGGTAAAGTTAGCACTTATGTGGATAAGAGTTTATGAAACCTTGTGTTGGGGTTTTGAATGAATTAATGATATTTGATGATAATAACATTGTTGAAGGTGTAACCATGTTAATTGTGATGGTAAAAGTTGATTAAAGGAGGTTGTGAATTAATGAGCATAAACTTGATAAGTAATTGTGAATTATGTTGTTAAGATGTTAATTGTAATATTGGAATAATGTTGTACATATTTTGAGACAAGTAACTAACTTGTATCATTCTACTGTATTGTCAGATGTGCAGAAGGCTCAGTGATATTAGACTACTGAGTGGATGCCTGAGGTGGTCGGTGAGTGGATCTCTAATCCTCAGTATAACTTGGTTGTAACGAGTTTAGTTACAACAAGTAACATATTATTACTATTATAGTTGCCATGATGATTATTAGAGTTAGTAATAATATGGTTGATATAATAACGTTGACCTGATGAATATGTGATTTGTTGTTTATGTGATCACTGGACTTGTTGTTGGCCTTCGGGCATCAGTTGTTAATGAGGTCAACGAGTTGTTGAACTGTTGGTTGGGCTAGTCAGTTATTCAAGGTTTAACACACCTCCTGTGTTAGTTGAGAATAACCACTAGCTATCGGTCTCGTCCGTTATGGCCATACGGATATGGTTGGGTAAGTGTTCTTGGGGAGCCTCCCGGGTATTATGGTTATCCCCAGAGCCACCGATGCCTCATTATGAAGTCCGTTGCTTGTTGAATAGTTGCTTTGATGATAAGTTGACCAGTTGAACAGTTGCCCTGTTGCTTTGCTAAATGGTGGTATTGTCTACTTTGTTGGTTATGTGTTAATTGTTGTATGCAAAGTTGTTGAGCTAAGTTAGCCTGTTGATTAGTTATCTACTCACTTAGCTTTATGCTAATCCCCCACATTAACACTTCTTGCAGGTTTTGGCTTTAATATTGGGTGGGCAAGAAGTTGGACTAGAAGGAATGTTTGACTACGAGGCTCTACTCTGATAGTTAATTTGTATAAAATAATGTTTAATCATGTTTTTATATAATACCTCGGTTGAAGAAATTATAGTTTTGAAAAGGTTAAATTTTATAGCATTGATAAAAGGATATAAATTATTACTATCTATTTGGACTTACGCTTCCGATTTACTATATTTAAATGATAGAAATTGAGGGGTGTTATAAGTTGGTATTAGAGCATAAGTTTGGGTGAATTGTACATTATAAGATGTTCAATCCCAAACTTAGAATTGTATCAAGTCAAACATTCCAGGGGTGGGGATTAGTGGTTGCATGAGAAAGTTGATATTGAATGTGTACTAACCTAAAACAAGATGCTAGAATGTTGTTTTGGTTGCAGAGACGGAGGAATATGAGGAACCGACTGGTATTCTCATTGATTCCTCGATTGTTGCTGGCTTAAGTGTATCAGGTGATTCTCGATAACCTTGTTGAATTTAATTCAGTTTGAATTGTGTACTTTGCTATGATGATGTTGATCTACCCTAAAGTAAGTTGAGTCAGACTGATATGATTCCCTAGTTTTGAGTCAATTGATGTTATTCATATGTTGTGAAATAAACTGGGTAGTTTATGTTGAACTTGAAATTGTTAAAAAGGTGTTAAGTCGTGTAGACGCTGTGTTGAATAAGTTGTTAATAGTGATTTTAATGTGAATTGGTGCTTTAGAGTTATAGCATGCCACTAATGGTGAAAAATAGTTTGTTGGACTTAGAATAGTCAACGTAATGTGGAATGGTTGTTTGAATAGTGGTAATATGAGTTGAAACCCAAATGGGTTGTTAAAAGTGCCCAATGGGTCACTTGATGGTTAAAAGGTTAAAATGAGTAGTGGTCTGATTAAAAAGAATGTTAAAGTGACTTTAAGTCATAAAGATAGTAGTAAAAGGTGATGATAATGATTTGGGTAGTCAATGTGATTATTTTCTTAAAAGTGCCCATTTGGACCCCTAAACGGGTCAACGTGTCAAAACAATGTAGAATGAGTGTTTGTAGGTGATGAATATGCCCACACGTCCCAAATGTATATAGAAACATGTTGGCAAAAGGTTGAAATCAGAAAGTAAGCCATTTGGAATATGGCGTGTCAACCAAAATGGTCGAAAATGGTCAAAAATGAGTCGTACGTCCGTTTTATCGTAAAACGTGTAAATTGAAAAAGTGTAAAAAAGGAAAGTTTCATTTTGGCATAGTGGACGTGCCTGCAAAATTTTAGAGTCTAACTCTAAACGAGTAAAAAGTTATACGCGATTGAAAATTGGCTAAAAATATGAATTTTGCTGAAACTCAGATTTCTACTTGGGAACGCGATCCCAACAATCTTTTCTGGATCGCGTTCGTATGTGTTATTTTGTCACAGATTATTTTATGCTTGGGAACGCGATCCCAGCCATTTTCCAGGATCGCGTTTGTATGTGTATTTCGGGTTCAGATGCGTTTTCTCTTTGGAACGCGATCCCGCTCACTTCTCCGGATCGCGTTTGTATGCTTAATTTGGTTACAGAACATTTTTAACTGAGGAACGCGATCCTGACCCGTTTTCCCGGATCGCGTTAGTTAGTAAAAAAAAAAAAAAAAAAAAAAAAAAAATTTCTTGCGACGTTCGACGTAATACTTGACGTAGAAATTTTTTTTGAAAATTTCGGTGTCCGATTAAGACGAAATTTACAGGGTCACTTGGAAACGGCTCAACGGTCAAAGCTCATCGCTTCGCCATGAGCCCTGTCAGTTTTCGGCACTTCGGGGTCGTTTGGGGGCCGAAAATCGCATTTTATTGTTTTTCGGACCTTATTTTGAACTTTTAGCTTACGTTTTGTATTGGGCTTTTGTTTCATTGAGCCCAGAGATCATTCCTGTGACTATATGTAATATTAAAAGTTGTTTTAAGAGGTTCACACCTTTTATGGTGTATGAGTTAGTTGTAGGTAGTTTATTTAACTGCAAAATATGCCAGTAAATGATATTGTTGATTGTTGCTAACAAGGGTTAGTAAACATTGAATATGAAATTATGTTAACTATATTATGTGGATAAATTGAGGTGTGATAAAGTAATTGCATCACTTAGGGTATTATAAAGTTTTGAATTGAGTATTTTAAGAAAGTTGTTATACAAGTGCATGAACTGGTATATAATGAGATAGTTGAACATGAAATGCTTATTTGTAAATCAACTAAAGGTGTATAAATTGATGAAAATAGGTGGAATAAGACACTTAGCATTGACGAAGCGTTTGGTACTTAATGTACCATACGTAGTAAGAGATGTAAATAGTAACTTAATATGGAATCAGGCAATAAAGAGGTTGATTGATGTATGTGTATTAGACATTGTGCCTATGTTAATAATATATTGAAAATGGTGTTGAATGTCTATGTCGACTATACATACCTAATGAGATAAGTAGTTTGTAATTAAAAGAGATAAGTTGAAAATAATAGCAAGTTAATAATTGGGAATATACTTGCCATTACAGGTTGTTATAATTGTGTAAATTGTTGATATTACTGTTGAGAAATATGTGAGAGTAAAGATAATTACTTAGGAGATAAATGGTATGAAGTGGCTTGAGAATAAAGTGTGACTGACATAATATGACGACGTCTGGCCAACGTATTTATATTATGCCATTTCACATGGAGTTGTTGAGGCTACTAAGTACCAGGTAAAGTTAAGTAGTTTTAAAAATAAATAGGTAAGATATGTTGACCTGTAGTTGAAAATAGTCAATAATGGACTAAAATGAAAGAGTGATAAACCACTAAGTTGTTTTTTACTAATGTGGTACTGTACAAGTGATGTGTATATATGATGCATTATTAATAGTAAACATTAAAAGATGATTAATGACTACACCTTGTGTTGTTGAAATACCATTGATGATGATACATGGTATTTACAGGTGTTGTCTTAGCATCCAATTGGTGTAATAGGATGCTAGTTGATTATATAATAGTAGTTTTAACCATAAGAATTGACCTCTACATACTGTTTATTGTTTATTCTATATGTGATTATGATTATATGAATTGTGATTCTTTTCGAATAAGAGTTTCATATAATCAAGTTGTATTTATAATTACAAGTTGTAAAGTTGTAAAGTTGTAATTAGCTAGTTGCAAAAGTGAAAATTTTTAGCAAGTTGTTAGCTAAATTGCTAGTTGTAAATTGAGCTGAACTTTTATTGTTAATGTGCATGTTGTGGTATTCAATATCACTTGTTGTGAATAGTGTAAAGATGGAATGTTCACATGGATATGTGTTACATTGAGTACTAGTGATTACGTGTTTAAATTGTTTACATGATTAAGTATGACTGATCAAGTAAGTGGTCATTTGAACTTATTAGAGACAGGATGTAGGAGTAATGCTTGTACATTGGAGTATATAGAAAACATGTGCATGTGGATATGTGCATAAAGAAGAATTGAAATTGTGTACATATACTATGAGATGTCCTTGTTGCTGGATAGTGTAATTTGTGATAACAAAATTAAGACACATTATATGTGTTTGAGTGATTTTAATTGAAATACACCCTGGTGGTGTGTGAGTTGATAAAATAATACATATTTGGGTAAATAGATTGGAATGTATACACATTGACGTTATGTAATTAGGGGTATGCATGACGGTTGTATATATATATATATATATATATATATATATATATATATATATATATATATATAAGTTATTTTAACTTGTACTCCTCTCGTGTGCATGTAATAATGAGTAAATATGTGATCAGAAGTGTGTGGGAGCTATAGTATTAGTGAATTGAAATGAGAGTGAGTAAGAGATCTTATTTCAATAAATTGATTAGGTGTGATCAGATTTCGAGGACGAAATCTCTTTAAGGAGGGGAGAGTTGTAACACCCAGTTTACGGGTCTAGTAGTATTAGATATTTTCTGACTGCAAATGATTATTTAAATGTATCAGAAAGTAATTTTGTTGTGCTAGTTGAAAATAAATGGGTAAAAGAGTCAAATAATTTATTGTGACTAATAAATTATTGATTGTTTTAATTTAATTTAGTTGACGGTAAAATAAAATAATATTTCCCCGTAAATGGTTTTTAAGTTCCAGACAATGAAAAGTACGGGGAATGAAATTTAAGCACTTCCAGTATACTACTAAATATTGAGTCGGTTGTTTAATTCTTATTCATATATACATACGTACGTATCATATCATACATACATACATGATGAACCCTAAATTCAAGAAGAAATCATCAAATTGGAGTTGCATAATTCGAATTCAAGCTTCAAGAGGATAGATTATCATCTCATAATCCTTCTAATCATCTTGTAAGTCTCTATCTCTTGAATTATATAAACCCTAGAAATTGGGGTTTTGGTGTTCTTGATTGAAATCCGAAATTAGGGTTTCAAATAGTTGAATTAATATGAGTTAAGCTTTAATAACATGTATTAATCATTCCATCATCATCATAAACATGTTATAAGTATTGATTCTTGATTTTCATGTAAACCTAGAAATGGGTTTTGAGCACTTGATGGAATTAGGATGATTTATATGGAATTAAAGCTTGTAGTTATGAGTAGAATTGTTAGTTAGTGCTTAAATTGTGATTAGAATCTAAGCCCTAACTTGAAATTGTAGAATTTGATTAAATGTTCATAAAGTGTTCTTGGAAAATTGATGATTGTGATGAATTGATGGGTTATTTGAGGAACTTGATATTAGTTGTGATTAAGAACACTTAATTAATAATCAAAGGGGTAAAGTTAGCACTTATGTGGATAAGAGTTTATGAAACCTTGTGTTGGGGTTTTGAATGAATTAATGATATTTGATGATAATAACATTGTTGAAGGTGTAACCATGTTAATTGTGATGGTAAAAGTTGATTAAAGGAGGTTGTGAATTAATGAGCATAAACTTGATAAGTAATTGTGAATTATGTTGTTAAGATGTTAATTGTAATATTGGAATAATGTTGTACATATTTTGAGACAAGTAACTAACTTGTATCATTCTACTGTATTGTCAGATGTGCAGAAGGCTCAGTGATATTAGACTACTGAGTGGATGCCTGAGGTGGTCGGTGAGTGGATCTCTAATCCTCAGTATAACTTGGTTGTAACGAGTTTAGTTACAACAAGTAACATATTATTACTATTATAGTTGCCATGATGATTATTAGAGTTAGTAATAATATGGTTGATATAATAACGTTGACCTGATGAATATGTGATTTGTTGTTTATATGATCACTGGACTTGTTGTTGGCCTTCGGGCATCAGTTGTTAATGAGGTCAACGAGTTGTTGAACTGTTGGTTGGGCTAGTCAGTTATTCAAGGTTTAACACACCTCCTGTGTTAGTTGAGAATAACCACTAGCTATCGGTCTCGTCCGTTATGGCCATACGGATATGGTTGTGTAAGTGTTCTTGGGGAGCCTCCCAGGTATTATGGTTATCCCCAGAGCCACCGATGCCTCATTATGAAGTCCGTTGCTTGTTGAATAGTTGCTTTGATGATAAGTTGACCAGTTGAACAGTTGCCCTGTTGCTTTGCTAAATGGTGGTATTGTCTACTTTGTTGGTTATGTGTTAATTGTTGTATGCAAAGTTGTTGAGCTAAGTTAGCCTGTTGATTAATTATCTACTCACTTAGCTTTATGCTAATCCCCCACATTAACACTTCTTGCAGGTTTTGGCTTTAATATTGGGTGGGCAAGAAGTTGGACTAGAAGGAATGTTTGACTACGAGGCTCTACTCTGATAGTTAATTTGTATAAAATAATGTTTCATCATGTTTTTATATAATACCTCGGTTGAAGAAATTATAGTTTTGAAAAGGTTAAATTTTATAGCATTGATAAAAGGATATAAATTATTACTATCTATTTGGACTTACGCTTCCGATTTACTATATTTAAATGATAGAAATTGAGGGGTGTTATAACATGAGTTTTCTTAATTTATTACATATCCTATATATATCTTGGCACACAATATTTAGAAAATGGTACTGACATGGTATTAAGATGAATTTTTTAAGCAATGTTGAATTAGTCGTCCAACTAAATTAAAGGGTTAATCAACAAAATCGGCTATGAACTGCCTCCTTTTGTTGCAGCTAAGCAACCAACCCAAAGTATTGTTCATGTACGCAACAAACTGGTTGGTTTCGTAATGCGATCCTGCAAAGTGTTCATGTACGCAACAAACTGGTTGGTAGCCACGTCATTGTTAATTGAACGTGTACACACAATATAAAAATCTCCTTTTCAATTTCCGACCACCAACATATTCCGGCGGCGGCAGATACGGGACCAATCTCTTTGTCTCTCTCTCCGTTAATAGATTTGTCTTGGTTGATCAACGTAACAGACATCTTTTCGTCTCTCTCTCTCCGCTTTGGTTTCTCATTCTGTTTTGAAAAATCGAACCAGCAACCGCCGTAAATTCATGTGTCACAGGATCCGATATAGGGTTTCTGATTCATAGTTTTTCTTTCATATTCCAGATCCGCATTTTAGTTTTCATTTACATACTCTGAATCTTTCATTTTCGTTTCTCCCTCCCCATCCGTCGTATGTTGATGGTTGGTCTTCGTCGGATTTTTCGCCGGAGCACACCGGAGAAGATGATCGGAACAAACCACGTATATTTTTTTTACTTAATCAACAAAATCGGCATTGAATTGCCACCTTTCGTTGCAGATACGCAACCAAAACCCCAAGTATTGTTCATGTACGCAACAAACTGGTTAATATATTAACCATGTCACATTTAAAAAAAAAACTAAAAACACGTTAATATATAAGTTTACCGGCTGAGCCGGTAACAGGTTACCATGTTGCTTACATAAATACAAAACCAACCGGTTTGTTGAATACATAAACAATACTTTGGGTTGATTGCGTATCTGCAACGAAAGGTGGCAGTTCATAGTCGATTTTGTTGATTAACCCTAAATTAAATTATGTCCTGTATAACGATGGGTGGAGTTACGTTTAAAGTAGCGGTAACTATACTTATGGGTACATTTGTTATACAAAGTGTAACTTTTCTTTGAAAGATTGCGTTTTTTGTTGCATTTTTTGTGTGTGTTATAAGAGTAAAACATTAAGATACCAAGGGTCACTCAAATTCTGAATCCTTCATTGTGTATAGTGAGCTTCCAAATTTAGCAAGTACTGTTGTCAATGACTGAATGTAGATGTTGATAGTGTTTATTAAGTTTCGAATTTTAGTAAGTACACACTTTGTCAATGACTGAATGTGTGTACGTTGATAGTGTTAAATAATTGGGGGTGGGGATGTGTAATTTAGGAGCATATATATGGTGTGTTTGACACAGAGGATTTGGAGGGTTTGAGCTCCAACTACTAACCTTAAGTTTGGTTTGGCAACATAACAAAAATGGAACTTTTTGTAAAAAAATAAGAACTTCAAATCCTAGCTATAGTCCATAGTTGCCAAACACACCCACAATAAAATAAAACAATCTTATGTAAACTTATATATTATACTCATTCCGAGTAATGCTACATAGGTCTAATTATATAGACCTAAAAGTAGAGCTAATTATCTGATTGGTTTAATTTTTTTCTCTCTTAATTTCATCCAATCAATTTTTTACGTCTACCAATCGCATCTTTAGATTTAAATTTAGGTACACAAGTTATATGTGTAACAATCAATTTCCCTCATTCATGTAAGACCATCCGTAACGCGCTTATGTGGCAGGCGTTCTCAAGCTCCAGAACGCCACAACGCCAGTAACGCGGCGTTCTGGGGCGGCGTTCTGGCGGCATTCTGGATGAAATAACGGAGTGATTTTAGGCGTTTTGATGGGTCTCACTGCATTTTTTATTTTTTTCCTTTTCTTTTTCCCTTTGAAAGTGTTTTAAAAAAAAAAATTGTGGGTCCTAGAATGGGTTAAAAAAGTGGCGTTCTGATGTTATGATTAGGGGCGTTCTGGTGTTATAGTTTGATGCTGATGTGGTGCTGATGTGGCAGCTGAAAAAGTGGCGTTCTGGTGTTACGGTTACGTATGGTCTAAGGTTATACCCAAGTAAGCACTTTACTATACATTTTTCTTTTTGTTTTTATTTATGGCACATACGTACGTACATATAATTATAATTAAAATTATATATTAGAACGTGCAATTTTATTCATTAATATGGGATTTACATTTTATATTCATACATATTTAAGTAACAATTAATATAGTTTCCAATCTTTTAATTGGGTTTATATATTTCAAAGTCTAACATTGCTAACAAGCACGACGTGCATTTTATATAATATAATTATAAATATATAATTATAAATATATAAATATAAACTATTTACGGAGTATATAAGAATTTCATGGACAGATTTGAAAATTTCCAGTGATTATCATGTCCGATAATTGTATTCAGACTTCAGCATACATATAAACTACAGTAACATACATTCAATATGCCCAGTTACCATTACTTCCCTTTGCAAGTTTGCATTGGTTTTTGTACATTTTTTTATTTTACTTTTTGGAAGCAATCATCAAGCAGAATTTGGCCAAGAATTGCCATAAACTTCATCTTGTACAGAACAAAGTGTTGAAGAATCAAGAAGCGTTATTTGAAGTTTGGGTACTAATTTGAGCTAGACATCGTTTCCTTAAGCCTTTTGCCAGTAGCTCGGCGACTGCTGCAAGTAAAGATATGCAAACAATAATCAGAAATTCGGAATAACAGACTCAATGGTGATCAAACATGTTGAAGTTTAGTGAAAAATAGCAATAACCTGATAAGCAGTTCCAGAACGCGTACATAATAATCAGTTCTAAAGCAGAATATGTTCACATAAATACGTTAAAGAAACTAAGAAACTGATCAATTTAAGCATCACAAGCAACACATCCTTATCATTGAGAAAAACTGCAAACAGTTTGGTAAATATTACAGCAATGAGCCAAAAAAGAAGCGAAAAGATGAAAGTTACCTGATTTTTTTTTGAGTTTTTGCACATCCCATTAATCAATACGAAAAAGATACCAAGTAGTCCTACAATGACCACAAAAATATACAGTTTATATCATTGTAAAGTAAGCTAATGAAACAGTTGTAGCTTACAGCAAGTAGAGCAAGTACCTCTTCCTCATTGCAGGTAACAAAATGCTGATTCTTCAAGAAAACATGTCCTCCCGATCTCCCTCTGCCACATCACCCTGTTCCAAATTGCTAAACTCCAAGAAATGTGTCGGCCTGTGATCTTCATGATAAAATTCACGTGGAGTCCCGAGCTTTATTCCATACTTCATGCTAACCGTATGCTTCACTCCCATAAAATTGTAATTCCAAGAACCGTTATCAGGAACCATATAAAAACCAAGGAAACGGTCACTTAAAAGCATTTGCACCTTCTCATAATGAGTTGGTAAATAGCCATGAGGATTCCTGCTTCCTGCATCCTTATTCGCGCGACCCCATTCATAGCCCGTTGGTGAAAGCTTATAAGCAGTCATCGAGCATGAACCTGGAGTGAAACTACAAGTCAAGATAATCGCTTTCTCCCTATCCCATTGCTTACTGTTTTCCAAAATTCTAGTATGAAACATTATGTCGTGTGGTGATAACTGAGGAAGCTCATTTGGTTGCGTGTGCATCCATCCTAACGGTTCAAGATCATTAAGGAAGTCATGTTTGGGGAGAACTGATGGGAGATGGACTTCTTGATGTGTACCCCATTGTGGTGGCATTATAATGCAGCGAATTTCTTTTACTTGAGAATTATCAGGAGGACTTATACCATACATGTAGCCAGAAATTTGAGTTCTTAATTCTGCTATGCATATGAATTTCTTCAAAATATTCTTAGGCATGACGTATGTATACCCTTTTGGTTTTACGTCCTTTGAGTTCACGTAAATATGATTCACACGAAGACTAAGGTTTGCAGCTGAAATTGCCCTTACACGCCAATCAGTCTTGGAATGAAAAGCAGCTTGTTCATATGGACTGGTGGTGGTAACGATGAGTTCATCACCATGAACATTGGTTGTTTTGGTGGTGACAGCTGTTAATTGACTAGCATCTTTATTCTGTTTCTCGATCTCAGCCATTTGTTGGCGCTGCTGTGAAGGTGAAGTGATTTCAGCACCAAGAATAATATCACGTATCTCGGATTGTGTCAGTGCTGAAGTATTAACATGATTCTTCTTTGCGTAATCAGACAATATGACATCTCGTAAAGCGACTTCGACTTTCACCCATTGATCATCAGTAAGAGAAGGCCAGATGTGATGAGGCTCGGTGACAATTGTGTTATCGGGTCTAAGCAACATTTTCGCCTTAACATTGTTCACATGTAAAGCTCTTAGAATCAATATTAGTCTCGAAAAAGCTGTGTATGATGATATACTCTTCAACCAATCGTCGTATATATTAAACAAAATCATTTGTGGTTGAGTTGCTTTTAGAATCAGATCACCAAATTTCTCGATTTTTAGACATGCTTGGAATGGAAGCTGTAACTCACTTCCCTTTATGACAGTATTAGGAAAATCGAGTAAATGAACTTCAAGAGGATCCAACATGCCTTTACGAGTGACGATTATTTGTTTTGGTTGTTCCTCAACAGGTAACGAGCGAACAAGAGCCGCAACTTCTTCTGCTGTTTTCCACTTAGCCAGTTGACCAAGACGCTTTTGACCCGCCCACACACTTGTATGAATAACCTTCAGAAATAGCATCCCTGTGCGAGGATTAAATATGAAAATCGCACCATTAATTGGTTTTACTGTAAAGTTTCCTTCAAACGTCTTGTGACTCAACACACGGTACACATTTGTATCGTCAACAAACCAAATAATCTGATTGCTGAATATCTCTCCATAGTTCTGAGATGATAAATAAGGCTCAGTTGGCTCAGAAGAATACAACTGCAGTCCTTTCCTTATTCGCTCCCTTAACACATACAAAGCCGGATTTGACTTCATAATCTTATTTATGGCTTGTGCAAGCAGCGGCTTTGACCCAGGGAACCAGTTACCGAAAGCTGAATGCAAGTTATAGGCCAGATCTAGTCCAATCATCACACCTGTTGGTGATGGATAAATAGACATGTTATCAGTTGTATAGTCCATGAACTTGGCTCTAGTATAACGCTCGATATCATGAGAATCGTAATCACCCCAACGAAGCTGCACATCAATCCAGTACCTATTACTTGCTTTCTGATCAAACACGTCTTTTGACTCAGCCACCAGGCTAGGTTTTGACATGGGCCATTTATGTGCAGCAAATAGTAGAATGTCAGCACACGAGCTGTTCATTTTGTAGCTTTTTCTTGGATGAATTGTTTCCTTCTGCACTGTCTCGATTTCAAGTGCATCCAGTTCCTGATCCAACACCTGGCAGAGATCCATTACCACACTCTCATGAATCTTCTGCCACAAATGAGCACGAAAAATCTGAATAAGAGAGATCTTTAAAGTAGGGATTTTTCCGTGCATGAATATTCCAGTTAAATCAATTTGAACTTGAAAACCGACGTATACATTAGCTCGGTTAATAGTGGGTGACCACCAAAGTGTGAACCGACGATTAGGAATTTGATTCAGCCCGGATCTTTGAGCATTAGTCAGCTTCTTGTACTTCATTGACTCTTCAAAACCTGAAGCTTTTTCCCAAAAAAGACCCTCCCAAGTTGGAAAGTACGTTCCTTTAAACAACGTATGCTCGAGTATTCCCTCAACACCACCAAGAGCTTGGATAACATCAGTTCGGTAATTATTCAGGTTCCAAAGTTTCCCATCATGCCTTTGATGTGTCCACCAAAATGGATTCTGTTTCATAACCTGATACTGCTTAAACTCTGTTCTAACCCTCCATCCTTTATCATACGCTAATGTATGTCGATCCTTCTGGAACAAGGTATTTATTCTCGGTATCCCACGGTCCCACGAGTCTTCCAAATCTTCAAGTGTTATACGCCTATTTTGTGACAGAGCTACCTGCCTCTTCAGAGCATATTCTGCCCAAATATGTTGTGAATCAATAAACTCATTCTCCCAAGGCTGAATATAACGATACAGATTTGGAATCAATTGATCTTCTTCATGACTCAAACCACTCCTAAAGTGTGTTACTCCAACATCTGTCTGCTGACTGTACCGAAGATCACTTTGTGGAATCAAAATATGGCTCATTGATAACATCCCAAGCCCACCTATTTCTTTAGGTGTGTAAAAGATCACGGGAGGAAACCTGCTTGGCATTTTTGAATTTAGTCCAATCTTGATACGCGTCTGGATTTTGTTTTCACATTTCACCAGCAGATCTAAAAGCTCGTGTGTGTGCACAGTTGCTTCACGGAAGTACGTCATTAAACCAATTAGAGCTGTATTCCACTTATTAACAATCTTTGTAAACGTTGTAGATCCAGCACTCATAAGAATCTGCCTCACACGGTTTTCAAACGCTTTTATATGCTCATCATCAACACGTAAGAAAGCAACTGCTGTACGCTCTTTAGTCTGTTCATTCTGCAAATCCCAAACTCCATCTTTTGTGTTACTGAATACCTCTTGAGTCATTCTTATTTTCGGCAATACACGAACCTCAAACCCACACATGCTAAATAGCAGGTTTGGATTGTCTTTGCTAAAAACCGAAACAAAACTGTTCTCCCACTCTATGGTTGTAATACTTCGAGGAAGACGATTCTTCACGTCCCAAAAGATACTTCTTCCTAGATTCACATCATGTTTCATGAGCCTCATTCTTGCATCTCTCGGCCAACACTTTTTATTGTTGTAACCAACCATATTCTCATTGTTAGGATCAGGGTGCTCAGTGAGATACCGCTGGATCAGATCACGAGCCTCTTCATGTGTAAAACGGATTAACATATGCACTCTATCAATGTACCTAGAGTACAATCGTATTGGATGTTGCGTTTCAACTTTAGTGTCCCTGAAAGTGATAAATTCGTTAGGCATTTGGGGTGGACCCGCAATTTCACTTGCACGAGTCAAACCAAGAAGTAAAAGATCCAACACTAATCCATAGTACTGCACCACAAAAGAAGAAAACTGCAGCCCACGTATCAGTCCATACGAGTTCGTGTGACTCATATCTTTATAAGACAGCACAACATTGTTCTTTGCTGTAATATAATCAGCAATATTGTGCTCGAGAACCAATCGTAGAAGCCTGTTAAGCAAAGTAAAATCAATCTTCTCATATAAATTCTCAAGTTTTGTCTGAAGCATCACCACACACTGCCCATCACTAGTGTCCCATATACCCTGCAAATTATTTATACCTTGACACCATTTATAAACCAAGAGTGGTGGCGGCTCTGAATCTGCAGGCTTAATCCAATTAGGAAACAGATGACGTTTTTCAGCTTCGTACCATAAATATTGATCAAGATATGCATCTGTAATCTTCTCTAAAGGCTCGATCTCATAAACTGGAGTCAAAGAGCTGTATAAATCCATAAACTCGACGCCAACTTCTTTAAAAGCACGTTGAGTAAGAGGTGGCGCTTAATTCTTGCTAACGTGTCATGCGGATTGTCATAAGCTTGTTCAATCAATCCCAATTCTTCTCTTTGGAGCTGATTTAACCTTGAAGAACCACTATAAGATTCCTTAAGCCTCTCAAGAGCGAGAATGAGAAGCTTTGTGTCATACTTGTAAGACATCGGTGGAAACGGTATGGGCACAAACTTTCTAGATTCCAACCAATGCACCGTGGTGGTGTAAATAGCAGTAGCTTCTTCTTGGGTCACACACGGGCCATCTTTCAAATAGTCATGCTGGCGTTCTTGTTCTGTTTTCAGCAAAAGACGAGTCAATCTCCCCAAATTCTTCCGAGAAACAGTCTTATCAACAGTAGCACCCCTCCTTATTCGTTCACGGTTATAATGAGCAACATTAGTCCACCAATCAGCTTCTGACTTCACATATCTTAGAATCATGTCCTCAATAAAAACCGGTAAACCAGGAACTTTCCAAGGAATATTTGCCTTCCAACAACGCCATGCTTCACTCAAATGCTGCAAAATAATTCTTGACTTATTTTGCTTTATTCCCTCTGGCATAGCATCTACGATATCGTGCATCACAGCAGCACGAAGCTCGAGATCATAATGACTTTCGACACGTTGCTTTGTAACAGTCTTAGCCACCCCTTTCGAATGTCGTCCCTCAAACTGGCGAGCGAGTAAATTTCCCAACCACCTTTCCAGTAAGGGCACTATACCACGAAGAAAAAACAACCACACCCTCCACATAGGAGCCCAGAACCCACATCCGGGCCCTTTCCCAACAGGCCCAGTATTAAACCGGTAATAAATCAAATGTTTCAAATCTTTGCACATCCGAATCTGTCTCATGAGTCGGTACTTATAACGATACATACCTGTTAACTGGCCAACATGTGAAAACGTATACTGAAGACCATCAGCCAACTGAAACGCATCCACATTCCCCAACCGAAACTGAATATTCACATCAACAACAAGCTTTGTTAAACGCAAGACTTCACGACAAAGATGAAAAGCATTTCCAAACCGTGACTTCTTACGCTCCTTCGTGGTAAGAGTCTTAACAGGCTTCAGATTAAAATTATAATCTAAATGAAGGTAATTAAGATTTTTCCTGTGAATCAACAAATTAAGCATGTTATAACCCTGCTTACAAACTTGCAAACCTGCTTCAGCCCAAACAAGTTCGGTAGTCTGAAAAAACTTGGTAGCCTTAAGAGACCGCAACAAGTGTGTCCTGTTTTGAGCTTTACGTGGTCGATGATGAAGCTCGTTTAACACAAAACATTTCAACAACTTCTGATAACTAACCCGAACTTTTACTGGATACGAGGATGGACAATGCTCCTTGTACCACTCAGACACAATAGGGACATCTTGAGCACGTCGCATATGACCAGATCTCATATTAAACGGACGTGGTGCAAATAACAACGAAATACCAGCAGCCGTAGTGTCAGTACACAAAGGAGTATTCTTAAGCAACGGCTCCACACCTTTGGGCAAACAGAACTCATCCTCGCCATCATAATCGACATCCATATCGAGTTGATCTTTAGTAGCACTAGTTATGGGATTTATCAAGGGATCATAATAGAAAGCAGGCATATCAGGATCATCACTTTTTACATACATAACAAAAGGTGTATGATAAGTACATACCTTTACTTTTCTTGGCCTACTGTTATATAGATGAGGGAAGGCGATTCTGTACTCTGTCCTCAAGGGCGAGCGTATAATGATTTTATTAATATCATTAAACTCGTTCCAATCTTCATCGTCTTTCTCTATATCACGATACAATGGTTCAAATTTCGGACCACCTGGTATGCACATATTAAGAGCTTTAGCATTGAAAAACGAGTCCATATCAAACAAGTAAAAATAATTTCGATCAACTAAATCAGAAAGCAACTGTCCTGCTAGTCGATGAAGCGTCGCCATAATAGGAACCGAAAGATGCCATTTTCGACCATTAACAAGTTTAGTCTTCACTAAAGGCTTATGATCATAAAACCAATTATAAACAGCAGAATCTTCCTCATGATCCAACTCGAGTTGAATCGTTTCCATAATATCACAATCCATCACATCCAAAAGATTATCAGCATAATCCAACGGTGGCTCTTCATCGTCAAAAGGAGGAAACCGCATTCGTTTAAAATGCTTTCGATCTCTCTTTTCGCGTCTCATCATTATCCACATTGTCCCCCATTGAGCCATATATATCGGCTCAACAACCCATGGTATCTCGTTCACGAATGTGATCGCTCCAGTAACATGGTACACGACTTTAACGTTACGTGCCTGCTCCCACGGCATTGGAATGTTCTCTAACAACTTGTAAATCGCGTGTGGGATGAACTTAAGAGCGCCTAAGTACACACGCTTATCGTGTCGATATTTGTTGGACGACATATCTCCGTGTTCTTTCATTATCTTTCGAACGTGTTCTGGAGGCAAGTCTTCTTTCGGAGTCTGGATGAAGCCGAATTTACGTTTGTCTCCATAACGTTTGGAGTTTAATTGTGTCCACTTCTTAGCCTTTTCTAACGGCTGGCCATCGGCTTCAGATGGAGACGGATGGGCAGTAGGTGGTGGCGGTGGTGAGCCACCGCGAATCATGATTGTGGAAGGTGTTTCGATCGAGTGGTTTGGAATGGTGATCGCTAGGGTTTTAAATCTGAGAAAGTGTTACAGTCGAACCAAACGAGGGGATATTTTTATTTTTATAAAATAGAATTTGGGAACAATAAAAGAAAGGGTGTATAAATATAGAGAGTTTTAAGGCGGTTAAATTAAACTTATGATACGGAGTAAATTATTACGAAATACTCAAAACTTTTAACATTAATTAATTAATAATAAATTAATAATTAATAATAAATTAATAATTAATACTCCGTACTTATCTTGGGCACCAAGTTATTTTTTTATTATTATTTTTTTAATGCTTACCTTAGGCACCACGTTTTCTGTTTCGAACAAAATAATAAAAATAATCAATAAATTTCTCTTATCTATGGCTCCGACGTAGTCTAACCGTTTTAAACAGTCCTGGACTTCAAATCCTGGCGGTCAGTTATTCAATCTTTTCCGTTATTTTGCGCCAGGATGGAGGTTATGCAATTAACTCCAAACAAAATGGCAGGATGTTAATTAAACGCGAGGATGATATCAAAAAATTGCCAGGATGCTGAGAAAATGCCAAGCCCAATTAAAACAATCCAAATTTAACGCCAGGATGCTATAAAAAATGTCAGGATGCTCAGGAAACCAGGATGCTATAAAAAATGCCAGGATGCTCAGGAAAATGCCACCAAGATGCTATAAAAAATGGCAGGATGGTTACTTAAAATTCCAAGCCCTTTTTAATTAATGTTCCAGACCCAATATTTAAATTGCAGGTCCAATATTGTCCCCAGGATCCTTTTTTATTATTTATATAAATAAATAAATAATCTATACTATATAATAAAAGATTTGAGTCATAGTCTTAAAAAGAGTAATAACAAAAGACTATTCTACCCTTTTAGTCTCATTCAATTTTGCAATACTTAAATTAAAAGCATTTATTATACAAGTTAATATCTCATAATGATTTTTTCAGTTACAAGTGTAACCTCATAAATATTTGTCATTTTTCATAACTTATATGACATATTAATGAATAATTAATGTATGTTAAGATTCTTTTAATATAAGCATTAATGAAAAATTGTATATTATTTACAAATTATATAGAATTTGTTACTGAATTTTTGACTATAAAAAAAGAGATACTTAAAATTTTTTCATATACTTTAAATATGTTATTCAACACTTAAACATTTAGTTAAGTGAATCCAAGTAATTATAAAAGTTAATATATCAATACTATATAAAAGATTTAACCATTTGCAATGTCAAATGCATAACTGCAAAAATTTTATAGCTATATTAGATATTTGTATCTTAGTATGATTTATAATCGCCCTCCACGGGTAAACTGGATAGAAAAACCTCCTATGTTTACCCGTTTTATTTTAATATTACTTAACTTTCATATTATAATTAGGGATTGCAATGTGTGTCGAGTTTAGGTTTGCGGGTCAAAATTTTCCCAATCTAAATCCAAAAATAACTTGATAAACGGGTTAACAGGTCAAAAGTAACCAACATGGATACGAACTGCATTAATTGTGCTGGTTAGGAGGTCAACCCGGACTTTAACCTAACCCAATAAGATAAATTAATTCGGTCGGCGGGTTGAGACTTGAGAATATAACTCTTCCCCATTTATTTCCGTGTAAAATTTCAAGTTGTGGCGAGAATTACCACCGAGAAGTACGTAGATACATTTGAAATATAATGTATATAAAATGATTTACAAATTGGTATAGCATTATTGTTTTGCTTTTTACTCAAATACGACATGTCGTTAAACAGACCTAAAATGAGTAAAATCTTTTCTCGCCGCTGCAGTGCGCGGGCAAAATGCTAGTTTTATATAATAAAACTTTATATTGGGTCTTTTTGGTTAATTGTAGTTAATTGGGTCTGTATGGCTATATAGCAGGCCCATAATCCTTGAAGGCCCTAATAAAATATTTTCTTTCTATTCGTTAAATTTAAATAACATAACTTTATATTCGTTAAATTTCTATGTTGTAATTATTTAATTAACATAACTTTTTAATCCTATAATGGTAGGATAGTAGGATGGGTAGGATGGTAGGATATAGATATGGTAGTAAAGTAGGATGGTAGCATGGTAGGATTACATTTTTAATTATTTATATAAGTAATTTTAATATTTTAATAATACGCGCCAGGATGGTACTTCCTTTTAACATGGATGATAGTTAAATCAAAACAAAATGCAGGATGAAAATGAAAATGCCAAGATGAAAATCGACAGGTTCCTTTTTAATAATAAAAATCCAGAATGATCAAGTCAAATTGCAGGCCTAATACCAATACAGGAGGTTTTAAGTTAATTTTCCAGGCCCAATATTTAAAATTACAGGCCCAATATTGTTTACCATATTTTGGTTATAATACTATTATAAATATTTAATTAGATATATCCAGGGACCAGGATGGAAACTATTTAATTAATATTAATATTCATAATTTAAATATATAATCCAGGATACGCATGAAAGTGAATAGGTAGGATGCTCCAAAATGCCAGGATACTAACTAAATGCGCCCAATAAGTAAATGGCAGGCCCAATTGCACATTCCAGCCCAGAAACTAATTACGATAATCAATTAATCATGAAGCTACTTCTCTGTGCCATGATGGCCACGTTTTTCGAATTTACAGGATGATCCTCGCTTTTTAATTTTTTAATTAATATAAATAAATTTAGAATTATCCGTGTATTCTTTTCACAACCTTCTCCATTTTTGAAATTTTTTTTGCCAGGATGATTTCCTTCCTTGATCTTTTGTATATTTTTAATAATATACAAAAATAAATTTAGAAGGTCGCATGTATCGGTGTATTTTTCACAGGCTCCTCAATTGTTTAATATCAATATTTGCCATGATGATTATTATCTTTTATATTTTTTAATTAATATAAACAAAAATAAATTTAGAAAACCTTATATATCGGTGTATTTTTTTCACAGGCTCCTCTATTTTTTAATATTGATTTTTGCCAGGATGATTATCATATATATATATCTAATTAATATAAACAAAAATAAATTTAGAAGGCCTTATATATCAGTGTATTTTTTCACCGGCTCCTCTATTTTTTAATATTATTTTTTACCATGTTGATGTCCTTTTTTTTTTTTCACAGCTCTCCATTTTAAGTGCTTTTTTCGAGGATATTCCAGTATTTGAGTTGTAATTTTTATTACCATGCTAATAGTTCGTATCATAATTGTTAAACCATTTTCAATCTATCTAAACATCAATATGGTATCATAGTGTAAAAGTATATATTATTTTAATACGTTTCGTCTTAATAATTTAATCATATTAGGTATGTCCGTCTTTGGCTTTTCGAATGTCCTGTACAAAACCTTGAATTTCTGCCCAAATAAGACCCTATATTGAGCTATAAGAAGTTTTGTATACCTTAAATAAGTAATTGTTAAATAGTATCATAGAGTTATATGTACATCAATTGCACAATATCCTTATTTTGTTTTATATGTCTGTAGTTCGGCTGGGCAACGCCCGGGTTAAATACTAGTTAGATATAAATTTTTATAAATAACTGATCCAAATTAAGAGTTTGCAGATGAAAAGCTTATAAGAGCATTCCCAACGGTAACCGGTTATCCCAACCGGTTACCAAGTGATTTGAGGGGAGGGTGCCAACGGGAACCACTTCTATAATCACTTCAAACCACTTCAAATCCCAACCGGTTATAACCACTTATCCGGTTTGTATCACTTGAAAAAGTGGGCCCGTAAGCTTTTTTGTGAGGGTGCTTTATATTTAAATAATTAAAATGAAAATAAAGTGGTTTGGAAGTGGTTAAACTGTTGGCACGGACGAATCAGTTTTGAATCAGTTGGTGTAAATCTGATGTGGCGCTGAGCCGCTGATGTGGCAGAAGTGGTTAGGAAGTGGTTCAACCACGGTTGGGAGGTGTCTAATCATTAAATCATAACCCTGTTATTTGTGGAAATCTGATGTGGCGCTGAGCCGCTGATGTGGCAGAAGTGGTTAGGAAGTGGTTCAACCACGGTTGGGAGGTGTCTAATCATTAAATCATAACCCTGTTATTTGTAGTAGAACAAACATGATTCTCAATTTGCACATAAAGATCCTATCTAAGATAAGAATTAGTATAACAACTAAGATAATTAAGTACAATAATTTATTAAGGGGTTATTAGAAGATACACAGTGGCCGATTTTCTATTATGTCCCTAAGCTTGCATTAAGTTGGAACAGAGATGCAAACTACAGCTTAGATCTTCGAATGCATGTAACAGGGTTGAAATTAGAATGTCTGATCCGTTTGGAAGCGAAATAACTCAAATCCCAATCTTCCACGTTCTTCAGGACACAAACATCAAACAGGATTTGACCAAGTGTGCCATAAGCGTTGACCTCTTGCAAGGCAACTCGACGAATAAAACATTCTTTTAGTTTTTCTTCAGCGAATTCCTCCTCTCTAACATGTTGGCACTCCATGGAACCTGACACAGTGAAATGATCGTGCAGATCAAGGGCCATTCTTTTGGAGTTCGGGTGCTGGTTTGAGCTAGAAACCGTTTCACTAAAGTGGCCAACTGGCTCTGGGATCTCAATGTGGGGGGCTAGCCCAATGCCGTTGTTTCTGCTTTTAAGTTGCTGCACTCTTGTGGCATATATGGATGCAGCCTTTGCCAGTAGCTCGGTTACAGCTGCCTTGTACTCCTCTGGGTGATGCAAATAATGACCTGCATGAGCATGATTTATTTATGGGGAATTTAGATTTGATTTTATGAGATAATCAGAAGGAGAAAGCTTTTATCTAGACACTGAAAACCAATTATGGCGATTTCAAGTCACAATAACCTGATAATCACTTCCAAATGCATTTACCATAATCAGTTACAGAGCAAAATTCGTTTACACTAAAATGTTTCCCTAAACAAATGTACTTGATTGAAATTAGAAGGGAAGTTTGGGACCAACCTACATGAGGTGAGCTACTCCATTTTACCAATGTAACATCAGCACCAAGACTTTGTAATCGTTGAGAAAAATTGCAAATAGTTTGACAAGGAGCAAGATCATCATTCTCAGAGCAGAGAATGAGATATGGTGCTCCCATAGCCTACATTATTTTAATCATAATAACAAATGGAAAAGGTAAGGTTTAAAAAGAGAACCTTCAAGTTGAAATAGATAAAAATGCAGTGGTAACTTACTACAGTCGAATAGAGAGTCTGCCAATATTCTGCACGTTGCAACTCAAAATTGTTAAGGAATAATGCATCAAGACCAGAAGAGATACCATTGAAAATCCATGTCACTATAATGGGAGGACGGGACACTTTAAGAATGGATGGATGAAGCAATAACCGGGTACCCACATCACTTGTAAAATCCGTAGGAGTTGAGTCAAAAATGTGTCCACAGACACACTCTCTAACCAATTGATATTCATCCTTGATCACAAATTAATGGTTACAGTAAGCCTAAAACTGTAACACCCCAAGTTTCAGATTTTAAAATCGTACACGGATATATTTTTATAATGAAATAGTATTAGGTAGATAACGAGATATAGTGAAAAACGTAAACGATTTTACCAGTTCCAGACTGTAGGGTTTAAAAAGGGTATTAAAACATATAGATATGTACGTACAGTAGTGTGTTTATCCAGTTTTATTTCTCAAATATTCCAGGGAGATAGAGAAAGAGCGTGAGAGAGTTGGAGAGAATGAGATTTCACAGAGATGATTTCTTCTTCAATTCCTTCTTTCAATTCTTAGTTCTACTTGTTTAATTCTTCCTTCTTAATCATCCTTAACATCATGTAAGTAATTCCTTTATGTTTTTAACTTAGGGTTTATGGGTTTCATGGGGTTTCATGGAGTTTTAAGAAATTGAGGGTTTTAATCCGAATTTAGGGTTTTAAATTGATGGAATTGATGATAATTAGTTGTAATAAGCTTGTTAGTGATCATATAACATTATGAAAGTGATTAATTTGAAGTATGTAGCTTATGATCAAAGTGGGGTTTTGGTGGGGTTTTATAAAACTAGTGATTTATGATATGAAATTAGTTTAATTAGTGTTTGTTAGTGTTTTTATGATTGTTAGTGATGATATAACATGATAGAAAGTAATGAAATTATGATTTAGTGTTTATGAGAATTTTAGTGTTTATGTTAGATTATCATGAAACTATGAAATAAGCTTAATAGTGTAATTAGAAGTGTTAATAGAGTATGAATATGATTAGTAGTTAGTTTAATGATGATTAGTGTTTAAAAGTGTTGTATGTATCATGTATGGAATTATGTAGGTGATTAGAGACATGGAAGCTTATGTTGATCAAGATGGTGAAATCGTTTAAAAGAGTATGGTGAGTGATACGGGGGGTTAAACAGGTGATTTGGTTGTGTAGTACCGTATAGCTTGCGGGCTAAAGGTTTGCACAATCAAGGAAAGTTAATTGTTAAGTTTGTTTATTTATGTTTATTGCTTATAATAGTTAATTGTGTTAAATTACTTGTTATGCTTAATTGTTATGTGAATACATGTTATTTGGAAAAGTCAGTAGTGATTATCTCATTAGCGAGTAATGAGTATGTCACTAGCTTGAAGGTAAAAGAAAGAATTGGTGGAGAATAGTGTATGATTCGATTGTGTTGGATCCGGATTACTGTTGGGTAAGAGGCTACACAATCGGGTGAAAGATTATGTGTTGATATATGTGGATTAAATAATTGAGATTATGTAGTTATGATGTTATTTTGAATTGATAGTGTATGATTCGATTGTGTTGGATCCGGATTGCTTCCGAGCAAGAGGCTACACAATTGGGTGGAAGAAAATGTGTTTACATATGTGGATTAATTAATGAAGATAGTGTAGTTATAATGTTATGTGAATCGATTGTTGGGTGATTATGTAGTTTGTGGATTTTATGGAATATGCTTATGTAGTGAAACAGTGTTAGTATGCATACCGTTGTGGTATGGTACTCAGTGAAATAGTGTTAGCATGCATATCGATGTGGTATGGTGCTCAGTGATCAGTGTTCAGTGTTTTCAGAGATCAATGATTTTGTGTTTATGTGAATTGCTTGTTTGATTTGCCTGTGTACTCACTAAGCAGTTGTGCTTACCCGTTTCAGTGTTTATGTTGTAGGTTGATGTTTTGATAGAGACATGTGGATAGAAGGGTTATGAGAAGCTATTGACATGGATATGGAGCATGCTTATGGTTAGAATATGCTTCTTTCTTTTGAATTGTTGTTTTGATGCTCAATTGTGTAAATCGCCCAAACAAAGAGTTTTTGAATTAAATATGTTGGTCAATGTATAGTAGTTGACTTTGAAAGTCAAACCGAGTTATGGTGTCTAGTGTATGTGGTTGTCAAGTGTATGAAGTCATATGATTGGTTTGGTTTGGGTTAAAGTGGTGAAAAGTGATTTAGTGTCGAATGTGATTGGTTGGTCAAATGTGAAGTGGACACATTGTCAATAGCCTTGAATTGGTCAAACAAATGTGGTTTGAGTGTTGAATTGGTTGAAAAATGGTTGAATTATGAAATGGGTCATTAAGGTGTCAAAATGGGTTGAAAGTGGTCATGTGGTGAATTTAATGTGTGGTGGTGTCATGGGTTGGTTTTTATTTGCTTCAAGTTTGTTTTGAGGAGTTAAATAAGTGTGCAAAAGAGTAGAGTTTAATTGTGTGTGGTTTGTGATTTGAGTTGTAGTCAAAAAGTGGTTAAAATGGTCGAAAAGTGGTTATATGTCCGTTTTCTCGTAAAACGTGAATTTTGAAAAAGTGCAAAAATAGAAAGTTTCATTTTGGCATTATGGAGGTGCCTGCAAATTTTCAGGGTCTAAGTGTTTACGAGTAAAAAGTTATGCGCGTCGGAAATTCGTATTTTGGTATTAGTTTGTGTGCAGCCCTGATTCCTGGGGAATCGGAGTCATTCCTGAGGAATCTGAACTTAAGTTCTAACAGCAACCTTGATTCCTGGGGAACGAGAGTCATTCCTGGGGAATCCGAATCCAAGTGTTAACAGCATGTCTGATTCCTGAGGAATGAGAGTCATTCCTGGGGAATCTCTTGTAAATTCACATTTTTGTTATTTGAGTCATTATTTGATTAAGGGAACGATATAACGAGTCTATAATGTCATATTTTAGATGTGGGACCTAATAGAGTGTGTTTTCAGTGTTAGGTAAAAAAAAAAAAAAATGGTTCTGTTTTCGGGGCGTTTCAAGTTGGTATCAGAGCAATGGTTTAAGAGAGTTAGGTGATCCATGATAAGATTGCTTAAACTTAAACCATTATGTGTTGTTTGATTTGTTATGATTATGATTATGTTTAATAGTTAATGTGATTTATTTGGATTAATCTGATTCTGTGATGATAAATGGATAATTGAGTACAGAGATGGTTGCCAGAGGTAAGAGTAAGTGTATGTAAGGAGTTATTAGTTGTAGTTTTGTATATGCGTTCAAAATGGATAATATAGTGAAGTATTTTTTAACTATGTGTTTAATTGTTAAATTGTTAGTTATTGTGTGTTAACTGTTAAATGAATTGTATGCTATGTGTTTATGTGGAAATCACATTAGAAAACGATGATATGAGATAGCTTGAGAATGAAGTGTGTATAACATAATATGTCTACGCCTGATCACCGTAGTTGTATTATGTTAGTTCACATGGAATTGTTGGAGTTATCAAATATTAAAGTGATTTAGTGTGATTGTTAGAATAGAGTGTAAGGGAAGAGGTGTTTAACATATGTAAATTATGGGTTAGATATCATGATAAGAGGAGATAATAAAGGGAGTAGGAGAAATAGATTTATATTTAGTGACATGTATTTCACTTATAATGTGAAACCAATATGTAGGGGGTATATGATTAAGAACTTGTAGAGTTAGTATTGGTAATGTACGTGGTGGTGCTAGAGAATAGTAATATATGCGTTTAAGTATGACCAGTGAACTAAGTGAAGTGTTTTGAGCAAGATTAAGTGTTTGTGTATGAACAGAGATAGCGTTAAGACTGAGTAGTACAAGTGTCATTCGTGAGGACACGAATGAAATAAGTGGGGGAGAGTTGTAACACCCCAAGTTTCAGATTTTAAAATCGTACACGGATATATTTTTATAATGAAATAGTATTAGGTAGATAACGAGATATAGTGAAAAACGTAAACGATTTTACCAGTTCCAGACTGTAGGGTTTAAAAAGGGTATTAAAACATATAGATATGTACGTACAGTAGTGTGTTTATCCAGTTTTATTTCTCAAATATTCCAGGGAGATAGAGAAAGAGCGTGAGAGAGTTGGAGAGAATGAGATTTCACAGAGATGATTTCTTCTTCAATTCCTTCTTTCAATTCTTAGTTCTACTTGTTTAATTCTTCCTTCTTAATCATCCTTAACATCATGTAAGTAATTCCTTTATGTTTTTAACTTAGGGTTTATGGGTTTCATGGGGTTTCATGGAGTTTTAAGAAATTGAGGGTTTTAATCCGAATTTAGGGTTTTAAATTGATGGAATTGATGATAATTAGTTGTAATAAGCTTGTTAGTGATCATATAACATTATGAAAGTGATTAATTTGAAGTATGTAGCTTATGATCAAAGTGGGGTTTTGGTGGGGTTTTATAAAACTAGTGATTTATGATATGAAATTAGTTTAATTAGTGTTTGTTAGTGTTTTTATGATTGTTAGTGATGATATAACATGATAGAAAGTAATGAAATTATGATTTAGTGTTTATGAGAATTTTAGTGTTTATGTTAGATTATCATGAAACTATGAAATAAGCTTAATAGTGTAATTAGAAGTGTTAATAGAGTATGAATATGATTAGTAGTTAGTTTAATGATGATTAGTGTTTAAAAGTGTTGTATGTATCATGTATGGAATTATGTAGGTGATTAGAGACATGGAAGCTTATGTTGATCAAGATGGTGAAATCGTTTAAAAGAGTATGGTGAGTGATACGGGGGGTTAAACAGGTGATTTGGTTGTGTAGTACCGTATAGCTTGCGGGCTAAAGGTTTGCACAATCAAGGAAAGTTAATTGTTAAGTTTGTTTATTTATGTTTATTGCTTATAATAGTTAATTGTGTTAAATTACTTGTTATGCTTAATTGTTATGTGAATACATGTTATTTGGAAAAGTCAGTAGTGATTATCTCATTAGCGAGTAATGAGTATGTCACTAGCTTGAAGGTAAAAGAAAGAATTGGTGGAGAATAGTGTATGATTCGATTGTGTTGGATCCGGATTACTGTTGGGTAAGAGGCTACACAATCGGGTGAAAGATTATGTGTTGATATATGTGGATTAAATAATTGAGATTATGTAGTTATGATGTTATTTTGAATTGATAGTGTATGATTCGATTGTGTTGGATCCGGATTGCTTCCGAGCAAGAGGCTACACAATTGGGTGGAAGAAAATGTGTTTACATATGTGGATTAATTAATGAAGATAGTGTAGTTATAATGTTATGTGAATCGATTGTTGGGTGATTATGTAGTTTGTGGATTTTATGGAATATGCTTATGTAGTGAAACAGTGTTAGTATGCATACCGTTGTGGTATGGTACTCAGTGAAATAGTGTTAGCATGCATATCGATGTGGTATGGTGCTCAGTGATCAGTGTTCAGTGTTTTCAGAGATCAATGATTTTGTGTTTATGTGAATTGCTTGTTTGATTTGCCTGTGTACTCACTAAGCAGTTGTGCTTACCCGTTTCAGTGTTTATGTTGTAGGTTGATGTTTTGATAGAGACATGTGGATAGAAGGGTTATGAGAAGCTATTGACATGGATATGGAGCATGCTTATGGTTAGAATATGCTTCTTTCTTTTGAATTGTTGTTTTGATGCTCAATTGTGTAAATCGCCCAAACAAAGAGTTTTTGAATTAAATATGTTGGTCAATGTATAGTAGTTGACTTTGAAAGTCAAACCGAGTTATGGTGTCTAGTGTATGTGGTTGTCAAGTGTATGAAGTCATATGATTGGTTTGGTTTGGGTTAAAGTGGTGAAAAGTGATTTAGTGTCGAATGTGATTGGTTGGTCAAATGTGAAGTGGACACATTGTCAATAGCCTTGAATTGGTCAAACAAATGTGGTTTGAGTGTTGAATTGGTTGAAAAATGGTTGAATTATGAAATGGGTCATTAAGGTGTCAAAATGGGTTGAAAGTGGTCATGTGGTGAATTTAATGTGTGGTGGTGTCATGGGTTGGTTTTTATTTGCTTCAAGTTTGTTTTGAGGAGTTAAATAAGTGTGCAAAAGAGTAGAGTTTAATTGTGTGTGGTTTGTGATTTGAGTTGTAGTCAAAAAGTGGTTAAAATGGTCGAAAAGTGGTTATATGTCCGTTTTCTCGTAAAACGTGAATTTTGAAAAAGTGCAAAAATAGAAAGTTTCATTTTGGCATTATGGAGGTGCCTGCAAATTTTCAGGGTCTAAGTGTTTACGAGTAAAAAGTTATGCGCGTCGGAAATTCGTATTTTGGTATTAGTTTGTGTGCAGCCCTGATTCCTGGGGAATCGGAGTCATTCCTGAGGAATCTGAACTTAAGTTCTAACAGCAACCTTGATTCCTGGGGAACGAGAGTCATTCCTGGGGAATCCGAATCCAAGTGTTAACAGCATGTCTGATTCCTGAGGAATGAGAGTCATTCCTGGGGAATCTCTTGTAAATTCACATTTTTGTTATTTGAGTCATTATTTGATTAAGGGAACGATATAACGAGTCTATAATGTCATATTTTAGATGTGGGACCTAATAGAGTGTGTTTTCAGTGTTAGGTAAAAAAAAAAAAAAATGGTTCTGTTTTCGGGGCGTTTCAAAAACACAGCCATAGTGAAAAGTATTATTATAAGAAGATGAAACTTACCTTATTTTCATGGGTTTCGCACATCCCATTGATTATCTACATCAAAAAGATAGAGCAAGTTAAATTAAATACTACTACTTAAATGACCACAAAACTATAGAAACTAATAGATAAATCAGTAAAAAGACAGCAGGAATGAAAGCCTCTGTAGATGAAATATTACAGTATATGCGTATCAGCAAGCCATATTCACCTGTAAAACTTTGTACATACAAGCTTTTGGGCCACCAGAAAATGATGCAAAAACAACTGGGCATGGTCCATCTTTTAGCTCCTTAACATACATGGATGAATTATTTATAATTAGTAATAAAAATAGAAAAAAATAGAGAAATGCTTATAATTAGTGATGAGATGTTATAAGACAGACGTTAATGAGCTCATTTAGAATGTCTGATGCCAATGAAGCTGCCTTATCTGGAGAAAACCTGAAAATCTTCACAGATGAATCCCAAGAAGCCAAGATAAAAAAAAGTGGTAATTTAAAAAAAGGGCAAAATGCATAACCATGTGATAAACTTCACCAAATTACCCTTTCGAGGTACCAAATTTACAATTATTTTTTTATTTTTATTTTGAGTAGCTCCTAACTTTTTGAAAGTAACAAGTAAATATGATCTACAAGTGGAAATGACCAGATTCGGTAAAACACCCATCAACTAACAACGAAAAATATTTGAAGTTGGACAGTTGGTTACCTTAAACTAGTAAACACTTCAAAGTTCTTTACCTATTTCTGGAAGTTTTCGAGAGCAGGTTACCTTTTTATGCGTTTCCCCCAAAAGATCATACTCTTCAAACCCAAAAGACTTTGATGCCAAAGTCATCACATAGTCAATATATTTGGTTTACAAGATCTAACTTAGTGATTGAATTAGTCAAACAAGCTTCATAAATCATATCATTATTAGGATCTAGCGTATAATTATAGCATGATCAAACTATAATCAGAAACTTAGGGAGAAAATTCAAAACGAAAATTATACTGTAGTTTGCTATATAACTGAATTAAGGAACATACAAATTAAGAAACTGAGGGTAGCAAACAAGGGAGTTCCAACCAAGAGAAGAGTAAAGATTAACATAGTTATTCAAGTGTTTATCCTGACTTGACATCCATGCAAATACCACCACTATTCCTTTCTTTGATCCTCTTTTCGATTCGTCTTCATTTCTCATTCCCCAGTAAAATCTCCCTCCAAATCCCCACATTTTATTCTCGGTTTACAATTTGTAATCTTCTCTGTAGTGTGATTGAGGAATTTGAAAAATATATCAACCTGCCTAAACCTGTTTGACTTCAATTAGTATCTGTATGGATCTTTGTCAGTATGAGATCATTTTGTAGGCTAGGATCCTCATCAAAAAAATTAAAATTCTCTAAATTTCCTTAATTTATTAAATTAATATTAAATGTGTTGATGCCACCAAGAAGGTTAGTACTTCTTGTGTTGGCTTATGTTGGAACAATGTAACAACGAAATTGTCTTATTTATACACATATGATATGACGTTTGATCTTGTAATCTAGAAGTTTAAGATGTCGATATCGCCATATATATGACAACAAAATGAGGGAAAGGTTGTACCAAAGCATTGTGGTTCTTGTTAACTTCATTTAAAGCCATCAAATTCTAAATGATTGAAGGTGGTTGAGTTTGTTGTTTAAATTATTTGTAGATGGTTATATCAATACGCTTTTTATGAATTAATTATTCGTTAGTGAAGTACTCAAGCAACATACTGAAAGTTTCATCGAAGTGCAGATTCCGAGTTCAATACGATCATCATCAATATGTATGGATATACGGAGTAATAGATATAGAACAAGAGGGTTTCTATTCAGTTACGATTCTCATTTTTAAATTGATCAGGTTTCATTGTGAAAATTTCTAGAGCTAAGTATATCACACCTACATACCTTCATTTCCTTTTACTGCAATTGAACATGTTAAAAAGGTTTTAATTCTATGAAACTTGCGTTGATATCTATTTTTGGCAAAAGGTTGATAAACGGTACCCCATACCACAATCAGCTACCTATCCATAACGTGAGGCATACATGAGTCATTGTGTCTATGGGGTGTTTCGGCTTTAAGTTGTACTTTTTGTGACAAAGAAGTCATACCCATTATGCATGAGTCATTGTGGTCATGGGGTGTCAGGGCTTTAACTTGTTCTTTTTGTGATAAAAATGTCATACCTATCACCAACCGCCAGCTACTGGCATATACTCCCTCCGTCCCATTTCTATTGTCCATTATTTCCATTTTGGGGTGTACCAAATTAATTGTCCACTTTCATAAATAGAAAGTTTAAGGAAATAAAGTTCTTTTTTACCCCTAGTGTATATATATAAGACAAAAAAATAGGTAAAAAGTATAGGGTAAAACTGTCATTTTATCAAAAAGTAAGAGAGAGATAGTTATATTTTCTTAAACTGCGTGTCTTTTTGTCTGGTGACAATAAAATTGGGACGGAGGGAGTATATCTTTTGAATATTACATGATAGAAACATATCTTAAATTATATATAGGAAACATAGTTATGACATCATCAATTTAAATCAAATTTAATTAATCAATTAAGTCCCTCTATTTTTGTTAAATTAAAATCACGACGTTTATTTTAATTAAACAATCAACACCCCGTGTATATACACGGGTTTAAGATCTAGTATTGTACTATAGTACATTTGTGGGTGATTCAGTGTCGTTTCACATAGCAAAATTGTCGTTTCATCTCATTAGTGGCTTTATTATAATTATCTAGAAAATTAAGGTTATTTTATATAATAGTTTTGTTGAAAAGTCATATATGATCGTATTCCTGTTACTTTATATGGCTATCTTTGTAACTGTGTTGTTTCTTGATTATTTGTTTTACTACGTATGTTTTACTGCAAAGTTCAAACTTTCACCATTCTTCTACCTGACAACAACTTTTAAAAAGATGAAAATAAAAACGTAAATTCACTTGCATAAATATAAAATCCAAGTATCAATCAATTACATATACTAACACTTTGCTACTGCTGATGAATTATAACTAGGGTTGGCAACCAACCCGTGAACCCGAAACCCGACACGAACCCAACCCGAATATTATAAGGTTAGGGTCAGGAATTTTGAGGCGCCAACCCGTCAACCCGAAACCCGCCAACTCGATATTTTTTTGGGTCGGGTCTGAATCAGCAAATGCATTTTTGGGTTGAACCCGACAACCCGAAATTCAGTTAATATCATTATAAATTTATTTTATTTAAATATGACACATAATTTAGACCTTTCCAGTTACTAATTTATAATTTTTTCTTTGATATCTTTACGTTTTGATATAAGTTAGTGAATTAATGATGTTTTGATGATCAATTCAAATTGATATAATATTTATTTTAATTAATTTTGAAATTTTATAATTATTTATGCTTATAAATGATTAGCTATTTTTTCAAAAGATTGATCAATGTAACTTAACTGACCCAAAATCGATCTAAAAACTCAAAAATAACGTGAAAATTTGTTGAATTATTAGCAATCCGGGTTGGGTTCGGGTTGTCGGGTTTTGGGTTCGGTTGAAATACCTAACCCAATTTTAGAATCAGGTTGGGTTCGGGTTGATCATTTCTGACCCGCCAACCCGACCCAACCCGAATTGCCACTCCTAATTATAACTCGTCGAAAAAAAACTTAACACGTGAATTTTGATTCTAGGGGAATTTTTTAGAAAATATCATTCCGTATTTTTTTTTTACGGAAGTTCAAAACCGAGTTTCCGACCTGATATAGTTGATTCACTAATATTGAGTTAATTTTTTTGACTTTTCCGAAAAACTCAAATGGATCTGAAATAAAGTTTTTAAAACAAAAAAACAATGCGAACTGTAGGTAATAACTACAGTATTTTTTCTGTATTCATTGGTTGGAATCACGCCGGCGAGGTAACTGACGTCGGAGATGTCCACATCTTTTAACACATGTAGTCGACATCTTTCTACACATGCAGAACACGAAGAAACGTAGCAATACCGACGGTGGTGAAGTTCGTAGAAGACGGTAGATGATTGCTAGAGTAGATCTGATAAAGAAAAGGGGGGGGGGGGGGGGGGGTGTAGTATACAATTAACCTGAACGTTCTGTCGAAATCACGGGAAAAAAAAAGGAGCAGATGGAGGTGACGATGAGGTTTTTTTTAGTGTATATAACTGTTGTTCAAAGTTTTTTAGACAGAGACAGAGTGTTAGTCGAATAGTCGGTTTAAAAAGAAACCACCCAAATATGTAGTAAAGTGGTGATCAATACCTCACCTACTCAATACCTTTAAGGGGTAAGTACGCGAAAATGTAATGAACTATGCTCTGACATTCATCGTATGTAACGAACTACTCTGACATTCATTGTATGTAACGAACTTCTAATTTCCTCCATTGTATGTAACGAACTAGTATTTTGGGCAGATCACCGGTCCTAAGAACGCCACGTGTCACCCTACATAATCAACACTTGGAAAAATCAAGGAAAATACTAGTTCGTTACATACAATGGAGGAAATTAGCAAGTTCTTTACATACAATGAATGTCAGAATAGTTCGTTACATACAATAAATGTCAGAGCATAGTTCATTACATTTTCGTGCACTTACCTCTACCTTTAAAGTTTAAACGGATGAAACCGCCCACCGTTTTGTAAATTATGTGGGTGGTTTTCAACTATTGAAAATGTGTTGGACATTTTATAAATCGTACACGTGTTAACTTGAAACATGAGCTGGACATTGTATGATAAAAGTAAAAAAAAAAGTGACTAATGATTCAATTATTATTATTTTATTTATTATATTAATAAACTATACCTACTTACATAAATTTATATAAAAGTATCACTAATAGAAATTTATATTGATCATTTCATGTTTTATTCCAGACATAAACTATTGTCACCGTAAACGTACAAACCTCATATGTGTGACCGATATGTTAAAGGTTCGAATTCGTACCTCAACACATGTAGGTGATTTGTGGACATGTAGTTTGTACGGTGTTGATCCTCTTGCAGTTGAGACAGATACACATAATTGAAATATGGTACATGAATAATTGTACCCTTCAAATTGCAATAATATTATCATCATTATATATAGTTTGCTCATTGTTGTTATCAATTTTAATATCCAAAAATCAAGAAACGTATTATTATATATTAATATACTCCGTATAACTGTAAAATATAAGATTTACTTAAAAAAATATCAAAAGTATTTTGTAAATTAAACCATTTCATCATACTATCCACAAAATAGATTTAACACAATATAAAGTAGATAAATAAAGAATGTATAAATGATGATTTGTGTCTTGAAGTATTAAAATAGGGGAGTGATCCGTATACCATAAAAAATTATCTGTACATCACTAAAAGTGTTATATGGTTGAAACACCCCGAAATTTAGAAATTTTTTTTTTCTCAGTTCGTAAAGTCTCACGTTTAAAATATGACATTTTAGACTTGTTGTATCATTCCCTAGATCAAATAAGGATTTAAATAAGAAAATGTTGAATTTATAAGAGATTCCCCATGAATGACTCGCATTCCCCAGGAATGAAGCCTGCTGTTACCATCATACTTCAGATTCCTCAGGAATGACTCTCATTCCCCGGGAATCAAGCCTGCACACTTAATTACCATTTATCGAACTTCAAACGTGCATATCTTGAAAATGACAAGTCCAATGACCATGAAAATTTGTAGGCACGTGTATAATGACAATACAAAAGTTCCCCAATTTTCACTTTTCGCAAATTCGCATTTTATCATGATTTGGACCGTTGACCCCAAAATGACCACTTTTACTCATTTTCATTGACATACTAAATTCTAAACCATGTACATTCAGGTTCTAGCATTTTTACCACTCATTCAATACTACATTTAGAACCTAAGGCCACTTTAACATTCGTCATACCATAATCACAACTCATTTTGACCTCTAGACCTATTAGTGACCCATTTGGGCACTTTAACGACCCGTTTGGGTCTTAACCCATATAACCACCATTCCAACACCCAATTCACTTTCCTTCGACTATTCTAAGTCAAACTAAGCTGATGTTTCTATCAAAACTCATTAAGACTATAAAATCTCAATTGTCCCATGGAAACTATTATAATCATAATATTTATATCATAATTCTTTAAATTCAAGATTTACACATTCAAAACTATCAACAAGCATAACATGCTCATTGACTATACTATCCGTTGACTTTCAACATGTTATATATGACTTTGACCAAAAGGTTTACATTTACAACACCAAGTGTCAAAACCTTGTTTTCTTCATAAAAGGGGTATAACAACATATCATGAGCATGATTAAGAGAAATAGCTTATTACCAACAAAGCAACAAGCACCACCACTAGTAACCTTCGGGCTTTTTACCCGAATCCCTTTGGGTCCCACTTGGCTCACCTAAAAATACATAAACATAATCGAGTAAGCATAAAGCTTAGTAAGAAATGGGCTATCTATGATAATCAATATCATTTCACAACATACGTATATTAAGGATCCATAATATCATATGCTAATTCCCGCAAGAATTAACATCTTCGGGCCTACACCCCGGTATATAATCATAACTCATCAAGTAATTAACATATCCATTACCGGTCCTTCCAAGTAAGTGAAATATGCATTACTTGAAGAAAGATAGCATCATCCATTAACTTACCTCGCGATAGCCCACATAAGCAATCACTTATAACATTTGGCATACTTTTATCACCTATTCACATAATCACATAAGCACATATCAATTACATATTCAATATTCAATCATCATATGACATAGATGTTAATTCATATAACACCTATATCCAATTTATACTCAACCTCCAATTCATTACTTGTATCATATAATACAAGTAATAATTTCATCATATGATCTCATTATATGTTTCATACACTTTACTCATAATCATATGTAAATGGGTAATTATCATTATCATATCATCAATTTCCTCAATAATCACCAAGAACATCATCTTTTAGTGTATAATCATATTCATCATATATCATTTACCCATTTATACATGATTTTCATTTCCTTTACACAAGGAATATAATTCAACATGCTAATTAGATGAATTCATTTATCAAATCATTATTCTTTCATCAATTACCAATTACTATCATCATTTACATAATCAAAATCATTCAATTACTCATAAACACAAGGTTATGAGTTCTTTTATAAAAATTAACATAATTTAAACCTAATTCATAACTTAATCATATGTATGAAACATGTATAATTCATTAAATCATTAATTCATCAAAACCCCTAGATTAGGGTTTAACTCAATTCATTCAATTCATCAATTAACCATAAAATATAGTTTTTCATTAGGTATGAAACCTTAATTCATCATGTTATTTATCAATTTATTATAAAACCAAGATTAGGGTTTATGCTATTCATCCTATTTCACTTATAACATGAAATTAAACACAATTAAGTGTTAATCATACCTTAGAGAAGTTAGTTTGCAAGATTACAAGCTTCAATTCTTAAATCCCAACCTCACTTGCTTGATTTCTTTCAAGAGCCAACTCATATAGGAACATATACGTGGTTTTCTATTTGCAGTGTCTGTAATGAGCTAGAATAATACAGAAGCAGTGTTTTTATACTGCAAATTTCAATTAAACCCCTCAACTTTTCACACTTGACACATTTAGTCCCTCAAACACATATTTCATAATATTACAAGTCCTATGGACATAAAATAGTTTACATAGTTAGTCCCACTAACTTATACAATTAAAATTGTATATTTAAAGTTTTAAACTTACGAAATTTGGGGCGTTACAACTCTCCCCCACTTATTCAGGATTGTGTCCTCACAATCCATTCCTAATGTATAGCCGAATAATAACCATTGATCTCTTTGGATCTCATATTCTTAATCTTTTCATCAAGAATCATAACATATTACTCAATATAATCTAGTCGATCCTTGATTTCAATTTCATCCATTTATATATAAACGATTTCATCAACCATACATTTCCTCAAATAGGACACATGAAAGTATTATGAATTCCAGCTAACTCATTAGGCAACTCAAAGTGATAAGTTACCTTTCCAACCTTTTCAAGAATTTAAAAATCCAATAAACTGAGGACTCAACATTCTTCGTTTTCTAATTCAGGTAATATCTTTCCACGGAGATATTTATAGCATTACAAAATCTCCGATTATCAACATAGAACTTTTATCAATTCTGGGCTATTTTTAATCGTTCTCTGAACAATGTCAGTATTACTCAGATCTTTTCTAACCAAATTCACCCCAATATATTGGAGTTCAATCTTTCTCCCATAAAACATCTAATAATGTGGCATTCCAATATCCATATGATAGCTATTTCTATAAAAACTCAGCTAACGCTTATTAAGTATTCTGGCTATCAACAAAATCACCGGTACATGCCCTCAACATGTCTTCTAAATTTAAATTACTCTTTCAGTCTGTCCGCAATTTGAGTATGATATGCAGTACTTAAATAAATACGAGTACTCATATCTTCTTGAAATTTAATCCATAGTCTAGAAATGATTCTACTATCTTTGTCAGAAACAATATAATAGGCATACCATGTCGTGCTACAACCTCTTAGATACATAAATCATCAAATGCCTTAAAATTATAAGTTCCTTAACAGGTAAGAATAGAGCACTTTTTGTCAACTGATCCACTATCACCCAATTATTGTCATGATGACGTGGAATTTTAAGGATAAGGTCCATGGTATGTGCTCCTATTTTCATACAGATACAGTTGCATTTTGCTAGATGAATCTGTAGATAAGTCAAACTCTGTTCTACATTTATTTCACAATTTCACTCTCCATCCCAAGCCATCAACATCAGCTTTCAGATCATGACATAATTGTTGCACCAGGATGAATAAAATATCTAAATTCTTTCATAGGATATCTTTCCACTTCGGGAATCCTTAACAATATCATGAACGTGATCCTTGATACGTTACACCTTAACATTTTCATAATTAATATAATACCTTAACTATTCATTACATAACCCAAAATTTAGATCTCACAAAGTCAAAATTCATATTTGGAGAAGTTGGCGTAAAGTCTCTCAATTCTCCAAGTCTGTCATCTCTGTCTTAACAGCATATCATACTCACCAGTAGATTTAAAATGGATAAAAATATCGTCATTACATACAATTACAAACTCATCGAGCATAAGTCCTCATACTCATTTCATGAGATCTACAAAAACGGCAGGATCATAGATCAAATCATAAGGCATAACCACTAATTCATAAATTAATCTTCGATAAAAGCTAGCACCTTGTAGCCGATCAAACAATTTATCAATCTTAGGTAAAAAGGTACCCATTATCAATGGTAACCTTGTTCACTTTTTCTCAAACTTGGTTTCCATTTCGGTAATATCATATCATGTCATCATTCCATAATATCCATGGAAGTTTAATTGTAAACACCATCAATAGATCTTCCATTCCTTTTAAACCAGTGAAGTTATCTCAATCATCCATAAGATATTCAATACCTTACTTTAACTTGAATATAAATTTCAAGATCCACAGACAACGTCACATCCGATCTCATGATAATCCATCAATATAATAGTTTCAGATCATTACACCATATAATCATTTCTCGGATAAACAATAAATCCAAATTTATAAGTCTCAATTAAAATAATCTTTCGAAAATCTCCATCAACTGAATTTAAACACAAGACTGAACAGTCTTTAATCCTTTATAATCATTCCATCAATGTCTCAAGCTAAATAGCTTTCAATCAATCCATTAAGTCAGGAAAATTCCAAACATATGAGGTAAATCCTGTCACAAGTCTTTTATAACACAAGACATCTGCGATAATGTTATCTTTTCCCCTGATGATATCAAATCCATCAATCAAACTATTCATAAAATTTAATCATCAATACTGATTCAGTTTAAAAACTCCTTTGAAGAATATACCAAAAACTTCAATGATCTGTACAATTAACACATTGCAGTAGCATCCAAGCAATGCTTCCATAAACAATAGTTACAATTTCCATGTCATAAGTAAGATAATCCTCTCATATATTTGAAGCTATCATGAAGCAAATTCAAAATCCATTATTAATGCATCAGTATAATCTAATCCTATAAAATGTATCACAATACATTAAAGTCATCAAATCCATCAAATAGTACTAAAACAACACCTGATTCAAAACTGTTTCAATGTCAAAAGACTAATTTCTGCTATTTACTACACAATTAATCCAAGAACTCTTTGAATTTCAAGAAATCATCATTTCAACTTTGGATAATCCATGTTAATCCAAATGACATAACTAAAACTCGCAATAACCACACCTGTGCTACAAGCAACATTAGGTATATCCTCTAATTGCAACACATACTCATTCCTTTCAACATCCTCCCCTAGTGCGGATGACATACCAGACTGACCATGTTTCTCTACATTTTTCTCTATAGGAAGGCATCCTACCTAAGGGAACTATTAAGGGTAATAAAAAATCATTTACTAAAATTTTCAAATTAAATTTCCATACACAACAACTATTTCAAGGTAACGACTATATGTCATCACCTAAGTGGACTAAAGTCCCATGTAAACATCACACTATAACTCAATCTATTTAATTTAGTGTGACACTACTACAAATACCTTCCATATAATCATGCACGATTATGCATTCATTTTATTCATACTATACTCAATAAGAGTCAATACACACCTTACACATTTTCACAACACAGTCACATTAAGTCTCTCTGATATTTGGCAGCCTCAACAATTTCATGTGGTAGCATAATATAGCTGCGTTGATCAGGCGTAGCAATATTATGTTATTCACACTTCCATTTTCAGGCCACTTCATATCACTGATTCTCACTATGACTGTCATTCACTTAAACATATAACACATAATGCAACAATTCAGCAGCAATAATAATTAAATTATAAATTGCTGGTCACAAAATTATTTTCATAGTGGCAAACAATTCCACTTAGTCAGTCAACATCACGTAGGAGGTATTAATTACTACCTCTAATACTTATACTCTTACATAATCATTCAAATTATATTTATGAGGCATTCATTACTGCCTCTGCCATTTTATCATTCCACATAACGTTCTTTATAGAACAACTGACATAAGTCAGTATTTCTGATCATTCAGAATTCTCATACACATATAACATATATCATCATATCAGTCGTGGCTAACATAAGTTAACAATTATTTCGTCCAACTCATAACATATTGCCAATATACATATTAGCGATTTTCTACACATCTGAACGAATATAACTGAATATGTAAACATACTCTTTTACACGTATCTATACAATTATCAAATCAATTATCTGTTCACATTCCTTTATTTTCTATAGGTATGCCCACATTATATACTTTCATGTTTTCTTTAACGCTTCAAGGCATACGTATGTTCATTTAGAACTACTCATAAAATCAACTTGTTTCGTATACATTTTTTAAATACTAACAATCTTGAACACCCGAATTAAACAGTATGTATGCAGGTTTAATATTAACAATTAAGGTACCTGTCCACACATCGGGGTTCTTACCTCCTTCCAACAATTTCTAACGTATTAAAGTTCAATAAGAACTATTCAAATCTTTAACATATTATCAAACGTTTCTCTATAGGGGAAATCATATCAGTTCATTCTATCACGCTTCACTATTGCACATAATCATAATAATTAGTCATCATAAATAATCATGCTCAACATAAATAATAATGGCTTAAGATCAAGTACCCACTAATGGTGGATACCCGAATCCCTTAAACCAAGCTCTGATACCAACTTGAAACACCCCGAAATTTAGAAATTTTTTTTTTTCTCATTTATTAAAGTCCCACGTTTAAAATATGACATTTTAGACTTGTTGTATCATTCCCTAGATCAAATAAGGATTTAAATAAGAAAATGTTGAATTTATAAGAGATTCCCCATGAATGACTCGCATTCCCCAGGAATGAAGCCTGCTGTTACCATCATACTTCAGATTCCCCAGGAATGACTCTCATTCCCCGGGAATCAAGCCTGCACACTTAATTACCATTTATCGAACTTCAAACGTGCATATCTTGAAAATGACAAGTCCAATGACCATGAAAATTTGTAGGCACGTGTATAATGACAATACAAAAGTTCCCCAATTTTCACTTTTCGCAAATTCGCATTTTATCATGATTTGGACCGTTGACCCCAAAATGACCACTTTTACTCATTTTCGTTGACATACTAAATTCTAAACCATGTACATTCAGGTTCTAGCATTTTTACCACTCATTCAATACTACATTTAGAACCTAAGGCCACTTTAACATTCGTCATACCATAATCACAACTCATTTTGACCTCTAGACCTATTAGTGACCCATTTGGGCACTTTAACGACCCGTTTGGGTCTTAACCCATATAACCACCATTCCAACACCCAATTCACTTTCCTTCGACTATTCTAAGTCAAACTAAGCTGATGTTTCTATCAAAACTCATTAAGACTATAAAATCTCAATTGTCCCATGGAAACTATTATAATCATAATATTTATATCATAATTCTTTAAATTCAAGATTTACACATTCAAAACTATCAACAAGCATAACATGCTCATTGACTATACTATCCGTTGACTTTCAACATGTTATATATGACTTTGACCAAAAGGTTTACATTTACAACACCAAGTGTCAAAACATTGTTTTCTTCATAAAAGGGGTATAACAACATATCATGAGCATGATTAAGAGAAATAGCTTATTACCAACAAAGCAACAAGCACCACCACTAGTAACCTTCGGGCTTTTTACCCGAATCCCTTTGGGTCCCACTTGGCTCACCTAAAAATACATAAACATAATCGAGTAAGCATAAAGCTTAGTAAGAAATGGGCTATCTATGATAATCAATATCATTTCACAACATACGTATATTAAGGATCCATAATATCATATGCTAATTCCCGCAAGAATTAACATCTTCGGGCCTACACCCCGGTATATAATCATAACTCATCAAGTAATTAACATATCCATTACCGGTCCTTCCAAGTAAGTGAAATATGCATTACTTGAAGAAAGATAGCATCATCCATTAACTTACCTCGCGATAGCCCACATAAGCAATCACTTATAACATTTGGCATACTTTTATCACCTATTCACATAATCACATAAGCACATATCAATTACATATTCAATATTCAATCATCATATGACATAGATGTTAATTCATATAACACCTATATCCAATTTATACTCAACCTCCAATTCATTACTTGTATCATATAATACAAGTAATAATTTCATCATATGATCTCATTATATGTTTCATACACTTTACTCATAATCATATGTAAATGGGTAATTATCATTATCATATCATCAATTTCCTCAATAATCACCAAGAACATCATCTTTTAGTGTATAATCATATTCATCATATATCATTTACCCATTTATACATGATTTTCATTTCCTTTACACAAGGAATATAATTCAACATGCTAATTAGATGAATTCATTTATCAAATCATTATTCTTTCATCAATTACCAATTACTATCATCATTTACATAATCAAAATCATTCAATTACTCATAAACACAAGGTTATGAGTTCTTTTATAAAAATTAACATAATTTAAACCTAATTCATAACTTAATCATATGTATGAAACATGTATAATTTATTAAATCATTAATTCATCAAAACCCCTAGATTAGGGTTTAACTCAATTCATTCAATTCATTAATTAACCATAAAATATAGTTTTTCATTAGGTATGAAACCTTAATTCATCATGTTATTTATCAATTTATTATAAAACCAAGATTAGGGTTTATGCTATTCATCCTATTTCACTTATAACATGAAATTAAACACAATTAAGTGTTAATCATACCTTAGAGAAGTTAGTTTGCAAGATTACAAGCTTCAATTCTTAAATCCCAACCTCACTTGCTTGATTTCTTTCAAGAGCCAACTCATATAGGAACATATACGTGGTTTTCTATTTGCAGTGTCTGTAATGAGCTAGAATAATACAGAAGCAGTGTTTTTATACTGCAAATTTCAATTAAACCCCTCAACTTTTCACACTTGACACATTTAGTCCCTCAGACACATATTTCATAATATTACAAGTCCTATGGACATAAAATAGTTTACATAGTTAGTCCCACTAACTTGTACAATTAAAATTGTATATTTAAAGTTTTAAACTTACGAAATTTGGGGCGTTACAATGGTGTTGTACATTACAACAATGTAAATCACGATTAGTAGTGTATGGATAAACACCACCCATTAAAATAATGTAACACGACATATTTGATTAAATTTTCAATTATCTAATATTTGTGTACTATTTAATGTAACATTATTTATCATCTCTTTGTGTTACACTTGATGTAACAATATTCATATACGAGTTAACTCAAAATTATATAAAATTAAAAATCATACTATTTTAGAACAGTATTATTTAAATGCATTTTCCCTCGACTACATGGATTATATAGGAGATTAAAAGTATGTAGAGATTAAACGGTCCCAACGGGGACTTCGATTCTTCAAACTGATGCATCGCAAAAACTGATGCCATTGACACCAACCTATTAGTTGGGATCAGTTTTTTGGAACGTACGCTATGGTGTGGGCTCATGCGAATAACTAAGATAATTTATTTTTAAGATTATTTAGTACATAAAAATAAATGTATAATGACAAATGTTGAGCTCGAAAAAACTGAATAATGTTATTTTTGTGTCAGTTTCGAAAAGTATTGACTTGATGCTGATTTGACACAAACTAATACGTCGATTTACGTCCCTATCTAGATAGAATTATATCGCCCCAGCGAAGCGGGGCCAAACACCCTAGTTTCATACAATGACAACTAAACCATAAACAAACTTAAAAATAAAAATCCTTATAAAACAACCACTTACAAATAATACTCCGATACCGATAGCAATTGCAAAACTTGATCCTTTGATGAAGAAATTTTGAGCGCTCTGTTAAAAATAATGACTTGATTGAAGATTACAAAATTGGGATTAATATATTATCAATGTTACATTCTGAACCTTGATTTCCACATTAGTGCTGTGCTACCCCTGATCTTTTACAAGTTAATTGCCACACGCCCACACCACATACATTCCCTTCTAAGTTCTACCCTTATCTTTCATTATTGAGACTTTTACCCCTTAAGTTTGTAAAACGCTCGTTTTAGCTAAACTATAATTCCGACTACAGTATATCGTAAATAGTAAGTAGATTATAATTATATTATCAAGAGAATATTTATGTATCTCTTTCTACCCTGAAGTTATCAGTACACCAAACTATATTATTCCCATTCGCAAATGATGATTTAGAGCATCCTATAAGTTGAGATCACACTATACGTTGGGGTTCACCTAGTTATTTTACTAGGTTTCTGGAGCAATATTATGTAGACGGCAAGGATTATATGAGAGTCGAACATGCCCTTGCCTAGTCATAACTAATATGATTGAGATCATTTGTTTTATGTTGACCACTAATCGTGTACCATGTACTTGGGCTCCTCAGCCCATGGGCTTCCTAGTTGGGCCTGCCCCTCCCTTTTATAAGGGGAAAACCCCAGCTAAAACCTTAGCCAACAAGCAATATTACAATACACATACAAGGGAGCCCTGCTCTCTTCACGATGTTCATCTATGGTAAACCTTGCTCACCACCAAAAACCCATCTTTTAAGATGGTTCATCCTGATTCTTAACGCCCTTTGCTTCGTTCGATACGAGTTTAAGGGTTACCCACGTAAGTCACGGAGTGTAACGAATCGAACCAAACCAACCCGCACTCAAGCGTACATATTATGCTTGATCAAATGGCGTCATCCGTGGGACCGGCGTACAAAGTTCGTTCTAGTCTTCCTTCGGGTTTGAGTTGCTCGGGTTCTCCTTTTCAAACGAAGATAAGTTTTCCGTTCTAATCTTCCCAAGAATAAACACTGCTCTCGGTTTAACACCTTTTTAATTTGGCGTTTCCAACAAATAATTGATATTTTTTGCTTTAATAATCCAAGTGAAACACCTACTGCTGCAATTTTATCATCGTTTGCTTAAAAAGAAAATGTACAACTACTTAATGCTATTGTGATCTTGACGTAATGTAAAAACAGAATCTTGTTGCCATTTTTCAGATTTGATGTTTTGGAATTACTTATTTATCTCTTAATCCAACCAAATGGCATCTTTCAAAACAAATAATTTACAAAATCGTAGGATCACAGAGGCTACAAATTTCTCATTTGTACATTAGCGTGGTTAAATTGGGTCCAGGACCAGCCCTCATATCAATCAATTAAATGACCAAACAAAAAATGAATTTTGAAAGATAAAATGTTTATCACAATAGATATTTTTTTTTTGGTCTGATAGCTGTTCAATGTTGTGAGTTAAAGGTTGTTGTAACAATCTGGTGGTTCCATAAACAAGCACAACTTGAAACCAATAATCGTTGAATATGCACTCTAAGTGCTCGATGAAATGTCTCAACCACTTATACAACTATTTTCATCACATTGTACAACAGTTTGTTTCTGGGATTAACCGTTTTATTTTTTAGCAGGAACAATCAGTTGGTAATTGTATACTCAATACCAAGGGTTCGTCAAAATGTCAATGGCCTGATTAGCAACTTTTTCGGGTCTCAAGGCAACCTCTTTCTTGCATAATTAGCAGCTGCATTGTTGCCCGATTGCAGACCCCTCGCGGCACTTGAGCAGACCTGATCGCAGGGATGATTGGCAGCTGTTCACATGCCTGATTCGCAGCTGTTCGCAGGCCTGATTCACAGCCCGTTTGCGATTGCTCCGAGGCTTGTTCGAGCCTCCTGCGCAGCCACTCTCGGGCATGGTGGCCGCCACCATTCTGATTTGATCGCGGCAACATTTCAAGGTTGATTTGCAGCCACATTCCAAGGCTGATTTGTAGCCGCATGTGTTGGCAGCCTCTTTCGGCCTGCTCGAGACACCTTCCGAGCTTGGTCTAACTAATTCACACTCTGTCGAGTTCAATCTATAAGTCTTCTCCCTCAAAGGTAGGAACAAATACACACTAGTGTGTGTGGCTTTTAATCCAGATTCGAATACTCAAAAAGGAAAGTACATGAACATTTATAAGGGTCTGGATTGTCTACGTGAACGTACAAAAACTCTCACAAAATGTTCCAAGAGTGTTGCTTACAAAGACAAAAATACAATAAATGTTGCTTTTACGAAAATTGAAAAGGTCTTTTATTCCATCATGTTTCAAATCTGATTCACAGAGTTTTGGATAAAAGCTTGTTAATCTTGACACACCCAAAAGGTTTGGCTATAATCTTCAAAGATTGGAAATAAACAAATAATATTCATTTAATTGATTATTGCGATTATTTATAAGCAACAAAGATGTGAGTAAAAATAGACATAATCATGTTTCATCTACATACCATAATGCCTATGGTACAAGTGTCTTTGAATACTCTATGAAAAAATAAAAAGAACTCTTCATTAATCGAGTTTACAGAGAGCATTAATTCATTTTATGAATTCTTTCAAGTACAATTGAAATGATCAAATTTCATTTTGTATAAAAGTAATTTCCTTTGCTTAAAAGATTGTTCCTCAAAAACAAACAAAGGAATAATGTACAAGTGCTCATGGCACCATTACAACCTGGGACACTTACTGTGTATTTGCTCGACTTAAAAACCAAGTGCATTAAACACATTTTTTATACAATATGTTAATGGTTTTACGTAAAAGTTTGCTTCCGCTAAATGCCTAAATGCCTAAATGCCTATGGCATTACAAAACTAAAATGATTTAAAAAGAAACGATCACAACTACAAAAAGATTCCAATGGTGATAGACCTCCGCATCCCTGCAAGTTAGTTGCACAAGAATAATGGGGCGTCTACTCATTAACAGTTCAAGACTACTAACCGTGTTAGCAATATTGAACTAGGGGAACCATGATACAATATTGGCCTTGATGGGTCCTTCCACAGTCATCATTCTTTTGAGTCAGTTTGAAACCGATGGTTGGCTCAAATCACAGGTTCCCAAATCTAGTTTTCTAGTAGCTTCTATAATGATATTGATCTCACTTGCAAAATCTTTGGAGATTATATCGTAATCTTCAATATGCTTCATATTAACTCATGAATACGTAGAGGTAAAAAGTTGTTCACCGGTGGGTTTCTATTTTCTAAGAACTTGGGCCCTAATGTTAAAATCATGGGTTCTTTTTTATCACAATTAACAAGAAAATATCAATCGATTGGTGATAGTCATTCACTAGTTGATATTTTATACTGAAAACGGGAAAGAAACACAGACATCTTGTTATGTGTATAAACCGCTTACCGTCGAATTTTGACACATTGTAATTGGGAACAAATTAATGGATTTTAAGTAATTGTATTTAGAAATGGTAATGTAAATATGCTTATACCATTACAAAATGAAAAAACCCACTTGAAATAGTGACTTGCTACAGCCACATCGTGTGGTTTGATTGTGCCAAAGCATGGCATACGTATCATATTAAACATGGTGCTAAAATCACACTGATTTATAAATTTGGGTACTTGATTTTCACCGTAATTTCCAATGTTGCTTGGATAAGTGGTTATGAGCTTACTAAATTTGGATATTCCATCCAAGCACACTTCTTAAACATAATGAAATCTGTTGCAGCAAGAGACTTACTACAGTGCTTAGGGGTCATTGACTAAGGCTGAAGGGTGATCTTCCGCTGTCAATGGATGAAAGGTGACCTTCAGTAGTCAATAGATGAAGGGTGACTTTCAGTAGTCACCGGACGAAAGGTGACCTTTAGCTGTTACTGGATGAAGGTTAAGGATGAAGGGATCCTTCACACCATACACTACGAAAGGTCTCGAACCGAAGAGCTAAATTGCTCTTCGGCTGGCGATTCCCAGCTGGTAACCTACACCACATTCGAGCAGGTGTAGGTTGTACGCCACGAAGTCGAGAACCTCCATCGGTATGGAAGTGGAAGTTGGGGAGTAAATGTTTAGTGAATGAATTGGATCCCATTCCTTGTGGTGGATGGTTTATATTTATAGTGGTTGTGATTTGGACTATTATGGTTTCCTCTTTTCACTTCAATCCTTCGGACTGAAGTGTAGTACACGTCCGCTTCCTTTCTCCTTACCTCTTTTGTTGGTCGTGTGTGACGTTAGTCATGTCGTTGTCCCTTGTCATCATCATGTACCCATCTGGCATGTTGATCTCTGATCATGCTTTTGTCACATGATGTTGACTAGCACTTGGTGTCGTTTGTTGGCCTTCGACCGCTAGCGTCAGCTGTCATTCATTTCTTTGAGACATATATTATAGACTTAAGTTTGGGCTTAGACCTAGCCTGGTACCTCATCAGCCCCCCAATCTAGTGTGATTCATTACCATTTACGGATCGTACTAGATTTCCTAATGATATCTACTTGTGAATTTTTAAGGTTGTTTGTGAAGCTTCTTTGTTGTTTGCGTTCAAAATTCGTAACAGTGATTGGACCAATTCTTTTAGCTTCTCTCATTCCGTAAGCCACATCGATGTCATCGGGTGAATGTTTGTGTAGTCATTCGATTACAACATGCCTTCAGCTGTTGGTTATGGTTCATCAGCGGATCAAGTGTTGAGCTGTAATACCCTTCAGCCTTGGTATACTTTAGTTACAGTAAATTGAGTACTTAGGTTCAGCAACTCGCATCAGTAGTTGAATGGTAACTTAATAATATCTTTATGATTATTCGGCCACTGGTTCAATTTTCTCTTTGGGCATAAAAAACTTTGCTTTGTTTTAGTCTTTGATGATATACCCTTTGAACCCTTTGGTGCTAGTAACCATCGGTTATTGGGCCTTCGTAATTTGGTCCTCAACAACAAAGGTCTTCGGTGACAACGTTGTGATGATGGAAGGGAGGCGACGATCGTACCCATCGAACATAGTATTATATGGTGTATCGGTTTCTTTGTTGAGAGTAAACCTTTGATAGAAAACTTTGTTTGTTAACGTTAGACTGCAAGCTTTGACTACAAGTTTTGAGAGTTAACATTTGACAGCAACCTTTGACAGTAAACTTTGACAGCAAACCTTTGACAGTAAACTTTGATAGCAAACCTTTGACACCAGACATTTGATAGTGAACCTTTGACACTAATCCTTTGATAGTGAACCTTTGACACTAACCCTTTGATGGTAAACCTTTGACAATAAAAGGTATTCGGCCATCGGGTTGACACCATTAAGATTTGTACGGTCATTGAGTGAAAGACATCAAAAATTGTTTGGTCATTGGATGAACGACTTTAAAATTTTTCAGTCATTGAGTGAACGACATCAAAAATTGTTTGGTTACCGGGTGAACGACATCAAAAAATTGTTCGGTCATTGGGTGAGAAATAAACATTTGTTTGGTCATAGCAACCATTTGGCTGTAGCATGTACCCTTGGGTGTTCGGCTTTAAGGGTTTGGCTGCAAGTTAAGCACTGTTATCTTCGATCACCAATACTTGCATCAATTCATTGGTCATCGAAACTAAGGTATTCGACCATCTATCCCTTGGCTACAAGAGGCATCAGCTGTCAAGCCTTCAAGCATCGGAACTAAAGGTGCTAGTTATCAATTCAAGGTCTTATGTTATGTAGGCTTCGGCCATTGTAAGTGCGTACTTACTTATAATATTTTTTTATCATCGCGCCTTTATTCATGTGGATGGCCTTCGTTTTAAAATAAAACCCGAAGTTAATCTTTAAATGAAACCACTGACAGCAACCATTGACTGCAACCATTGGCGGCAACCATTGCCCGTAACCAATGACAACAGTTTTAGCAGCAGCAACTGACAACAAGTTTCAGTATGTTTCTTTGCAGTACTATTGTGATGCGTTTCTTGTGTCCACCTAAAGTTGTTTTCATTTGAATAGGTCTCCATGGTTAAGAGTAATATGCATATTAGTGACTCTTAGATGACTCCGAATGTGACTATTGATAATACACCGGAGGGTATGATCGGTTTATACACCCATTTCTTTGGTTATACCGATATGCGTTTACCATTTTCTTGATTATTACTTTTGGTACTTTCAATACTACAGTGTTAATATCATGTAGTTAGCACCAGTAGGAGTTCTCAGGATTATTAATTTTGAGATCCAATGTAGGGCCTTGGAGATAAAGCCATTGGTTATCATCTTTAATCAAGTACACCTATATACTATCGTACATCCCTTAACTATTTGGTGGACGGATCATGACTATTTGATGAAAATAAAGCTTCACACCTCACCAGTATTGAGAATGTTGTTATTCGTCCTTTTGACCGAAGATTACTAGTGGTTGAGCTGGGACCTATGTCGAAGGTCCTATAGCCGAAAGTTCCCAATAAGCAAGTTGCTAGTGATGGGGAATGCGTTCCTCCCAAAAAGGATAAGATTGTGAATAAATGTGTGTTGAAGCCAAAAAGACATTTTGTTGCTGTAGAGATGAGTGACACCATCCCTGAGTCGGAGTCTACGCAGCTTCTTAAGAAAGGTATGAGCTTCTACTACTACTGTTATTAGTTCATCTCACATATTTGTTGAACCACATATGTTGAGCAACCTGGTGGCTCTAAAAAGCAAAAGGTTGATACATTAAAGGACTTTGAGAAATATGTTATAGGTATGGATCATCCGTGTAGTGATGATGGTGGCAAGAATGATTGAATGGTCTATGGTAATGGCGTTCGGAAGGAGGATAAAGATGATGGTGTTGAGAATGATGTTGATCATATCCATAATCATCGGGATGATGGTGTTGAGAATGATGTTGCTGCTATCCATGATCACTAGGATGATAGTGTTGCTGACGAGGGTAGGTTCAATGAGCCTTCTTTTCACATTGATTCAGAAGTAGGACATAAGGTATTTCACTAAACGTTATGTATAAGGAATTCGGTTTTGTTGGATATTGATGAGATTTGTGAGGAATTCATCCCCTCTTTACCAGATGAATATGAAATGATTGTCATTGGGAGGTTACCTACTACCCTTAGGGGGTGTTGAACAAGTTATTTTCCTTCTACACCAATATTGTTCAGCTGGATGGTGAGGGAATTAGAAAGTGAGATACTTGTGCATTTTTAGTGAAGAAAGAGAGGGTTATCACACAACGGTTGAAGATTGATACCGCCATTCACGAAGATCAAATAGCCGACCCAAGTCAGAAGGTAGCAAAGCTTGGATAGGATGATCATCTCAAAATTAAGTTGAAAGCGATGCTTAAAGATCAGAAAAATACCCTCAAAAAGTTAAAGAATAGAGTGGAGTCGCTTCAAGCAAAAGTGTTAGGGGTGTAACTGCTCGAGTTGTTGAGTTGGAAGCTAAGTAGGAGGACATATGTTGTAGAGTTGTTGGCTTTCGAGAATGAGTTTAAACATTTTAAAGCATCTGAATTAGAGAATGACCAGTTGAGATAGGAGATGCGATGTATTGCTAAAAAATGCCTCGAACAATTTGTTTTGAGAATTTCTTTGTAGCCATGAATTTTTTCCCTCCATTAGGCAGGTTGAGGTATGATCATTCTTATACATACTAAACTAATATACATAACGAGTATGCCTCTTACGGCTTTATGTGTGTCTTTTGTACAATCGTTAGTTTATGATAAGCATTATCTAAGCTAAAGGTTATGAAAATGCGTTTAATAAAATACTGGTGGAGGAGTCCAAGTATTACTCACCTGTTGTTGAGCACAAGCTTGAATAAATTGAACATTCACTTGCTGCTCGAGTATGCGTAACTTAAGAGAGTTGATGTCATAAGGGCTTATTGAAAGGCTATGAAAGTAAGACTAATGAACTACCGATAGAGAAATCAGAGTATTACTCACCTGATGCTGAGAGTAAGCTTAAAGAACTGGATCGGTCTTTTTCGTTGATCGAGTATCCATATATGAAGCGCCTTAAGAAAAATTGTGATATTACCATTGATGAGTTTAACGCGATTATTCCTGAGGCTGCTCTTGTCGATAAGATCCATCTCTTGACCACTGATAATGACCGTGTTTGATCATCTTCGGCATCAATTTATTTGTTGTGTGTATTTTGTGTCTTGTTTTGATCAAAACATTTATTGGCCGTTGTATCAACCCTTTTTATTTCCTATGTAATGAATGAGGCGGAATACTCATGAAAATTTATAACTTTTGTGGTCTGAGGATATTCATGACCTCAATATTTTGGTTTATGTTTGAGGTTTTCATGTATTAGCATCAACAAGTATTTTAAATGTTATATTCTTGTTTTGCATTCCATACTTATGTGTTGTATTATGTAAGCAAACAATTCCTGCAAGTAATTGCAGTCATCAATTGCGGTCATTTGTTACGGTCACTATATTCGTTGCATTCATTTGTTTACTCAATGACACTTGAAAATGATAAAGCTAAATGAATACCTGATAAGCATCAAATAGATAGTATATTTTATATTAATTTATCCCTATATTTATATACATTTTATTGCATTAATATGATTTTAGATACTTATTTTGTTAATAATTGCAGAAATGTATTTTAATTGAAGAATGAAGAAAAAGGACAAGAACGAGACCAGAACTGAAGATTTAAAGCACTTAAAGAAATAGAGATTAAAGACCTTGAAGAAATGAAGACTAAAATAGTTAAAATAAAGAATTGGGCCAAGAAGACAAAAGAAGTCCGGTTATGAAGATTGAGAGTCCAAATATTAAGCCCAAGCCCGAAAATGGAATATTCTGGAAATTACATTCAACCGGCGGTTGGATTAACCAACCGGCGGTTGAGTGATATCGATTAAGTTATACATATTTCTAGAGGCAATATCGATCCTAATTGTGTACCATTTTATTTGATTCCATGAACTTTTGATACTTATTTACTTGAAAATTTATTTCAGGTGTTAATGTTGAAGAAGTTGTGAAAAGATGGAAACACGAGATTAACGTGAGAGAAATATGAGAAACCGGACAAGAGTAGGAAGGCCATGCCCATGTCTTACAAAGGCCATGCCCATGTCCTTGGTACCTAATTGTTCATTGCTTCCTGATTAAGACCACGACCATGTACTCAGATGGGCCATGGCCATGGTGTAGCTACCTGATTGATAATTGTATTCTGATGTTGGACACGACCATGTTCTTGTAGAGGACATGGCCATGTTGCTGCTTACCTGATCATGGCTACATCCTGAGAGAGGACATGGCCATGTCTTTCAAAACGCCATGGCCATGGTGTCTGCCGACTTGTATGGGTATAAAAATGAAATTAAACCCTAAAAACGGGTAGGCTTATTTTTTGGACGACTTTGGGTGATTTCGGAGGACTTTTGGAGAGATCCTAAGCCACCAAACACCATCTTCATCATTAGAGAAGCTAGGGGTGATCATCAAACATCGGATTACATTGATTTCTTCGGTTAATTCTTGTTCTTATCAACTATGAATTCTCTATTGATTTTCATTATTTCTGTGTTTGAGTCCATGATTATGGGCTAAACTCTTTATGTTCATCTAGACTAATAACTTTAGATGTTGGACATGCTTTTGTGATTGATTCTTGATTCGTATGATAATTTAATGCTTAATCATCGAACGGTTCATATTATAATTTATTTAGTTCAATCAATTGATATTGCTTTGTTTCAATGAGTGAGAACTCTTGCATTTAACGTTGTGTTTACTTGATTATCAATCTTGTGCTTTTGATTGGAGACAATAAAAGAATTGATTTGGATTAAACTAATTGTAATATGGGTGGATCATACTAAGAGAGGTCTTGTATGATTGTTGATTTTTACGAGAGTAATATCACACGATTAAGTCATCATTTTAGTTGGATTAACTTGTTATAATTGAGAGGTCTAAGGTGACAAGGAGACTTGCATTTTGTAATCTTAATTAAGTGGTTATATTGTGAGAACAAGTAATCCAATTAGCTAATTCACATATGTTAAGTATCAATCTAGTTCTTAATTAAAATGTCCAACACTAGAGGTAAAAAGTCTAGATGAACTTGTTTCTCTAATCTGAGATAATTCTACCTTTATTTGCTTAATTTAATTTACGTTTTACTTTTAAAATGCAACCATTCGACTGTCTGTCGTTAAGAGGCAAAAACTCCCAATTTTACTTGCTTTCTATTTAGTTAACTATTAATTGGAAATACCTTCAAAATACATATAAACTGTTCTTGTGGACGATACCTGGAAACTTATCTTTGCTATACTACTACTCGATTAGGTACACTTGCCTAGTTGTGTAATAGTCCATACTTAGATATTTTTCTTATACTTTTTATAACTCGATTTTTACACATCAAGTTTTTGACGCCGCTGCCGGGGAACAGTTGTGTCATTTTGAATTTTTTTTTAGTTTCTAGTTAATTGATCCTTTCATTGGAATTCATTCCTTTGAAAGTTACTTGCTCTATTTTTATTTTTATTATTTATATTTTTGTCTCACTTTTATAGTATCGGTGCTTTTAACCGGTTGTTGGTTTTGTTTTGATAGATCACAGGTGGTGTATGACCCGTTCTTCTAAATCACCACTTTTTGAGCCATTCTTTGACCCGGAAAGAGAATTTAGGAGGCTCGCACGGATTGATATTTCAGCTACCAGTTTTGTATTGGAACCAACCACACAACGGGAAGAATCACCAGAGCCCATAATGGATAACCAAACAATGGAAGCTCTGATGAAGGCCACTCGGAATGGTCAGGGTTCAGCTATTAATCAGCCCGCATTTACTGATGATTTTGAGATCAAGGGTCAATTTTTACATATGATCAACAATCAATGCCAGTTTAGTGGAGCTGAAAAGGAAGACCCAAATGAACACATGAGAAAATTCTTGGGGATTTGTACACTTTTCAACTTACGAGCTATCGAGAATGAAGTGATTTACTTAAGAGTGTTTCCTTGGACTCTCACGGGAGAGGCTAAGGACTGGTTAGACTCCTTGCCAGAAGGGGAGATCACAACTTGGCAAGGCATGGTTGACAGGTTTCTTCAGAGGTTTTTCCCTGCTTCCAAAGCAGCTGAGCTACAGGGCGAGATTTCCCAATTTGAACAGAAACCCATGGAAACCTTATATGAAGCTTGGACTAGGTTTGGGAAGATGCTCCGAATGTGTCCTCAACATGGATTAAATGTCTTTCAGCAGGTTCAGATATTTTACAAGGGAGCTGATATTGATACCAGAAAGGCAATAGATACTGCAGCAGGGGGTTCTATAATGAAGAAGACAGCTGCTCAAGCTCACACTGTTATCTCCGAGTTAGCTGCTCACACTCATGAGTGGCATCAAAAGAAGGAAAAATCTAGATCATCCAGAGTGGCTTGTGCTGAAACCAATGATAGTATTGCTGCTTTGACTGCTCAAATGGCCACATTCGGAAGACAGATGGAGAAAATGACCAAGGACATTCATGCCATAAAGGTTGGTTGCGAGACGTGTGGTGGTATGCACTTGACCAAGGACTGCAATGCGGATAAACCAATGGATCAGTTGGAGAATGTATCATTTATGAATCAGAGACCGAATAACTTTCAGAGGGATCGGAACAACTTCAATGGGAATTACAATTCAGCCTATCAACAGTCGGGTCCGGGATACTACCAACAACCACAACCACAAACAGAGGTCAAGAATTCAAACTTGGAAGATCTTGTTAATAAGTTTGTTGCAGCTCAAAGTCAGACAAATGCGATAACTGCTCAGTCTTTCAAAACTCAACAAGCTTCCATTCAGAATTTAGAGCAGCAGGTTAGCAACATCTCGAGGATGTTGGCTGAGAGGCAACCGGGTGCTTTACCGAGTGATACGAAAGTTAACCCCCGGAATGAGCACGTGAATGCCATATATTCAGTTGTTGAGGAAGAGAGAGTGGAGGATGAAAGTGATAAAGAACACACAACAACTCCACAACCCATCATTCGAACCAAACCCGTTGTAAAGGAGTATAAACCGAAGATACCATATCCTAATGTATTGCTTCGAGACCGAGTTCGAGAGAAAAATGGTAAGTTTCTTGATCTTCTAAGATCTATTCATATCAACATACCATTTGTTGAAGCTATTTCTCATATGCCAAAGTATGTGGGTTTCCTGAAAGAGCTTCTAAAGAATAAGAAGAAGTTAGATGGGTTGACGGTTGTGACCATGGATGGTGATTGTTCAGCGGTTATGTCAGGTAAACTACCTCCGAAGATGAAGGATCCGGGAAGTTTTCTTATCCCTTGCCAATTAGGTAGTTTACCTGTGAGCAATGCTCTAGCCGACCTAGGAGCTAGCATAAATATCATGCCTTACTCGATGTATGCTAAACTCAAACTAGGTGAGCCGAAAAGTATAAACATGAGTATACGATTAGCCGATAGATCATTAACTTACCCTAAAGGCATCGTGGAAAACGTTCTGGTTAAGGTTGAGCATTTCCTCTTCCCGGTTGATTTTGTTATAGTTGATATGGAGGAAGACCCGAATACCCCGCTCATTTTAGGTCGACCATTTCTTGCTACCGCTAGTGCACTTGTAGATGTGAAGGGTGGTAAATTGACCCTTAGAGTTGATGATTCAGAGGTGATTTTTTTATAACAAGCCGGTTGTATCACCTACACCTGAAATTGTAAATTCAGTTTGTATTGATAGTCAAGGGAAATTGCCAGTTGGTCATGAGGTTCATGAGAAGGGTATGGAAGATAAAAGTGTAACTTGCAAGTTGAAGAATGAGGTGAAGAAGATTGCTGATAAGGTCATTGAAAAATCGGTGAGAAAGATATACAATAGGGTGCATCAAGCTGCGTTAAAAGGTGATACTTTTTGTGGTACTCGTATTGTTTCAAAGCTTTCGAAGAAAGAGAAAGGAAAGCTTCTCGAGATTGTCAACACCACACGAGATACGAATGACTGGTTGACTTCACTAGTTCGTGGTACTTGTTCTGCTCATGATCCTCACGTTGGAACACGTGTGGGGGAGCTTAAGCCCCACTAAACAGTTCTATTTGGGGTTGAGTCAAGCTTATGACTCGTTAATAAATAAGCATGTGTAATTGTATAGTAAGTTCGAAAAAAAAAATAAAAAAAAATATTTTCTTTTCTTTGTTTTTGTTTTTTTTTTGTTGGTTGGCAGAGTAATGGAGTGGAAAATGTGCATCTGTCAGCGATTAGCCTCCACAGCAAGGATTTCCTCTCCATCTTATGATCTCCACACGCACCCCGGGGGAAGTACTCGCTCCCTTTTACTTCCACACGTTTTTATTTTGGATTATAATCTGTTCTGAATGCATTGAGGGCAATGCATAACTCTAGTGTGGGGGGGTTGTGTTTCACTTGAACTTTGTTCATCAATCTTGTCCTTAGGAGATAGGTTACTTCACATGTTCAGGATTAATTCTATTAGATTAAAAGTAACTTGTAAGTAGATGAGTCTAACACCAATCCTCGACAGTAGGTGTTCCTACCCATTCGGATGGCTTATCCTACTTAATCTCCACTCCCCTTGTTTAACTATTTAATTAGGAGATGTGTCACAAAAAGCAACCTCATTGGGTGAATTGCATGACTAGCACACTTATAGCCCCACTACTAAATATGCGAGATTCTTGATCCTTACTTGAAAACACTTATCTTTAGTGTTTATAATTCATATTTCTATGAGTGTGCCGGTGTTTGTAATTTGTTCTAGAACTTGCCCTAGTGATACATTTCGAGGCCGCTGTGGGATCACATTTTGTGATATAGGTGAAGGAGTATGATAATGAGGTATTTCTTAGGATATAGGTGAAGGAGTACGATTAAGTTATACATATTTCTAGAGGCAATATCGATCCTAATTGTGTACCATTTTATTTGATTCCATGAACTTTTGATACTTATTTACTTGAAAATTTATTTCAGGTGTTAATGTTGAAGAAGTTGTGAAAAGATGGAAACACGAGATTAACGTGAGAGAAATATGAGAAACCGGACAAGAGTAGGAAGGCCATGCCCATGTCTTACAAAGGCCATGCCCATGTCCTTGGTACCTAATTGTTCATTGCTTCCTGATTAAGACCACGACCATGTACTCAGATGGGCCATGGCCATGGTGTAGCTACCTGATTGATAATTGTATTCTGATGTTGGACACGACCATGTTCTTGTAGAGGACATGGCCATGTTGCTGCTTACCTGATCATGGCTACATCCTGAGAGAGGACATGGCCATGTCTTTCAAAACGCCATGGCCATGGTGTCTGCCGACTTGTATGGGTATAAAAATGAAATTAAACCCTAAAAACGGGTAGGCTTATTTTTTGGACGACTTTGGGTGATTTCGGGGGACTTTTGGAGAGATCCTAAGCCACCAAACACCATCTTCATCATTAGAGACGCTAGGGGTGATCATCAAACATCGGATTACATTGATTTCTTCGGTTAATTCTTGTTCTTATCAACTATGAATTCTCTATTGATTTTCATTATTTCTGTGTTTGAGTCCATGATTATGGGCTAAACTCTTTATGTTCATCTAGACTAATAACTTTAGATGTTGGACATGCTTTTGTGATTGATTCTTGATTCGTATGATAATTTAATGCTTAATCATCGAACGGTTCGTATTATAATTTATTTAGTTCAATCAATTGATATTGCGTTTGTTTCAATGAGTGAGAACTCTTGCATTTAACGTTGTGTTTACTTGATTATCAATCTTGTGCTTTTGATTGGAGACAATAAAAGGATTGATTTGGATTAAACTAATTGTAATATGGGTGGATCATACTAAGAGAGGTCTTGTATGATTGTTGATTTTTACGAGAGTAATATCACACGATTAAGTCATCATTTTAGTTGGATTAACTTGTTATAATTGAGAGGTCTAATGTAACACCCTCAAATTTCGATTTGCGGAAGCGATCGAGTCGGGTATTACCAAATTAAATATCACAAGCACGAAGATACATAGTGAACGACTCTAAATGAGACGTTTGAAAATAATTATACATTTATGAAATTTAAGTATTTACAAGTTGCGAGTTCGCATAAAAGTAATATTACATTCTACTAGTACTGAGTAAATGCAATAAATATCCTGAGTATTGAAAACATGCGACTCGAGCTAGAATCCTGTAGTCCAATCCTACTACAGCAGTGTACCTGAGAATGCACACTAAAAAGGGTCAGCTGGAAAGCTGGTGAGTTCACAGGTAATTTGTAGAAACAAGTAGTTCGAGTAATAAATGTTTCATTCAGAAATATCAATCAAGTTTAGCAGTTTAAATAACAACAGTTGCCCCTCGAGGCAGTTATAAGTAATTTATGGTAAGCAGGTGAACCTAATCAATAGGTTTCTAATCAAGTAAAGGGGACCAATCCCCAGCCTGGGTGTTATCCGGTAAGATATTGCCACCTGGCAATATGTATACGAGAGTAGCGTAAGGTGACTATCTGTCGTGCTACTGACCGCAAGCAATCAAGCAAGAAGTCTTAGGCAGTCGGTATTGCTCCCCGGCAATACGGTACGGATAGTTTGTACGGTTTCAAGTATTAGTACTACGGTTACTAATAGGTCACGATGCCACCTGGCATGAAAGGTTGCACCCCGGCAACGTTATCAAGTTATCTGTTTTGTAGTAGTGTCATATCGTACGGTTTACAAGCACGGTCAAGTGAGCAAAAGCTCGTAATTTCCTGAGTCTCTGACTCGTAAGCATCTAGTAATCACCTACAGTGATGGTAATGGTTTCGTAATCACGGTCAAGTGAGCAAAAGCTCGTAATTTCCTGAGTCTCTGACTCGTAAGCATCTAGTAATCACCTACAGTGATGGTAATGGTTTCGTAATCACGGTCAAGTGAGCAAAAGCTCGTAATTTCCTGAGTCACCGACTCATAAGAATCTAGAAATCACCTACAGTGATGGTAATGGTTATCCCCCAAGGGAAGTGTCAAGTTATGTCCCGCAGGACCATGTTTAAGTAAATTAACCAGTTATAGAGCCAACGACCCCGACCGTAATAATTCATAGGTCCGTTGCTGAAAGTAAGTAAAGCATAATCCATATGCTGAGTATGAGTAACCGTGCAGTTCCGCAGAACTACGATAGAGCATGAATCCACATGCTGAGCCAACGACCCCGACCGTAATAATTCGTAGGTCCATTGCTGAGTGTGAGCATTTAGCTCGTAAGTAGCTCGTAAGTATGGGAAGTTGAAGAGGTAGTGAGAAATCCTACGACTGGAAAGTATGAAATGTTACATTTAGGATTTTATGGTTTTATGGATGAGTTAAGACGTAAGCATCAAGAACGTGAAGTAAAGGAAGTAAATGGATATAAGGTAATTGATGAGGAAGGACATGTAGCAAAGATAATAAAGAAAATAATGAGGGAATTCTATGAATTGCAAATAGCAGCAGATGAACATTACCGACATTTTGAAGATTCTACTGCTCAAGTGCCTGATATCACTAAAATCATGTTTAGATACTTTTTAAGAATCTTTCCCCCTGACCAGAGAGTTCCTATACACTTTATGCTACCAAATGGTTACTATGTTTCACCACTAGCTCGAGAATGGGTTCATCAACCTTGAAGACATTTGCACATTCTTATTTTTATTTGGAATTTTTCATTTTGTTATTAGTTATGATTTCTTTTAAACTTTAGTTGTTTGTTTGGATATTAAGTTTTTAATATATGTGTTATTTTAGGAATAATTTTCATGTTTATTTTTTTAGTAATATTTAAGTGGTTAAATGTTTTCATTATTAATCTCGGTTATATTATGTAAGGTATGATACGTTTCAATTAAATAACCATATTTTATGACTACATTAAAAATCATTTTAAGATTCATATTGGATTTTCCTCACTTTTATAAGTTTTTTGTTATGACATCGTAAATGTTTATAATGTTAGTTTGACAATTATGAGTTATTCTATGAGAATTGTTAAAATATTTTGATAAATATAATGGAAGTAGATATGAGGAATTTAACTATGTTATATGCTAGACTTTTAATTGTTAACTTAATGAATGAATGGTTTTTCTTTGAATATTGGTATTATTTTAATTAAGGTGTGGATACATTAATTTAGTGATAGTTTTTATTTAATTATTCTTTATAGTTAGGATTTTTAGAATCTGAATTGTATATATGTTTTTGCTATAAAAATAATTACTATAAAACACACTAGATAATGATATGAAACATTGATGAAGAAACATTTTAATCAATTATTTGAAGAAAATGAAGTTTGTTAAATAAGTTTAACATTATTAAAGAATTAAGTGTGTTAATATTAGAAATATTGTGTGGCTATTTTAGTTTTGGGATAGGTTTAAGAAACTATAATTATTAGAAAACATTAGGAAATCAATAGTTGTAGGTACCCAACTAGCGATTGAATGCTTATCTGAATAGCAGTAGTTTAATAAGTTTTTATACATAATAAGCCATAGGAAATAATAGAATGTGTTTATATGTTTTTGAAATATCTTTAATTTGTACTTTTCATTTTAATTGTTGGTACGTTTAATTTGTTTGCCTGTTTATTTTAGACTACCATTGCCATTTTTCGAAGTGGGCATTTAGTATACAATATGATATAATACAGTATGATACAATGTATGGTATAAAATACAGACTAGTATTTCAGAACAAGTACAGCTGAACAATGCATTGGGATTTTTTTTTTGAAAATTTAATAAGTTTATCTTATTAATTGTGAACTTTGTGGGTGTGTTCACTGGAAACCCTCACGAGACTATAACTCGTCCACTTGGGATACCGAGGGGTTTAAAGGCTTATTGCATATGCTAAATGCAATCGTGATTAACTACGAAAGTGTGTATGTTGTATATTATTTTTCAAGAGATGAAGGAATCAACCAAGAAGATTTTTAGTAGCCGATGATGAAATTTATAATTTCAGTCAGGGGAGTTTTTCTGTTCTATTTTTCTTTCCCTTACTCACTTTTTGTTTATCATTTTTATACAATGAGGGCATTGTATAATTTAAGTGTAGGGATAGGGATCGTAAGAAAAAGAATTTCTTTTAATTAAACATTTAAGTTTCTATTGTTCTTAAATTTTATCAAAATTTAAAATTTTTTAAGTGAATAACTAAGTATTTATTAGTTAGAATATTTTTGTTAAAAGTTTTGTTTTGTATTTAAAAGTTTAGACTTTAATATCGATTAACTGTTTTGTATATATAATGTAAGCTACTTAATAAGGAAGTGATATATAGTGATATGATATGATGTACTAATAGGCAATCTATATGAAGATTTCTGAATTTTAATAAATTAATAAAATAACTTGTATATTATTTTATGATACATAATATGATGTATGACATAAAAGTCTTAATTTTTAAATTTATTATACAATAATTTTATATATCTTTTTAATTATGTGAGTACATTTGGGAGTATATATTGATGGTTTCCTCTGTTATACGAAAGTATAGACATGATCTCTATTAATATATACTTAAAAATTAAGCAAACGCAAGTCAAAAGTACTTGAAAAATCTTAAAAATATAAAGATACCTAATGAGGCCGCCAAAATGGTTTGACCAAGTATGGTTTTGCTTAAACCTGAATCAAGTTATGTCGCTCTGTTGCATGAAAATGCAGACCTGTCACCAATGTCTTGATTCTTAAAAATGTATTTCATATATTTAATGGGAATATAAAAGTAAATTGTATAATTAAATTTAAATGTATATCATATATGGAAATCATAAGTAATATACATACTAACAATAAATGTGTATTCAGAAGTATAAATATAGATTGTTTAAAGTGGACAAATATATTAGTAATCGTTCATGAACTATATATTACACACAAAAAAAATAATAATTTATACATTATAGTTATCCATGTTAATTAAATTGTTAAAATTTTTAATTTATGAAACAGATTTTTAATATTGGTATTCTGATTCTTAAATATTAGTTTGATGCTTATTTTTAAATTTTATTCAGTATTCTACTTGAGGACAAGCAGAACTTAAGTATGGGGATATTTGATAAGCATCAAATAGATAGTATATTTTATATTAATTTATCCCTATATTTATATACATTTTATTGCATTAATATGATTTTAGATACTTATTTTGTTAATAATTGCAGAAATGTATTTTAATTGAAGAATGAAGAAAAAGGACAAGAACGAGACCAGAACTGAAGATTTAAAGTACTTAAAGAAATAGAGATTAAAGACCTTGAAGAAATGAAGACTAAAATAGTTAAAATAAAGAATTGGGCCAAGAAGACAAAAGAAGTCCGGTTATGAAGATTGAGAGTCCAAATATTAAGCCCAAGCCCGAAAATGGAATATTCTGGAAATTACATTCAACCGGCGGTTGGATTAACCAACCGGCGGTTGAGGTTTAGGGTTTAAGGCGGTGCAGACACGTGGAGTTGGACCCGAATTCGAATTACTCCAACCGGCGGTTGGAGTATTCAACCGGCGGTTGGAGTATTCAACCGGCGGTTGGAAGGTCGGCCTGAAAAAGTATAAATAGAGGCTTAAGTTAGGTCATTTGATATACGATTCAAGAATACTAAACCGAAAGTTAGGGTTTTAGGACGACTTTAAGGTGCGATTTTGGAGGCAAATGAGCTAGGGTTTGAAGGCCAATACCCCTAGGAAAAGCTGGTTTGCTAATTGGTTCGGTTTCTTTATCCTTGTAACTTTATTAATCTTTTGGGTTATTTTGGATATTGTTTATTTGGATTAATTGCTTATTAGGTTTTCATTATGAATGTTTAAATGTATGTTTATTAGATTTATTATATGAATTATATGTTTATGTTGGAACTATATTATTGAATGTTTATTATACAAGAATTGTCTGTGTTATGTTAATATTGGTAAAAGTTAACTGATTTATATAGATAACTTTACGAAGCTAGTGAGTTTTATAAGTTAATTAATGATTATCAATTATTAATGATAAGTAACACTGTAATTCAACCGAAGCTAGGAATTGTATTAATATTCTGCTGATAGATCTTAATAAATAGTAATATTGTACTTAATCTTTGGCAATGCTACTATATGAAAATTATCTTAATCTTTGTGATTTTCTACATTAGTAATTCACCAATAATAATAGCCAACAAAGCAAATAGAAATAAGTTGATATAATACGTTTAATAAATAATTGTTTAAATAATTATAATCTTCTATCCAATTAAGTATACTTAAGTTGTTTCCTAAAACTTATCTATTAGAATCTGTATCGAAAATATAAATATAAATATGTTCGTTCGGAACTAAAACGTCCCCCTTATCTTGTAGATTATTGTAAATTGGATCCTTGTATTTAATTGTATTATAGTTGTAAATATTTGTAATTAGAATAAATAGATAATTAGTTATAAATAAGAATAACATTTTCCTGTGTTCCTTGTGTTCGAATTTGGACTTACTTATTAAGCTATATTACATGAACGGGTTAATCTTGCCTGAATTGTGTGATAGTATTATTTAGTATTTCCTTAATTAAACTTGTTATTATAATTGCATATACTTTTCACCACATCAATACCTATAAACAATTTGCAATTATTTGTTACTGAATGACACTTGACAATAGTCAAGTTAAAAGGAATATCTATTAACAATTTGCGGTCATTCGTCTTATTGACACTTGAAAATTATCAAGTTAAAAGAATATCCATAAACAATTTGCGGTCATTCGTTGCAGTCATTCGTTTATTCGATGACACTTGAAAATGATCCAATTAAATGAATACTTACAAAAAATTGTAGTAGTTCGTTTACTGAATGATACTTGAAAATTATCAAGTTAAATGTATTTGAACAAAGCGTCCTTTGCAGACACGTGGTATATTATTAGGTGACCACTTACCTCGCAGTGACTGTAAAAGTTGTCACAACGAAGCTAATTAGTGAGGAAAGCTTAACCCATCGGTGTCCCAGCCATTGCCGAGACATCGGAGCAAATTTGAGGGGTGTGCTCAGCCAGTGTAATGCCAGCTGTTCTACGGAAACTTTAGATTACTTCAATAATGATATTGTTTTTGATAGAAGCTCCATCCGAACAGATGGTACCAAAGGATTTCATTCATTAAAATAAAGAAAGTTACAATTGGAACATAGACCAGCAAAACTAGTAGAAAGACGTAGCTAGTCTTTCATATCTAACATGTAGATTTACATGTGTATAATAAAGTAAACTTGAAAAGTTCATTAGAGCGAATTAGGGAGGTGCGCTCAACCATGATATTTTCATAATTCTTGTATGATTGAGTAGCCTGATCCGAGATTGTTCTATCCAAATTGAATTATAAAGAGTTTTAGTAACTCTTTGTCGCATGCTAAGAGATTTGAGGTTCTTCATGAGCACTTTTTCTTGCAAATGAACCAAAGGTTTTACTTACAAGCGGTAATATACCAATGTAGGCTCCAAGTTCCATGTTGCTAACTAAAATACCTTTAGATATTATTATTAAAGCCACAACTAAATATAAGTTAAACCCCCAAATGATCACTAGTCAGATTTAATGTACCCTGAAGGGTCAATCGACTGTAGTATGACGGAGTCAATCGAAATAAGTATGAAGGGAACGGCCGATTGGATTTACTGTAGTATGAATGGAATGAACGAATGTAGTATGATGGGGTCGATCGACTGTAGCATGATGGGATCGATCGATTGTAGCATGATGGGGTCAATCGACTATAGTATGATGGGGTAGATTAAAAGAGAAGATCGATTTTAGAACAAAAATATCGATTTAAAGAAGTATGGTAGGAATGATCGAATGTCTTATGAAGGTGTTGATCGACTGTATCTTGAAGGGATCGAGCATAATAAATATAACATGAATGATCGACAGGAACGATCGACTGTAATATGAAGGCGTCGATCGACTATAGCTTTAATGGATCAATCGGACGCACAATTAAAGGAAATATCAACTTTAATAAGAAGGCGCAGATTGAATGTAGAATGAAGGGATCGATCGACTGTATCTTGAAGGGGTCGATCGCAATAAGTATAACAGGGACGATCAGCTGTAAAATGAAGGTTTCCATCGAGTGTAGCTTAAGTGGATCGACCGAAAGCATAATGAAGGAAAAGATCAATGGTACTATGAAGGCGTCGATCAAATGTAGTATCACAATAAATATAACATAAAAGATTGACATCAACGATCGACTGTAATATGAAGGCGTCGATCGACTGTAGCTATAATGGATCGATCAAAAGCACAATTAAGGGAAAGATCAACTTTAATATGAAGGCGTAGATCGAATGTAGTATGAAGGGGTCGATCACAATAAGTATAACATCAAAGATCGACATGAATGATCGACTGTAATATGAAGGCGTCGATTGACTGTAGCTTTAATGGATTGATCGAAAGGTTTTAGGGATACTTATGCACAATGTAAATACCTTAGCGATTTGTGTTTCTGTTTCGAAGTAACATCTTTTAACATGGAACCGAATACGTAAGGTTTCATTTCAGGATGAAAATATCATAAATTGTAAATAATGTAGATTAGAAATTTAGAACCTGTATATCGGAATGAGGGTGTGAAGAACTCATGGAACACATTAGCTAGTTGTAGCGGTCCCACGGATGGCGCCAAATGTTGCAGCAAGAGACTTACTACAGTGCTTAGGGGTCATTGACTAAGGCTGAAGGGTGATCTTCCACTGTCAATGGATGAAAGGTGACCTTCAGTAGTCAATAGATGAAGGGTGACTTTCAGTAGTCACCGGACGAAAGGTGACCTTTAGCTGTTACTGGATGAAGGTTAAGGATGAAGGGATCCTTCACACCATACACTACGAAAGGTCTCGAACCGAAGAGCTAAATAGCTCTTCGGCTGGAGATTCCCAGCTGGTAACCTACACCACATTCGAGCAGGTGTAGGTTGTACGCCACGAAGTCGAGAACCTCCATCGGTATGGAAGTGGAAGTTGGGGAGTAAATGTTTAGTGAATGAATTGGATCCCATTCCTTGTGGTGGATGGGTTATATTTATAGTGGTTGTGATTTGGACTATTATGGTTTCCTCTTTTCACTTCAATCCTTCGGACTGAAGTGTAGTACACGTCCGCTTCCTTTCTCCTTACCTCTTTTGTTGGTCGTGTGTGACGTTAGTCATGTCGTTATCCCTTGTCGTCATCATGTACCCATCTGGCATGTTGATCTCTGATCATGCTTTTGTCACATGATGTTGACTAGCATTTGGTGTCGTTTGTTGGCCTTCGACCGCTGGCGTCAGCTGTCATTCATTTCTTTGAGACATATATTATAGACTTAAGTTTGGGCTTAGACCTAGCCTGGTACCTCATCAAAATCAATTGCACACTCCAAGTGCTTGATGAAATGCGTCAACCAATTGTGTAGTTATTATTGCATATTGTACAACATGTTATTGCTTGGTGTAGTATATCTGTGTGAACAGGAAAGAACAAGCATAATCATATCTCCGATGTTGCTTTAATTGGGCAAGAAAATGAGTACGTTAGGTGTTCAAGAAACTGCAGGGCTTAATTGGCTGCCATGTTTCGTTTGCCTACTCAATTGGCATGATCAGGAGGGCCTATCGGCTGCTCATGGGCCGGATCTCTGCATGGGCCATCATACAATCCACTGGCCCCGTCACCCCTGCCAGTGTCGGTAGGCCCAGCATCCATGCTATGCATCTGCTCGTGGCTCCTGCGTGAACTATCTGCCAGTGACCCCTGCCTAAACCACCTACCGGGACCTCTACCCAAATCTTCTGCCGAGCACTATACTGAACTTGGTCTGTAAGTTATTCCACATAATTAACACACTACTACGTGTAAGTTCAGATCCAAATCTATGTGTTAACGATTTGGATCAACATCTACTTATTTTTATGAATTTCTTACTGAAATACATGCAACAAAAAGTGTAAGAAACACAACCAGATGTGCAATATACATACTTTCAAAATATGACTTACACATTACAACGCACCTCCTACATGTCGCATGTGCATTTACAGAATCACTCTTAAATAAATCAGAGTAGCAATTTTGTGTACAAATTGGGTGACAATGTTGTGAGCAACTAAAAAGTTTTTTTTACCCAAGTTTTTCATGTGAACTAAAAGGGGCAGGGGGGGGGGGGGGGGGGGATATTTCCTTAGAGCTCCTCTGTGCTTTTTCATCAATGAAAACATTAGAAATTTGACAAAGATGATGTAAAAGGTAACAAGTATTTTTATGATATTTCAAGGTCATGTAGTTTTTAAAATGAAACTACAGTTGTCGATTTGGCATCCATGGTCCAACATGAATCTGCCATAAATTCTTTTTCATATAAAGTGGTATAACACCATCACCATGATTTATACAATTCTAAATACATATATTACAACTTGAAATGAATGGGGTCATATGCTTAGATGACATCTATAAACAGAAATCTTGACCAATTAAATGATTTACAGACGTTATTTTTGGCAAAACTAAAACGAAAGCTCTTTTAAAGTATAATTTATGAAAATGGGCGCTTAGCCTACTGGTTAAACATTCAGGAAGCTTAAGGGTAGGTCACAGGTTCGAGCCCCGTGACTAGTTTTTGTTTCTTTACCCAAAAAAAAGTATAATTTATGTATCAACTATGATGATTTTTCTTATATTCAAATCATTTTTTTATTCTTAAACATGGCCAATGATCAAAACGAGTAAGCCACAATTGAAGGTTGCAAAACTGAAAGTGGAGGTCCCATGCTCTGCCAAAGAACACATCTAGTGCTTGTTTTGGGTCTGACCCGCTGGCACATTCGGACCATTTCGGATCTATTCGAAACCACCTTTCAGGCTTGCTTGCAGCGCCTACTGGGAGCCCCATTTGGACCCTCCTTGCGGCCGCATTACAGCCTACCGATGATCACTTTCGGGCCTGCTCGCAGCAATTTGGTTTGTAAGTTTTTTAATCCGATTAACACGTACCACTGTATGTAAGTTTGGATCCAAATTCATGTGTTTAAAGATTTGGATCACCGTCGGCTTATTTTCATAACACTCTTACAAATATGCCAAAGCTTGTTGCTTACAAAAAGATGGGTATTATAAACGGTGGAATGATTTTAGAATTTCATGGAAAGTTTGTTCATATAAAACGAAAATTTTTACCACAATTCTTTGAAAATAAAGATAATTTAAAGATAAGACTTGCTCTTTATCTTTGCAGTGGTCACCAAATATTTGTCGACCAAATTACATATGAGCAGATGTATCTCATATATATTTCATTCTAGCATTTCCAAAATTATGATGCCCATGGTACAAACAAACAACACAGGGGTACAAACCTAAAAGACATATGCTCCTGCCATCTCTTTTATTACTTTGTAGACACATATTTAGACAAACATTTAAGCTCTCGAGCTTAACTCTTAGCATCGAGCTCTATATCGAGCTTTTGAGCTCTGCTTTTCATTTTGAGCTTTGTTATTCATGCCTGAGTTCTTTAGCTTTGTTGTTCAAGTTGAGCTTTTCGGCTATGCTTTTCATTATTGAGATCTCCGGCCCCAGGGGCAGAGGTATGTTGGTGCAGAGTGTTGCACTTGCTACATACGAAATTTATCGACTATGTGTAAATTGTTTGTAAAAAAGCTGATTGTTTAATAATGTTGAAGTCTGGTTAAATAGTTGAACTACCAAAAACAAGAAACATCGCTTTTAAGCCCAGCTAGTTAGAGTATTGGGCTATAATCGAGGGATCCAACCTTCGAAACTGTACTACAGCTTAATTTTTTTCATTTTGTGTAGGTCATCAGTATTTTACTCAAAACATTACATCCCAATTCCATCCCCTATCTTATACTTTTTTTTGTTGAGTGTTAATATTAAATAATTAAGGTATAGTTTTATTGAGTTTACGGAGCAACTTTAAACCAAAGTTTGAGTTGCAAAGCAAAGTGAACATCAATTTAATTTTGTGCTACATACGGTTAATTTTTCTGGCTCCGCCTCTGTCCGGCCCTGCTACCCGCAATGAGCATACAAACAGGTATGAGCAATGAACTTATAAGCTTTGCTTTTCAGATTGAGCTATTAAGCTCCTGTTACCAAACGGATTGAGCTTTTAAACTCTACTTTTCAGATTGAGCTATTAAGCTCTATTTAACAGGATTGAGCTTTTAAGCTCTACTTTTCAGATTGAGCTATTAAGCTCTAGTTATCAAACAGGATTAAGCTTTTAAGCTCTGCTTTTCAGATTGAGCTATTAAGCTCCAGTTATCAAACAGGATTAAGCTTTTAAGCTCTGCTTTTCAGATTGAGCTATTAAGCTCCAGCTATCAAACAAAATTGAACTTTTAAGCTCTACTTTTTAGATTGAGCTTTTGAGCGCTACTTCTCAAACATAATTGAGCTTTTAAGCTTCACTTTTCAAATTGAGCTTTTGATTGATCTTTAAAGCTTTGCTTTTCACGTCGAGCTAATATGCTTCACTTCTCAAACAGGATTAAGGTTTTAAGCTCTACTTTACAGATTGACCTATTAAGCTCAACTTATCAAATAAGATTGAGCTTTCAAGCTCTGCTTTTTAAATTGAGCTATTAAGCTCTACTTACTATATATGGGCGAGTTATTATGATGTGCTTTCAAATTGAGCTCTTAAGCTCTGCTATCAAAATGAGCTTTTAAGCTTTGCTTTTCAGACAGGGATGAGCTATTGAGCTCTGCTTTCCAGGATGAGATTTGCCTTCAGATTGAGCTACCATAAACCTTCAAGAAGGTCGTTCAGGCCTATATACAGTACCGACTTAAAATTTTTATTTGTGAACAACCGATGCAAGCCTAGAGGGGAATGATCACCCCCTCTGCCATTATATCTTTATCGCTTTCAAAGAAATCATATAAAAGTTGTTCACTCCATAAGACTTGTCATATTTTTCATGTTTATGCAAGTCAAAACATGCAAGGTGCAAACAGGCACTCATGGCCACCCCGTTGGCCGGGGTTATCCTATATAACCCCACGTAGCCCCACACCCTGCACTTGGTTGACAGAATCACCCGAATTAGCAGGCAGGAGTGGCGGCCCTACTATAGTGGAAGGTGAATTCTAGCCCTATCCCTGGTAGAGATTCACCTCAACCAATAGGTTGGCTAGTGATGAATAAGAACAAGACAAGAATGACACAAGCATCCGCCAATAGGCTTGCTAGCTGATCATTCCCTGTACCGAAGGCAATCTAGAATTTGCCAAGTCATGACTAACCAGACAAAATGAAAACAAACAAACAAACAAAATTATACAGGTTTCAAATCAAATACTACTCAAGTCAATCATGTGCAGCAACACAAGAATTAGTTCAACATGGTTCATGATAAAATTACCATATCGAACTGGGGGGAGTGATGATATACTATATGTAACCCCAAATTGTATATCATGTCAGTTCTATTAGTTGGGTACATTGTAGTAATGTTGTTAAATGCCTTGCATTTCTCACTGCCCATATAATGGCGCGCTTATTTTGCTAGCAGGATCACGGTCGCAGGTTTATTTCCAGGTCTGTCCGGACTACTTTATTTTATAGTGCATGTCTTGACAGACATCCATGCTATGGTCATACTTACATACCGCTAGCATACTCATTATCGAATGTGCTTTGGTCAGATTATCCTATTTTGCAGGTCTTTTGGCAGGCCTCCCAGAGCATACTATTATGCTCGCAGCTTCATTATCCCTCTAGGCGAACTTTTGTGTCAAGTTTTTGGCAACAACATACTTATAGTTTTACACAACAATTATAAACTTGTTGTACCAAACTAGGGGGACTTGATCGTGTACCATGTACTTGGGCTGCTCAGCCCATGGGCTTCCTGGTTGGGCTTGCCCCCTCCCCTTTATAAGGGGAAAACCCTAGCTAAAACCTTAGCCAACAAGCAATATTACAATACACATACAAGCAATAAGGGAGCCATGCTCTCTTCACGATCTTCATCTATGGTAAACCTTGCTCACCACCAAAAACCCATCTTTTAAGATGGTTCATCCCGATTCTTACCGCCCTTTGCTTCGTTCGATACGAGTTTAAGCATTACCCACGTAAGTCACGGAGTGTAACGAATCGAACCAAACCAACCCGCACTCAAGCGTACATTTTATGCTTGATCAACCACCATCTCAATTTGACTATCTAATCCACACATGAATGATGAACTAGGTAGTTATGTTAGTTTATGGTTAGTTACAATTACGAATATTACAACATAGCACCAACATGAATGGGGAAGTAATCCTTTACGAAATTCGTAGATTTCTCTATTATTTTTAGAGCGTTGAAGTGCCTACTGGATATTATCACCTGTTCAAGTTATGCCGTCTTGAATACGTACGGAACAATGATGTTAGAAATTAATAAAATCTATTATAATAGAATTATAAATTATAAATGGTTGAATAAGTACAAATTGATAAGGACAGATTCTCCCGACCAAGTTACATAAACAAGTGTGTATACACAATTTTCATCCCTCATATATATATGCATATATATTGTTTACCTTGCGGTGAAGAGTTCCCTCAGTCTTGATAGGCCAATTTATTAGAATTAAAATTATTTTAATAAGGTGAGGAATATTTCTTCAAAGTCACTTAGACAACTCCCAATGGAAGACTGAAAATGACTGAAACCGACATGCCACATATGCAACACGTCAGTTTTTTCACAAAAGCCCCTGCCAATGGTGGTCCCTCACTTTTTTTTCCAGGGACCCACAACTAATAAATTAAATAAACAATTAATTAAAATAAAACACAATTCATTAAAATTTAAAACATTACATTAAAATAAAAAATTTAATTACATTTGTATTTAAAATTATATTGTAATAACAAAAATCCATTTATATAACAAAAAAAAAAGGAATTGGGCTTGTTGGCCCATTTATCCTAAACCATGTAAAAAAATCAACATGACCCATTTTTATAAACCTATCATCGTCTTCATCTCTCGTCTCTCGTCCCTGCCGCTTGCAACTGCAATTTTTTTTCTTTCAAACGGCTGAAAAAAAACGTTTAAACTCGTATTAGGACCCACGCCAAACAAAGAGACGACGTGTCGGAAAGTCGACGGCTGACAACCGAAGGCCCGTGCCATCGGTGTCGGTTTCGTTGGTTGATAAGTCATACTTAAATTATGTATCGAGAAGTATACATATTCAACCAATTATGTATATCTTAAAGGGGGAAACAATAACACGCACTTGATTGCAAATATTATAACTCCAATTATACCAATCTCAACCCACAACCAAATCGATACATCTATTTTCTTCACTCAAGTCTTCACAATAAGAGGGTAGATTTTGTCATCTAAAGATACTACATGGGTCTAACCTAAAGTTACCTAAAACAGCAACCATCAGAAATTATTTTAATAAAACTTGTTTACTACAGATGTAAAACCAAATCAACCCGGACAAACACAGAACTAAAAATCCCCTCGATTTTATTCACTCGTGTTTTTGTTGAACACATTGCCCAAAATCTTCACTTTCCAGTCCCTATTTTCAGAAACCCAATTCATCCCAATACTGTACAATAATTGTTTAATCTATCTGAAAGACACCCTGTAGAGATAGAAACAGAGAATATAGATAGATTTAGAGGGAGAAAGGGTTTAAATATGCATACACAAACAGATAAGATGAAATGAGGAAGAAGATTATTGAGAATGGCAAGAACAGAGTTTAGTTTTAATTATTCAAATAATGGGAGATCAGGAACACCCAAATGGTGTTCTTGTAAAAGAACTACTGTTTTCATATGTTCATTCAACATTGCTGTTGCTCTCTATGTTTTTCACAATCTTTATACTTCGCTTTACTCTTACCCATATCAAGATTCACATAAAGGTACTTGCTTTAACCTTTTTCTAGTCTTGATTGTAAATCCCACTTCTTAATTTTGCTGTTTGATGATACCTAGTTGTCAAGCTGTTTGGTTTGTTCATTTGTGATTTCAGTTATGGGTTTTTCTAGTCTTAATTGTAACACCCAGTTGTTAATTTTGGTGTTTGATGACACTAAGTTGTAAAGTTTGTATCTTTTTTGATTTTATGCTGATCTGTTTGTGATTAAACTATCTCAGTTGTGAATTGGTTCACTATAAAACCCAATGGTGATTTTTGACCTTTTGTAAATTAATGGGTGTTTTTGCTTTGTATAAAAAAAACCTCAATTATAGATACATTTGCTTTCATATTGGTTCTTGTTTCAAGAATATTATAGATTTGAAGGTTTTGGAAAACCCCAATTGGCCAGTTCTGATTTTTGTATTTCCATTTGTTATGTGAACAAAATTAATGTGGTTTTGGTTGAATTAATGTATGGTTGTTTGTACAGCTGTTAGCTACACTCCAGATCAAATTAAGAAAATGGAAGAGTCGGTGCGAATACGGATAGAATCTGAACCTGTAAAGCTCATTGAAATGGTAAGATTTTTGAATTGATAGTTCTTTATCATTAAGTTGAATCTTCAATTATTGATTTTATTCCTGTTAAAAGGTTAAAGGGATCAAGAAACAATTTATCGGAGAAGATGTAGTCCGATTACCGCAACCATTGAAGCAGAAGTTAACGGATGAGCTTGTAGAAGTACTGAGAGATGTGAATGCCAATGGTAACACAACTTTACAGAATGGTATGTTCTTCCTTTAGTACTTTATATATTTCCATATATAGAAGTCACATCATATGCAACTTTAATTATGCTTAGCTCTTTGCTTGTTTCTTAAGTATTCTGTTAACTACTGTTATATTTTATTAGCATCAATATGGATAAAGACTTAGATAATAATTAAACATACTTTCTTGGCAAAAAATGTATTCTTGTCACATGGGGATCATTCACCTAACATTGGGGACATAGGTTTAATGCTTTTTATGTTTATTTACTGCTCCAAACATACACATGCTACACAATGTGTTTTATTTTCAAATCATATGCATTTATTACTCTTCAAATCTGTGTCATGTTTTCTGTGGTGTATCTGACATTGGTATTCTATATAATAACTTGTGTTTTGATATATGTGAATAAATGGGAGGCTTTCTTATTAAGGATTAAGAATTATTTAGTGACACCTAGCCTCTTAATGATTATTGTACGGTAAATCTTGGGTCATATTTTCAGCAGGATACATAGGTATTAGAAAATCTTGGTAATTATTGGTTTGCTAATCTGCAAATGTATAAGCTAGCTCCCTTTTTGTCATTGTCTATGTACTTTTACTTTTAAGGGTAGTTTTTGTAAGATTTTTTAGAGTGTAAAACTTGTCTTTGAGAAGGAATTTTTTATCAAAAGTTAGTAGGGTTTTTTTATATATTTATTAATTTTTATTTATTTATTTATCTTTATAGAATTTCTGTTTTGAAATAGCCTTTAATTACTAGAAATGTGAAACAAAGAGTCATGTTCGGCTGTTTAAGCTCTGAGTTGAACTAACCCCTTAAGTTGTTGAGGATCCTTAGCAAGCCCCCACGCCCCTCCCTCCTTTTCCATTTCTTATATGTTGTAGAAATGTAATTTTTTAAAAACAAAGAGTCATGTTTAGCTGTTTAAACTCTGAGTTGAACTAACCCCTTATGTTGTTGAGGATCCTTTGCAAGCCCCCACCCCCTCCCTCCTTTTCTATTTCTTATATGTTCTGTACTGTTTCATTTTGTATATATATTTGTTATCAGATACTTGTGCCCAATGAGACAACAATGATGCAATGGTTGTTTTGTTTCTTGCTAAAATCAAATTAACAAACGCATTAATATTCTTTGTGTTTTTTTATATGTTTTAGCTTAAGTCCAGCATGTTAGGTGAAAGTAGTAACTTTCAGCTGTCCTCGTAGTATTAATCCAGAAAGCACTTTCTGTAGGATATTAAACCCAAAACCAGATGGAGTTTTCAAATCTTAAGTCATATAGTTTAGGAATTATCAATCACTAGACTTTATTCGTTGGTTGCCATACTTTGACTTTAAATGCCAAATAAATTACTTCAACATGAGAATTGGTGTAAATAGACCATATTTCTGAGGAAATCTGATAACTGCTTATTATAAGTATAAGAAAAATACAAGTAGAAAAAGAACTAGATATAGGAAAACGACAAATGTGAATATAATGATTGCAGTTCTGATAGAAACAGTTCATTTCTATAAAGTTAAGTTATCACAATGACATGAGTATTTTACACTTAAGGTGTCCACTCTAGACTCAATACTGTATAAAGACCACATAATCTCTATGAATGTTTTTTAAGACTTTTGTTATGCACAGAAGCTGTTCAACACTGGAGGAAGCAAAAGCTCAAAGAAGTCAGAAGGTTATTACGTGGAAAGTCCTCAAATTCAACTATCCTACCAGAGGAAGCAGGTCGTTTAATCTTCTATAAACGAACATCTTTTAGGACAGTATTATAGAAAAAAATGTGTTTTAATTACTTCATTATCTAGATTTCATAAGTTGTACTCCATATGTACTATGTTGATAGGAATACTTGCAAGAGCACTGAAGTCTAAATGGGCTGAGCTCTTGGATGATATTGGTCTCTGGATACCTGTTAACATTATCAACAATGAACATAATGACAAACCTGAGGGTGAAGATGATTTTGGTAATTCAAATTTTTCAGTTTCCTTTTATTGTTTTTTTGTTCTTATTCTAATAAGCATTTAGTTATGATGAAATGAAATTTCTCCATCTCCAGATGATACAATCCTAGCTGGCAGGAGGCTACCGCCTGAATGTAATGTGGAACTTCATACGGATTATGGTGGTCAAGCGGTCAAATGGGGACTTACCCATCATAAAGAAAGTGCTTATGATTGCTGTCAAGCCTGTTTGGATCATGCAAGAAATGCTAAACCAAATGAAGTAAAATGTAATATCTGGGTTTATTGCCCAAATGAGGAAGGATGCCATTCCCCAGATATATATGAACATAAACTTCAAGAATGTTGGCTAAAATATGTAAGTTCCAGTCCTTTATTTTCCTTTAAAAAAAATTGTTTGCCTTTCATGATATGTTGTTGCATGTCATATGCAGGATGAAAAGCCTAAAGTAAACTTTAAAGAAATGTATTCAGAAAATTACAGAAATCGTCATCCAAATGCACCAATGTTTGTTCCTTGGGTCTCGGGCGTTATAAGTTCTTGAAGACCTCTATCTGTATCTGTATACATGTAATTTTGGGTGTTGAGCACTTGTGTTACTTGCAGATTCTTGAAATTTTTGCGTGTTGATGAACGGTTTGGGAGAATCGGGAACCAAGAGGAAAAGCTTATACACAACGGTTAGTTGGGCAATGCAAAAAAGCGTTTGCTCTGTTAGTGTAGTTTATATAGCTATCAAACATTTTGTACAATATTAATCAATCCTGATTAAGCCTATCTGATGGAGTGATCAGTTATGGACCATTCTTGTCCATTTCCTTACTAGTACAGTTCCGAGTTTTGATATGCATAGACATATTGTTTTTATATTTCAAATCTGAGTGTAAAGTTTGGTTTCATTTCTTGGAATAAGAATTTGAGATCCCTTCAAGTTGGTTATGTTAATCAGATTGGAATACATTAGGCATCTTAAGGATCCACTCAACCAACTTCAGGGCTACAATTCTCAACCCGACACAAAACTTACACGAAAATAAACGGGTTAGGGTTAGGATTCTCGATCCAAAACCCCTAATAATTTTTGGTGTTGGGGTTGGGTTAACGGGTCTGGTTTAGGTTAATGGGTCGACTTTACCACCTGAATTTATTTTAAAAAATATCTTTAAATCTATGCGAACAAGTAATCAACCCATCAATTTGACCTGTTTGACTTGAAATCAATCTGTTAATTTGAAAGTAAACTACCAAAATTGACTTGTTTGACCTCCAATCAACCTACCAACCCGAAACATGTCATGTCTAGTTGGGTACCTTTTGACCCGCCAACCCATTTGTACCTTTTTTGTACATTTGCTCCTAAATTATTTATGAATTATGTAGCATTCGAATTAAATTTATACCTAGATAAGATTAATAACAAAAATTATTGTTAACATAATAAAATCATGACATTAGAATAAAAAATAGTGACGATACCATGAAATTTGATGCATATCAAATACTGTATGCATCGTTGGTATGAAATTTTATAGCATCAATTTCCTGCTAAAAAATATCAACCACATAACAAAAGATGTATGAGAAGATGATTAGAACTTTTCATACTCTCTTTAATAATTGCTAGAACTTTTACATACTCACTCTTCAATGATTGCTAGAATTTCTACAGGACTCGGTCTTTAATAATTGCCATATCAATCAATCAATAGGTGACTCCAAATGACTTGTTCAACATTTCGTAGAGTATTCAAATTTCGATTTCTCTCTATATATACATATCTATTAATATCCCTTTAGTTGATCAACACAGAACACATATATCATGTCTTCACCTTCCAAAGACAGAGATGAAATGACCCTAGAGGAGTATGTTGATTTTTTAGAGATCCCATTTGAAGAAATACAATCAGCCACCAACAACTTCGCTGATGAAAATCTACTCACACAATCTTCTACTTCATCTTCAAAGGTTTACAAAGGACAACTTTCCCAATCAGGACAGATGATCAACATTGTTGCACGGACATGCCCATTTAGAAGCGTTTTAGTCAACGAGCTGAGGATGTCCAAAACTCTAAGGCATAAAAATATCGTTTCTATTTTTAAAGTTGCTGAAAAGGATGATGATCATGACAACGACAACGATGGCGATGATGATGATAATGATGACAATGATGATGTGAAGTTTATCATAACAACTAAGTATGAGGTGAATGAAAGTCTAGACAAACATCTTGGTGGATCAACCCTTACATGGATGAAAAGATTGCGTATATCTGTTGGTGTTGCGCACGCATTGAATTACATTCATTTTGGTTTGAAAGACGATTATTGTGTCATTCATGGTAACATCAAGAGCTCCAAAATTTTACTTGATGAAAACTGGGAACCCAAGTTACAGGGTTTTGGATTTGCTGCAAGAGTTGAAAAGAATCATCATCACCTTATTAGTAAATATAATGGCTCATTACAATATATGGATCCCGCATATGAAACCACTAGAGGTTTGACTCATAAGTCAGACGTCTACTCGTTTGGTGTTGTGCTGTTTGAAGTCTTGTTTGGGAGGGAAGCAATTCCAGATGATCAGGATAAGTGGTATTTTACTCGATTGGCCAAACAACATTATGAAGAGAAGACACTCGATGACATGATTGATCCCAATCTTCGAATACAAATGAACTTGCAATCACTAAACATTTTTACTGAAACAGCATATTGTTGCTTGAAGGAGCGACGATCACAACGTCTAAATATCAATCAAGTTCTCAAAAGACTTGAGAGAGCGTTGGAACTACAACACAAATATGTAAGTCATCAGATATGTACAATAGTAATAACTGCAAGTTCGATACACACAATAGGCTAAAATGAAGTTGGACACACACAATATACTTTAGGTCACAATTAGATACGTTTAATGACACTTATTTATAATTCTTTTAATTAAGTTTTAATTTTTCTGATTACTCATATTGAAGGAACATTCAACAGCTGCAGTTGCAGATACATCACTCAACCACTGGAAGGTAATCAGTTTCATTATTAACAAGCACTCTCCATGACCTTTCAATTTACTAGCAAATACAGGACATACATCATGTACTATTTATATGATGCATCACTTTGCTTTTGTTAACAAGTAACATTACAGGGTAGAGACTTGGATCACTTGAGATTTCGGTTAAGTGATATAGAGTTGGCAACAAATAATTTCTCTGAAAAATACTGCATCGGGTCTGGTGGATATGGGATGGTGTACAAAGCAGAACTTGAACTTTTTGGTGGGATAAATTCGCTGGCGACTGAAGGGAAGAGTGAAGGTGAATTTCCTAAGAGACTTAGCACTGTAGCTATTAAACGCATCTTCAGTAGAGTAGATAAGCAAGGAGAACAAGGATTCTTAGCAGAAATTGAAATGCTTAGTAAATGTAAGCATCCAAATATCGTTTCTCTTCTTGGATTTTGTGATGAAGGACCTGAAATGATTTTAGTTTATGAGTATGCTTCTAATGGCAGCCTTGATGATTACTGGGAAAACAGTAATAACATTACTAATCTTTCTTGGACTCAACGTATGCAAATATGCATTGATATCGCACATGGAGTGAGTTACCTTCACACAAGTACAAAGGACAAACAAACCATAATACACCGTGATTTAAAGAGTGCAAACATTTTATTGGGTGATAATTTGGTGGCGAAGATTGCAGACTTTGGGCTCTCAAAATTACACCTTGCATGCGAACAAGGTAGCACCCTCAATACTCGCAATATTGCTGGTACAGAATTATATTTAGACCCAGAATACCTGAGGTCAGGTAGGTTGAAAACTAAATCAGATATTTACTCTTTTGGAGTAGTTTTGTTTGAGATCATGTGTGGGAATTTGGCATATGATGAGGCTTATGGTGAGAAGGGGCTTCCATTAATTGCAAAGCGATGTTTCAATGAGGGAACATTAAGGAATTTAGTAGATCCAAACATAAAGGAAGCTGAGGAAAACATTTTAACTCTAAATGGAGGTGTCAATCAAGATTCTTTGGACACTTTTTCAAAGATTGCATATCAATGTTTGGCAGAAGCTCAGTATGAACGTCCAACAATAGAAGTCGTCATCAAAGAACTGGAGAAAGCATTGAACTTTCAAGTAAGTTATACCTTCTTGTTTTCCTTTCATTTTCTTGCCCCTTGGTAGTGTGTAGTTTGCTAATAAATTGTTACACCCGTTTTTATTTTTAACCCAATAGGATTTGAGAGTCAACAATTTTGAAAAGTTACATATAATAATAACATACTTAAAAAGTCATACATAAAGTTGACCCATTCCAATTGACCAAACGGGTCAAAGTTACAAAAGAGTCAATATTGATCCAAAAGACGGGCCAACTAACGTTCCAAAAAGATAAGTTCAAATATTTACATAATTAGACCAACTTATCAAAAGAATTTCAAAATAAGTAACAAGTTAGATCATGCCCATTTGGTCCCTAAATGCCCTCGAACCCGCGTCCATTTTATCCATGAACTATGCCTTTGAGCTTTTGGTCCGTCACCTTACCTTGATCACCTAAGGACACACACACACACAACCACACAAACGCATAAGCTTTAAGCTTAGTGAGTACAAGGTTTAGACACCTTGAAGTAAGCAACTTAATTAAAACAACTTCATGCAAGAATAAGAAATCGACAATTAAATATGCAACTTAACACCTTACCACTCCTTTTTCCTACTAAGTACATACAACCCCTTTATAACACCCTTGTGCCATCTGCACTATTTCTAGCATTGGATCCAAGCTATATTATGGGTCATTGACCCATTTAACACCCTTGCCCAAAAGGGCTTAACACCTTACTAGTTGTAGCACATTAGTAGTTCAAGGAATGATATAAAAGCAACTATTTTGTGTGTGCCCCTAGTTTTAGGGAAAAGCAATGTACTCACCTTGGTCCTTTGGTACAACTATATACTAATGTCTTTAACACGATCCAATAAATTAGCAAGAAACAATTAAACAACATTTGCCATCAAGCTTTCATCCAATAGTTATGCCCACCTATGACGAATTCAAGCAATATATTTCTTTTAAGTATAAACTGAGTACAACTATTATAAAAAGCACAATAATACTTAGAGACCTTAATGTGTCCCTAACATACTTAAAAACATCTTAGGTTAGCATTCATGTAGTCTTCTAATTGCATAATCATTCTATGTAACAGTTATGACTTAACATTTCTGTCAGCATTGACATCCTGTAGAAATTCAACATTCTGCCCACCTGAAACGTCTAATTAGATTCTGAAAATTTTCCAGATTACAGTAGACTCTTCAAGCTTTAAAATGATATATGGCACGCCTTAATCCGACTTACGGTTGATTTATAGTGATTTTAGAAAAACAGGTCAAAAATCTGTCCATTGTCGACTACGAGTGGCAATTTCGCCCCATATATCCATTTTGCCCTTTCCAGATTTTTTTACCACAACTCAACAATAAAATGTACATATTCAACTAATAGTTGACCATGTATCATCATCTCGTTCCATGTTCTTTATTTCATCTCCTCTTGAACTCAAATTACACAATATAACTAAACTTTGACTTGTGTGAATCAATTTCTCTAACATGCATGACCTATAAAATATAATCAATCTTCAAGACAACAATTTCTTGTTTTCATTAGTTTATAAATTTCGTTTATAAGTAATGTCTCACATCATCTAACATATTCCATCACTTTTATCAGTTTTCCCTATAGTACATAAACCCTAAACTTAATAAAGATAGAGTTGAGATGCTTACCCTGATTCTTGTATTGAAGGTGAAACAGATGGTGAGTTTTATACTTCTTAATTACTTCCAAATCTTCTCAATTTCAGCCCTCTTTTTGGTTCTTAAACTTTTCTCTCCAAACTCACACACACTACACCTAGAACTTGAGTGAAAAATGGTTAAAAAGAGAAAGGGTTTTCGTTTTATATTTACCATAAATGGCAGTCACGAATTTACAGTTTTAGCCCCTGTAGTTTTATATTTTATCATCTTACCACAATCCCACAATAGTTTGACATAACTAGTTCATCTTTGACTCTAATGTTCCACTTTGACTAGACTTAACTTTTAAAAGTCAACATTTATCTTAATCAATAACAATGTAAGAAAAAAAAAATTTTATACCTATAATTTTGGTGTGTTACATAAATTAACGCATGATCTATGTTTACATAAGTTAGTAGATCATAATATGTAATAAACATTCATTCATAACTAATGTAATGATATTTTAGATATGAAATTCAAATTTCTTTGGTCACGCATGGTTTACAGAAAAACAGCAACGGCAACCTCCATATGCCACTTGAAACCATCAAATCAGGCACACAAAACTTCAGTGATTGCAATTGCATTGGAGAAGGGAAATTTTGGAAGCTATATAATGGAAAAACACCACATTTATTTGATGCTAATGAATGTTCCTTCATTCTTGCAAAGCGGTGGGATAGCAACTCTGTTCAAGCACATCATCAGTTTTGGAGAGAGCTTGAAATTCTATTCAAGTATAAGCACAAGAATATCATCAGTCTTTTAGGCTATTGTAACGAAATGGGTGAAAAAATCATTGTTTACCAGCATGCATCTAACGGGAGACTCGATAAACATTTGGACAATCCTGGTCTTACATGGATGAAACGTCTCAAGATATGCATCGATGTTGCAAATGGATTGGCATTTATTCATAAAGATGCTGTCTATCAGGATGATTCAATGATGCATAGAAACATGAGAAGTGGTTGCATTCTACTCGACGGTGATTGGAATGCTAAAATTTCTAATTTGGAGTTTTCCTGCAAAACAATGGAATTTGATAGAGCTGAACATGTCACGGATGATGCTTACGGATTATTGGGATACGTTGACCCACTATACCAAATTCATGGTTATTTAACACAATATACAGATATATATTCACTAGGCGTAATTTTATTGGAGATGTTGTGTGGGAGATTGGCGTGCGCTAAGGGATGTAGGGTTCACTCTCAGTCTTTAGCTCCTTTGGCTAAAATATGCTATAATATTGAAGGAAATCTCGATGAGCTGGTGTTTCAGGGTATAAAGAACCAAATTGTGGCACAATCATTGACTACATTTCAGACGGTTGCCATTCAATGCTTAGATGGTGATAGGTTTCAGCGGCCATCGATATGGGAGATTATAATAGAACTTAACAGGGCATTGGAATTTCAAGTAAGTACCTAATGTTCATATATTTTTTTTGAGTTAGACCATCAAGAATACAAGTACTGAAGTACAGGTAGTATGCGAAGCAGGAACGGCCTGCGAATTTTGGTGGCACTGCGCGATAATCATAAAGTAGGTCTTAGACTCGAAAAATACATGTAAATTCGAAAAACGTTAAAAATGTACACTTTATAGAATAATGATTACCAATTGTGGTTATCTCAAATAAAATAAACGGTCATAGGATATGTCACATGCTGTGGGGATCGAACTACCACCAGATATGTTAAATGGTAACACCGCAACCAATTTGGCTACAGCAGAATTGTATCCTACTTTTCAATACTTACGTATACATACTTTCAAGCTAGAGGCCCTATGCGGTCTCACAGACTGCACGTGCTTGTCAACGGGCCTGATACCAAGTCTTTGATAATCATTCAAAGTACGTATATTCTAATTATTATTAATATACAGGATGATTATGAAAAATGGGAGTCCAAACTGCCTAGTGACTATGCAGAAATAATTAAAATGTCGAAAACACCCGAGATCTACTCTAGCATGAAGAGAAAGGGTCTTAGTGACCTATTCATTGAAGGAATCCTACTTCAAGAAGGCAAACGGGTAATCAGCGCATTCTCATGTCTCATTATCATGCAGTTTGCATTTCACGAATTCATGCATATATGTTTTGATCTCTTTTGAAATATTATAAACCAAAGTCCATTTTGGTTTATTGGTTGTTTATATCATTAAATGAAGTGTTTTCAAGTTGATGGTCCATAATTTTTTTACATGCGCGCATTTACACACTTTAAAGATTAGATTGTTTTGTTTTGTGTAACAGTGGTTGTCACTAAGCAATAGCGGAGAATGGAATGAAATGATATCAGCAAAAACATTTTCGTATGAAAATTGTGGATTGTATAAGTGGAGGAGAGCTATACAAAAATCCAGGTTCATCTCTCTCAGAATAATTAACAACAGATAATAAAATGATCAATATAAATCATGATGTAGAAGCTAACGAGTAATTTTTAATCCACACTTTTGAGATTTCTGTTCATATGGAGCGAAACAAAATTTAAATTCATGATTAAAGTGTCTATGTTGGCCTGTTAGGCTGCTAGCCATGTGCCATATCAGACGTTATGTTAATATCTTATATCTTTGGTAGGTTTAAAACCGTGGTAAAGATGCTCGATATTTCAAATCTAAATATTCAGATCAAGATACAAACTCAATTTTTATCTCCAAATGCGATTTTTGGGGCTTACATTGTCTTCAAGTTTTGTGATCCAAGAAAATATTCAAGTCAACCAAGGTATGTTAACCTGAAGTACAAGATGGGAGGAAAATCCTTTCATGCATATTTCGCAACATGGAGAGATGACAAGGAATGGATGATGATTGAATTGTACCGATTCTTAAATCACAAGAAAGATACTGAATTTGAGGTTCTACTGGAGAGCATTTCACGAGGCTATTGTGGAAGTGGTGCAATCTATGTTGAAGGCATTGAATTTCGAGTCCTTGATAATGCAAGTTTGAAATCACTCTTATGGATTCTTTTCATTATTCTATAGCACCTGTAAATTTTGCCATTTTTACATTCTGTGTTGTTACAACTGAACAGGTGAACCGTGAAGAAATTGAGACAATAAACCAAGTCCAAGTTCCGAAACCAGACTTAAACATAGGTCAGGCGAACTTGTTGCCAACTTGTGAACCGGTAACTGAGCTTTCACGTTACCAAGTACATGTCATGAAATGGAAGATTGAAAATCAAATGTTGTCACCAGATACAGACTACATTTGTTACCTTGTGTTCAAGCTTTCAGAAAGATGCCACGGGTTGCATTGCCCAGTCAGAGTACGGGATGTACTTCGCTGGAAAAACAAGGAGACTAGATTCATTTATTTTAAACACCCTAGCCCATGGAATTTACACGATAATTGTTTGGTTGCAGAAAAGAGGGAAGATGGATCTATGGAAGTGATTATCTGCAAATTCAACTCGACTTCTGATCTTAGAAATGATTATATTCCTATGCATTTTAAATTGATACCTTATGAAGGAACGCTGTCCGGCCTTATTGTATGTGGTCTTGAGATTCAGACAATAAATTAAAAGTGTCTATCTCATAATGTTTTACTTACCCATATATATTGTGGTGATAACAAATTAGATATCCACTTTTGGACACCTACAAAATTAGGATCAGTTTTGTTCCATTTGAATAATTATAAAGCAAAGTTCAAAGTTTTATTTCATTTCTTACATTTATTAACAAAGTATGGAATAGAATTGACATGACATACATTTTTGAAGCAAACAAAAATAGAAATATAGTAATAAATTAATAAAAGAATATACATATATTGCCTATCTTTATTTTGTTTAACCCTGTAGCTCTTGAAGGCCCAAACTATAATAAATATGTCGCAAATGATCACCATTTATGGGTTTAAAGCTTTGATGAGTTGAGGTGATTTTGTTGACTCTCGCAGCTTCTTTTCATCTGAAAGCAATTTTGCAAATCTGCATACATATGAAGATAATAACCATATTAATATTATTAATTTGAAACATAATCTTTAGTTAATGTCAAGCTTTCAAATAAATCAAATATGAATTTCACAAACTAGCTAGCTAGCTGGTCTATGGACCATATATATATAGTCATTACCATTAAATATATATATAAAAATATATATTAACTTTTTTTATAACGTTCAGAGTTATAAATATATTAACCTTATAAGACTCTCAGCATTGGTTTGGCCATTATTTCTTGGTTCAGACATTCCAGTCCTTAGATTGACCCGTGAAGCTGGTTTTTTCAGCAACTTTTCACCAATTTCCTCAAGTTTGGTCATGTTCTTTTCTGTTGCCATGTCCACTGATGCCTCATCACCACTTAATGTATCTTCCTAATTATTTTCATCATGCATATATTTATGCAGTTAGTTTGAAGTTCAACGTACATTAATCATATATATAAACTTAAATTATCATCCTATCAGTTAAGTTTTATTACTTGGATTCGAAGATAGTTTTCTTGGGAATGAACTGCTTGAAAGAACACTGTTAGGTGACTATCAACCATATCTCCGCTTGCTTGAGTGAATACGTCCACAATTGGGGTCGAACTGTTGTGGATCAACCAACCAAAAATCCCCCATTTGGAGGCCATATTAGCGTTGTATGGTTTCGATTCCTTTGATGCACCCGTACCTATTGAGATCATCAGGAATCGACCATAGTCCATAGGCTTAACTGGAAAGAATTCTGGATCTTTGCTAAACACTTGCCTCGTTACTTGGCTTATTGCAACGAGCGTCTACACAAAAGAAAACAACTATTAGAATATACTAGCTCGAACTCCCTCATAATTAGTATATGATGTTAACATTGTTCTATTAATGTGTGTGTGTGTATATATATATAATACCGGATTGTTTGCGGCAACACCACCATCAATCAGATTAAATTCTTGACCGTTTCCATCAGTAGCGTTGTTCTTGAAGTAATAGGGAGGAAAATAAGTTGGAGCTGCTGAGGTTGATATGCATATATCTGATAACTGAACGTTGTACCTTGGATTAACTTCCGCCTGTTCATATAAATTCCATTAGGCTTCTAATTAGGGCCACTATAATAAAATAGAACGCTATCTTTAATTTGTGATGCCTAACAAAGACAATGGTCTTTGTGATAAATATAATGTCATTGAAAAACATTAAATTAAATGTCAGTGATCGAGGGGAATTGAAAATCGAAACCTCATAAGTTGAGAAAATGGTGGGTTGTAGAGTTTGGATATCGAATGTAGGAATGACAACATTTGTTAAGGTGTCTTTCAAACGAGTGTCTCCAAGTTCCTGTCTTATAATTTTCCTAAGATACTTTCCATCGTACTTTGGTCCAAATAGCAATTTAACTGTCTTCACAATTGATCCCCATACACCGCTACATTCAGCCACATAATCATACAAGAATTAGGCCATTACATCACAAGAACATTAAAAGTAGCATGACTCAGTTAATTAGGTCCTAAACAAACCTATTTTGTGGAAATATTTTTGGACCATGCTTCATGTAGAAAGGTACAATATCTTTGGCCTCAAGGAGGGGTTGGTTGTTTTTATCAGGGGCTGTTAACATGGCTGTAACAAGGCCACCAGTACTAGTTCCCGCAACTACATCAAAATAATCCGCAAGTCTTGCTTCTTTACCATCCAATTTCTACATATGATAATCACGATTCAAGAGAATTAGCACGATTCAAATAGGTCATGATGGTATACATGCTATTCATGAGATAAAGTTTAATTACATATGTATACGTACCTGAAGTTCAGATTCGAGGAAAGCTAGTATCGTGGCGGGAATGATCCCTCTAATACCACCCCCATCGATGCTAAGAATGGTGATAAGTTTTCCATTAGTAGCAGGTTCAACGTGTTGTGTTTTCTCCATTGATTTTCTTTTAGCCGAAAGGCCGATAAAGGTACGTGTTTAATTGATTATATGCTAAAGGTTAAGCAAAAAAGAATGTGTGGTATTCACTTGTATGATAGTAAAAACTTGTGTTTGGATTGTGTTTATATAGCTACATATATACTATATCTCGTCCGGTCTATGTAATATTAATATATAATTGTACTTAGTCATAGGCATCCAAATTGGACAGTTAATTTAGAAGAGTATCCATGCACGTGCTCATGCAACGTAAGAATGGACGTTCATTATAATTAGTTAATTAGTGTTTAATTACTTGCATGAAAAGTCGTCTTATATATGTCACTTCTATTTTTTATAGAGTAATTCAAAGTTTATCGTCAAACAAATCATGTACTACGTCAAACAAAAATGCGTAGGTTTAATTAGCACGTTTGATTTATCTTCTACTACTACTACTACAATACATACAATCTTATCTTGAAATATAACAAGTCACGTCATCGAGATTTCGAACTATGGAGAGGTTCTCATATCGGGGAGTAACCGCTTGTGGGAGATGACCGCTTGTGGGAGATGAACGGGTGGATCAAAATAAGGTCCATCAGTAATTCCACAACTGCCTTTAAAAAAAATAACAAGTCAACTAGTTATATTTTAATTAATTAATCACATATATATTGTTAGAGGAAGGATAGTACGTATTTGTCTAGATTAGTTTCATATTGTTTCCAATTAATATTAAATTATGTTACTTGCTTATTAAGAATCTCTAAGTATATAAATAAAGGATCTTGTAATCTATTTTATGAGGGTTCAACAATAATATTATTCGTAGTTTAATATATATATATATATACTAGATTTTAAACCCGTGTATACACACGGGTAATTGATGTTTAATATGAAATTTCATATTTAGTTCTTGTTTCTAATAACAAAGTGTGTAAGTTAATATGTATATTAAGCATTTAGTTGGATTTATGATTATATTACTTTATGTAAATGAATTATACAAGTAGAGATTAAAAATTAAAATATTTTAAAACCAATTTAGTGGAAAAAATTAATTATTTTAAGTCTAAATTAAGCTTTTCAAGTAATTTTATTTCTACTCGGTGAATTGAAAATAGAAACATTACAGATCGATTTGGATAATTTTTTAATTAATTAACTAAATTTTTTTTATGTGTATGTGAGTAGTTTATCAAAAGAATTCTTTTTTTAAAAATTAGGAATCTTATATTAAAATTTTCTAAAATTAAAAGGCTTAATTGACAAATTAAAATTTAATTAGAATGATGACATAATAAATGTGTTTACTATATATAATTTATATAAGATTATTCAATAGATATAAATAAAATATTATCATATTAATCGACGTTAATAAATATATTAATAATAATAAATATTTATATTCTAATAAATAAACGTAAATGGATATCAGGGGAATGCCTCCGTTTAACTTTTTTAATAAAAAAACACAAATAAATGATGTAAGAGTTGTAAATGGATTGCTCTAACTTTGCCCAAGCCTTACTTCTATTACTTCATATAAAAATTAGATAAATATTCTTGATGATTTGAATCCGTTGATTTGATCGAATATCTTATTTAGTTATATATTTTTTAAATTACTAATTATCAGAGTATTTGTGACATCATCATATCCTAAAGTTTAGCTAATTTGATAATATTGAAGATTTTAATTGGTTGATTGAAATTTTGATGACATCATTGATTGTTTCCTATATATAATTTAAGATTACTTCAATTCAATTCAATTCGAAAATGTGTAGGACGTTTATAAAATAGTTAAGTTATTTCACCGGAGGTTTCTTATATTTTCACAATATTTGTTACAAGATACACGTGATTAATGAAACAAAACTAAATGCAAACATTTTCGTTACTCCATTCGTTTCAAAATAAATGTTCACACACTAGTATTTACATATGTCCCGTAATAAACCATCCAATAGCGTTTATAGTTTTAAAGTGTACAATTAGCTTAATTGCCATGATCTTAAATGTCATAAGAAAGGCCATTATATATGGGAGGTGATCCTCCCACACCAACTTTAAGCCCACGTACACTATTTATTGTAAAGTGACTATTTTACCCTTAAATTAATTTTAATTTTATAAAATCACATGAACTCAGATTGTATATGTAAGGATAATTTCACAGCAACAAAGTGTGAGATCAAGAAACAAAATTATTAGCGACATCTGCAAGAGTAACAATAACAGTGACTCAGTGAGTATGAAGACGATCAACAACGAGAAAGCAAGAATGAGAATATGAATAATGATTTCCTAATTCGTTCTTATCATTATATATGCGTATGTATCTGCCCTAATATTAGCGATCGACAACAACGATACATTCCGCCAAATTAAATTCCGAAATTGCAAGACAAAGCCTCCTCCATCTTAATCGTATCAGAACAAGATCCATACTGATTCGATTTTAATCAACAATCACTCGTCTCTTGGAATGATTTGATTTCAATATGATAAGTACGTGAAAGTAGGGTTTTGAATACAAACGAGAAGAAGTATATGTCAACCTAAAAAATTATGAATTTGTGTAATTAGACAAATCAAGGCTTTCAATTGCATTGTAAATGTAACTAAGAGATAGATAAAGATTTAGTTGTGGAATTAAATCGCAAGGAACAGGACCGAAGATGGAGTGATTTGAAAACAATACATGTTTTAGTAATAATATTACATAAAGGGTAAAATAGGTATTTAATAACAAATAGTGTGTATGGATTAAAAATGGGTGTGTGAGGATCACCTCCCATTATATATATGACGTTTTTAATTACGTGTGTTGATTTAGTTGAACAATATACGATATGATCAACTTAATGTACGTCAAGGATGGATAATGTTTTTTGATGCGTGAGAAGTTGTTCTATACTAATACTAATTTTTTAACGATGATAAATTCATAGTTTATGAACAAACATTATCAATTTGAATCCTTTCGACAATTTAATAAGTATTGGCCGAATCCGGTCAAAGTATAAAACACGTTATTACATGTATTTGGACATTTAATTAATTCTAAGGAATATATATAATTAAATTCCGTTTTTGTACGTTGTTTAATTTTTCAACAAATTAAGAAAACGAAAAACGAAATGGTAACTCCAAATGAATCGAATTTATTTATTTATAAATTATTAATTATTTATTATTAATAAATAAATAAATGAGTTGGCTACCCGTCAAAGAAAACGGACAAAAACGTTTTTAGTTTAATATTGGAGTATATTGGAATTACGTCGATGGATTCGGGCTGCTAAAGAGGATCAAATTATAATAACGATAACGGTAACAAAAACCAATAATAGAGATTTAGATTTGGAAAGATAAATAAATATTCTACGTCACCATTTTCATAAAATTTGAAAGGACTCGTATTCCCTTGTAAAACGTTAATAACGGGCAATAAAAACTGGTTTCAGGGGCGGAGATAAAAAATCTATATGGAGGCGGCAAAAACAAAATTAATTTGTGCTTCTTTTTAAGTTTGAGAGGACAAAATTTTAAAATTGTCATTAATACTTCAAAAAAAATTTGTGCTTCTTTAAACATAATTTCAAAATTTTTGTGGGAGCAGCAAGGCAATGCCGAACATATGCTCGTATTAGCCGAGTGTTACTTCCTTCATCTCAAAAATAGGTGTCTACTATCATTTTGTCTAAAGATAAGTGTTCACATTCAAATATGATATACTAACTTTACCAATTTACTCATAATTTATATTTTTACATAATTGATTCATAGAAGATTGTGCAAATAGTATGAATAAAACTGTTATTTTTCTCTTACACACTGTACTGATTATCCATTTTATTAAACTTTATGTAATTTGATTTTGTACAATTACTATGGTACAGAGCGGAACAAATTTTGAGAATTATTCACATTGAATTACATAAAATTCCTAAAAGTATTCCGAAGGACAAAATGTTAAAAAAAAAAAAAAAAAAAAAACGTTTAGTGCCAAATTTAAAATAGTTAAAACTATAAGGACAAAAAGTTACAATAGTGAAAATAGTTATTACAGATATCTGTTACCAGTATATGCCTGAACTATTCCATTTTCCGATTAACCGGATTACCGGACTAACCACCATGAAAACGACCATGACGTCAGCAATGGTAAACTTACCAACAATTAGACCACCATCTCTTTTCACAATTTACAATTGTTTTCATTTACCAATTCCAAACCGTAATTTACGAGTTAAATCATTAACAAATTTAAACCCTAGCACTAGTACCAAATCACTTAGGTTTTCTTCAACCATCACATATTGCGAAGCTTCAACAGTTTCACCATCACCGACGGTAGATGAGGTGTCTACGTCGCAAAAGGAGCTGCCGCCGCCGGTGAAAAAGAAACGGAAGGTGTACCGGAGAATGAGACCTGGTGAATCGAAAGGAATTACAGAAGAAATGAGATTCGTTGCTATGAAATTACGTGACAAAAAACTTAAAGTTAAAGCTGATAAAGTGGATGCTAACGGTAACCGTGTGACGGAAGATAGTAGCATTGACGGAGAAATCAACGGTAGTGATGAGGTGGAAGATAATGATGATGATGATGAAAGTGAAGATGAGGATGCGAATTCTGATGATCAGGTTTGGGAGCCTGAATTAGAAGGATTGATGAGGTATTTGGTTGAAAGTAGGTTTCTTTTTAGCACGATTGAACGCATGGTTGACGAATCACAAGACGTTTCGTGTGAGTTTTCTTTGATTTATCAGTTTACATAATGAATTGAATTCGGTTATGTTACATTTTGTGTTGCTTATTAGGGTTTAGGGTTTAGCGTTTACATTTTTGGTAGATCAAGTAGAATTCATATACTACATTCTAATCGAGTGGTTCTACCATTTTAGTGCTCCTGCTGCTACGGATTGAATCTGTAGCTTTGAAATTCTCTTTTTTAGCTCTTTGAAGGATGCTTGAATTTGTAGGCTTGGTTTTATTTGTTTAGTATGTTGGAGTCTATTTCGGTTTGGTACACTTCATGCTCATGAACTTTGGTGATACTTCGAATCTACTTATTGTATCTTAAGATATCTCTGTTTTACTCTTTCAACAGTTGCCTACTTCAGAAATACCGGATTGGAAAGATCTGATAGTTTTACAAAGGATATAGAGTTGCTCACCCAATATAATTTATCGATCCCTGAACCTCATTGCACAAGTAAAAAGTATGTCAAGTATTTGGAGGATCTTGCAGCTGAAAATCCTCCTTTATTTTTCTGTCATCTCTACAATATTTACTTCTCTCATATAGCAGGCGGCCAAGTGATTGCAAGAAAGGTGTGTTTTATGTTTGTGTCATAGTTTATTAATATTATATCAATAGATCATTTCCTTTAATTGACTCTTATGTATTAAATTTAGGTATCTGAAAAATTACTAGAGGGACGAGAGCTCGAGATTTGCCAGTGGCCTGGGGACCCTGAAGAGTTGTTGAAGGGCATGAGAGACAAGCTCAATGCTCTCGGACAGGTCCTAAACTAATGTTTACTTTTTCTACGTTACTTTATTACACATGTTCTTTTATCATATCTTATACAATCTTTCATTGCAGCATTGGACACGAGATGAAAAAAACAAATGCTTAAAAGAAGCGAGCAAGTGTTTCATGTATATGGGGATGATAATTCGTGTCATCATCATGGCTTAAAGCAAAATCTTCATTAGTTTTGTAATATCCTGTTGTATGGCTAGTCTTAGATGTTCTTGTCTAGTGAGGGAGCCAGCTGATGCTGCTTTATCATGAAGAATTTAGGCGACAAGCATGTCAATTTAAAGAATATTTGTAGGTAGTTGTAGCTTATATATCATTCACTTGGTTGTAAAGAGAGTGAATCTATATTTTGGAGAGCTTAAGAAACAGAAAGCTTATTCCCATTATGGGTTACAAAGTTCTGTTTCCAGTTGAATTTGAAGTAACTTGTGTCTCTGCAGTTTGAGCAAAATAGTTTTACGGAGTAGTTTGTAATCTCAGTGTCCTCACTTTGCTGGTAGTTAAATTCTTTTGCTTATTAGATCTCAAAAGGATCCAAGAGGTTTCGGTTATTTTAAGACTCTACCTCACCTCGTCTTAGTTATTCATCTCTTTTCTTTCTTGTGTTTTGAATTGAGAATATAGTTCATTGTATATGGAACTTCCTGTCTTCATATATTCATGTCAACATTCATTCACTATTTGATACAGATCTTACATTTCTTACTGATATCTTAAGAAAAAGTTATATATAGTCAATACAGGCATTAGCGTGAGAAGTCCACTTCCACATGACATCTTTAGCATGTCAAATAAATTTGCAATTTACTCTTTGATTAGCATATGAAATATTCACATTATTCTAACATCTCTGGTATATGTAACCTACATCATCCCATGGGCAACACAAGTATACAATTCTCAACTCAACCAACTTCAGGGCTAATTCTCAACCCGACACAAAACTTACACGAAAATAAACGGGTTAGGGTTAGGATTCTCGATCCAAAACCCCTAATAATTTTTGGGGTTGGGTTTGGGTTAACGGGTCTGGTTTAGGTTAATGGGTCGACTTTACCACCTGAATTTATTTTAAAAAATATCTTTAAATCTATGCGAACATGTAATCAACCCATCAATTTGACATGTTTGACTTGTAATCAATCTGTTAATTTGAAAGTAACCTACCAAAATTGACTTGTTTGACCTCCAATCAACCTACCAACCCGAAACATGTCATGTCTAGTTGGGTACCTTTTGACCCGCCAACCCATTTGTACCATTTTTGTACATTTGCTCCTAAATTATATATGAATTATGTAGCATTCGAATTAAATTTATACCTAGATAATAAAATCATGACATTAGAATAAAAAAATAGTGATGATACCATGAAATTTGATGCATATCAAATACTGTATGCATCGTTGGTATGTAATTTTATAGCATCAATTTCCTGCTAAAAAATATCAACCACATAACAAAAGATGTATGAGAAGATGATTAGAACTTTTCATACTCTCTTTAATAATTGCTAGAACTTTTACATACTCACTCTTCAATGATTGCTAGAATTTCTAAAGGACTCGGTCTTTAATAATTGCCATATCAATCAATCAATAGGTGACTCCAAATGACTTGTTCAACATTTCGTAGAGTATTCAAATTTCGATTTCTCTCTATATATACATTTCTATTAGAATCCCTTTAGTTGATCAACACAGAACACAGATATCATGTCTTCACCTTCTAAAGACATAGACGAAATGACCCTAGAGGAGTATGTTGATTTTTTAGAGATCCCATTTGAAGAAATACAATCAGCCACCAACAACTTCGCTGACGAAAATCTACTCACACAATCTTCTACTTCATCTTCAAAGGTTTACAAAGGACAACTTTCCCAATCAGGACAGATGATCAATATTGTTGCACGGACATGCCCATTTAGAAGCGTTTTAGTCAACGAGCTGAGGATGTCCAAAACTCTAAGGCATAAAAATATCGTTTCTATTTTTAAAGTTGCTGAAAAGGATGATGATCATGACAACGACAACGATGGCGATGATGATGATAATGATGACAATGATGATGTGAAGTTTATCATAACAACTAAGTATGAGGTGAATGAAAGTCTAGACAAACATCTTGGTGGATCAACCCTTACATGGATGAAAAGATTGCGTATATCTGTTGGTGTTGCGCACGCATTGAATTACATTCATTTTGGTTTGAAAGACGATTATTGTGTCATTCATGGTAACATCAAGAGCTCCAAAATTTTACTTGATGAAAACTGGGAACCCAAGTTACAGGGTTTTGGATTTGCTGCAAGAGTTGAAAAGAATCATCATCACCTTATTAGTAAATATAATGGCTCATTACAATATATGGATCCCGCATATGAAACCACTAGAGGTTTGACTCATAAGTCAGACGTCTACTCGTTTGGTGTCGTGCTGTTTGAAGTCTTGTTTGGGAGGGAAGCAATTCCAGATGATCAGGATAAGTGGTATTTTGCTCGATTGGCCAAACAACATTATGAAGAGAAGACACTCGATGACATGATTGATCCCAATCTTCGAATACAAATGAACTTGCAATCACTAAACATTTTTACTGAAATAGCATATTGTTGCTTGAAGGAGCGACGATCACAACGTCTAAATATCAATCAAGTTCTCAAAAGACTTGAGAGAGAGCGTTGGAACTACAACACAAATATGTAAGTCATCAGATATGTACAATAGTAATAACTGCAAGTTCGATACACACAATAGGCTAAAATGAAGTTGGACACACACAATATACTTTAGGTCACAGTTAGATACGTTTAATGACACTTATTTATAATTCTTTTAATTAAGTTTTGATTTTTCTGATTACTCATATTGAAGGAACATTCAACAGCTGCAGTTGCAGATACATCACTCAACCACTGGAAGGTAATCAGTTTCATTATTAACAAGCACTCTCCATGACCTTTCAATTTACTAGCAAATACAGGAAATACATCATGTACTATTTATATGATGCATCACTCTGCTTTTATTAACAAGTAACATTACAGGGTAGAGACTTGGATCACTTGAGATTTCGATTAAGTGATATAGAGTTGGCAACAAATAATTTCTCTAAAAAATACTGCATCGGGTCTGGTGGATATGGGATGGTGTACAAAGCAGAACTTGAACTTTTTGGTGGGATAAATTCGCTGGCGACTGACGGGAAGAGTGAAGGTGAATTTCCTAAGAGACTTAGCACTGTAGCTATTAAACGCATCTTCAGTAGAGTAGATAAGCAAGGAGAACAAGGATTCTTAGCAGAAATTGAAATGCTTAGTAAATGTAAGCATCCAAATATTGTTTCTCTTCTTGGATTTTGTGATGAAGGACCTGAAATGATTTTAGTTTATGAGTATGCTTCTAATGGCAGCCTTGATGATTACTGGGAAACAGTAATAACATTACTAATCTTTCTTGGACTCAACGTATGCAAATATGCATTGATATCACACATGGAGTGAGTTACCTTCACACAAGTACAAAGGACACACAAACCATAATACACCGTGATTTAAAGAGTGCAAACATTTTATTGGCCGGGTGATAATTTGGTGGCGAAGATTGCAGACTTTGGGCTCTCAAAATTACACCTTGCATGCGAACAAGGTAGCACCCTCAATACTCGCAATATTGGTTGTACAGAATTATATTTAGACCCAGAATACCTGAGGTCAGGTAGGTTGAAAACTAAATCAGATATTTACTCATTTGGAGTAGTTTTGTTTGAGATCATGTGTGGGAATTTGGCATATGATGAGGCTTATGGTGAGAAGGGGCTTCCATTAATTGCAAAGCGATGTTTCAATGAGGGAACATTAAGGAATTTAGTAGATCCAAACATAAAGGAAGCTGAGGAAAACATTTTAACTCTAAATGGAGGTGTCAATCAAGATTCTTTGGACACTTTTTCAAAGATTGCATATCAATGTTTGGCAGAAGCTCAGTATGAACGTCCAACAATAGAAGTCGTCATCAAAGAAATGGAGAAAGCATTGAACTTTCAAGTAAGTTATACCTTCTTGTTTTCCTTTCATTTTCTTGCCCCTTGGTAGTGTGTAGTTTGCTAATAAATTAACGCATGATCTATGTTTACATAAGTTAGTAGATCATAATATGTAATAAACATTCATTCATAACTAATGTAACGATATTTTAGATATGAAATTCAAATTTCTTTGGTCATGCATGGTTTACAGAAAAACAGCAACGGCAACCTCCATATGCCACTTGAAACCATAAAATCAGGCAAACAAAACTTCAGTGATTGCAATTGCATTGGAGAAGGGAAATTTTGGAAGCTATATAATGGAAAAACACCATGCATTTGATGCTAATGAATGTTCCTTCATTCTTGCAAAGCGGTGGGATAGCAACTCTGTTCAAGCACATCATCAGTTTTGGAGAGAGCTTGAAATTCTATTCAAGTATAAGCACAAGAATATCATCAGTCTTTTAGGCTATTGTAACGAAATGGGTGAAAAAATCATTGTTTACCAGCATGCATCTAACGGGAGACTCGATAAACATTTGGACAATCCTGGTCTTACATGGATGAAACGTCTCAAGATATGCATCGATTTTGCAAATGGATTGGCATTTATTCATAAAGATGCTGTCTATCATGATGATTCAATGATGCATAGAAACATGAGAAGTGGTTGCATTCTACTCGACGGTGATTGGAATGCTAAAATTTTTAATTTGGAGTTTTCCTGCAAAACAATGGAATTTGATAGAGCTAAACATGTCACGGATGATGCTTACGGATTATTGGGATACGTTGACCCACTATACCAAATTCATGGTTACTTAACACAATATACAGATATATATTCACTAGGCGTAATTTTATTGGAGATGTTGTGTGGGAGATTGGCGTGCGCTAAGGGATGTAGGGTTCACTCTCAGTCTTTAGCTCCTTTGGCTAAAATAAGCTATAATATTGAAGGAGATCTCGATGAGCTGGTGTTTCAGGGTATAAAGGACCAAATTGTGGCACAATCATTGACTACATTTCAGACGGTTGCCATTCAATGCTTATATGGTGATAGGTTTCAGCGGCCATCGATATGGGAGATTATAATATAACTTAACAGGGCATTGGAATTTTAAGTAAGTACCTAATGTTCATATATTTTTTTCGAGTTAGACCATCAAGAATACACGTACTGAAGTACAGGTAGTATGCGAAGCAGGGACGGCCTGCGAATTTTGGTGGCACTGCGCGATAATCATAAAGTAGGCCTTAGACTCGAAAAATACATGTAAATTCGAAAAACGTTAAAAATGTACACTTTATAGAATAATGATTACCAATTGTGGTTATCTCAAATAAAATAAACGGTCATAGGATATATGTTACATGCTGTGGGGATCGAACTACCACCAGATATGTTAAATGGTAACACCGCAACCAATTTGGCTACAGCAGAATTGTATCCTACTTTTCTATACTTACGTATACATACTTTCAAGCTAGAGGCCCTATGCGGTCTCACAGACTGCACGTGCTTGTCAACGGGCCTGATACCAAGTCTTTGATAATCATTCAAAGTACGTATATTCTAATTATTATTCATATACATGATGATTATGAAAAATGGGAGTCCAAACTGCCTAGTGACTATGCAGAAATAATTAAAATGTCGAAAACACCCGAGATCTACTCTAGCATGAAGAGAAAGGGTCTTAGTGACCTATTCATTGAAGGAATCCTACTTCAAGAAGGCAAACTGGTAATCAGCGCATTCTCATGTCTCATTATCGTGCAGTTTGCATTAATTTCACGAATTCATGCATATATGTTTTGATCTCTTTTGAAATATTATAAACCAAAGTCCATTTTGGTTTATTGGTTGTTTATATCATTAAATGAAGTGTTTTCAAGTTGATGGTCCATAATTTTTTTACATGCATTTACACACTTTAAAGATTAGATTGTTTTGTTTTGTGTAACAGTGGTTGTCACTAAGCAATAGCGGAGAATGGAATGAAATAATATCAGCAAAAACATTTTCGTATGAAAATTGTGGATTGTATAAGTGGAGGAGAGCTATACAAAAATCCAGGTTCATCTCTCTCGGAATAATTAACAACAGATAATAAAATGATCAATATATATCATGATGTAGAAGCTAAAGAGTAATTTTTAATCCACACTTTTGAGATTTCTGTTCATATGGAGCGAAACAAAATTTAAATTCATGATTAAAGTGTCTATGTTGGCCTGTTAGGCTGTTAGCCATGTGCCATATCAGACGTTATGTTAATATCTTATATCTTTGGCAGGTTTAAAACCGTGGTAAAGATGCTCGATATTTCAAATCTAAATATTCAATTCAAGATACAAACTCAATTTTTATCTCCAAATGCGATTTATGGGGCTTACATTGTCTTCAAGTTTTGTGATTCAAGAAAATATTCAAGTCAACCAAGGTATGTTAACCTGAAGTACAAGATGGGAGGAAAATCCTTTCATGCATATTTCGCAACATGGAGAGATGACAAGGAATGGATGATGATTGAATTGTACCGATTCTTAAATTACAAGAAAGATACTGAATTTAAGGTTCTACTTGAGAGCATTTCACGAGGCTATTGTGGAAGTGGTGCAATCTATGTTGAAGGCATTGAATTTCGAGTCCTTGATAATGCAAGTTTGAAATCACTCTTATGGATTCTTTTCATTATTCTATAGTACCTGTAAATTTTGCCAGTTTTACATTCTATGTTTTTACAACTGAACAAGTGAACTGTAAAGAAATTGAGACAATAAACCAAGTCCAAGTTCCGAAACCAGACTTAAACATAGGTCAGATGAACTTGTTGCCAACTTGTGAACTGGTAAATGAGCTTTCACGTTACCAAGTACATGTCATGAAATGGAAGATTGAAAATCAAATGTTGTCACCAGATACAGACTACATTTGTTACCTTGTGTTCTAGCTTTCAGAAAGATGTCACGGGTTGCATTGCCCAGTCAGAGTACGAGATGTACTTCGCTGGAAAAACAAAGCGACTAGATTGATTTATTTTAAACACCCTAGCCCATGGAATTTACACGATAATTGTTCGGTTGCAGAAAAGAGGGAAGATGGATCTATGGAGGTGATTATCTGCAAATTCAACTCGACTTCTGATCTTAGAAATGATTATATTCCTATGCATTTTAAATTGATACCTTATGAAGGAACGATGTCAGGCCTTACTGTATGTGGTCTTGAGATTCAGACGATAAATTAAAAGTGTCTATCTCATAATGTTTTACTTACCCATATATATTGTGTTGATAACAAATTAGATATCCACTTTTGGACGTCTACAAATTTAGGATCAGTTTTGTTCCATTTGAATAATTTTAGATCGAGCAAAGTTCAAAGTTTTATTTCATTTCTTACATTTATTAACAAAGTATGGAATAGAATTGACATTGAGATACATTTTTTAAGCAAACAAAAGTAGAAATATAATAAATTAATAAAAGAATATATATTGCCTAATCTTAATTTTTGTTTAGCCCTGTAGCTCTTCAAAGCCCAACCTATAATAAATAATTGGCAAATGATCACCATTTTATGGGTTTAAAGCTTTGATGAGTTGAGGTGATTTTGTTGACTCGCGCAGCTTCTTTTCCTCTGAAAGTAATTTTGCAAATCTGCATACGTACATATGAAGAATAACCATATCATCAATACTATTAAATTAAAACATAATCTTTAGTTATTGTCGACGCATATATTTCAGACAACTGCTTTAAAATAAATTAAATATATGGTCATTACCTTACCATAGGATAAATAAAAATAATCACTTTTTTATAATGTTTAGAGTTAAAAATCTACTAATTACCTTATAAGACTTTCAGCATTTGTTAGACCATTACTTCTTGGTTCAGACAATCCAGTCCTTAGATTGACCCATGAAGCTGGTTTTTTTAGTAACTTTTCACCAATTTCCTCAAGTTTGGTCATGTTCTTTTTTGTTGCAATGTCCACTGATGCCTCATCACCACTTAATGTATCTTCCTGATAAATTAGTTTCACCATACATATTTTATGCAGTTAGTTTGAAGTTCAACGTACATTAATCATATGATTATATTATTTAATTAATATATATAAGCTAAAATATCGTCTTATCAATTACTAGTAAGTTTTATTACTTGGATTCGAAGATAATTTCCTTGGGAATGAACTGCTTGAAAGAACACTGTTATGTGACTATCAACCATATCTCCGCTTGCTTGAGTGAATACGTCCACAATTGGGGTCGAACTGTTGTGGATCAACCAACCAAAAATCCCCCATTTGGAGGCCATGTTAGCGTTGTATGGTTTCGATTTCTTTGATGCACCCGTGCCTATTGAGATCATCAGGAATCGACCATAATCCATAGGATTAACAGGAAAGAATTCTGGATCCTTACTAAACACTTGTCTCGTTACTTGGCTTATTGCAACAAGCGTCTACACAAAAACATACGTACAATATAGTTATTAGCATATGAATACTAGTACTGTTTGTACGTACGTACTATATGAAATATTAGTATGTATATATACCGGATTGTTAGCAGCAACACCACCATCAACAAGATTAAATTCTTGAGCATTTCCATCAGCAGCGTTGTTCTTGAAGTAATACGGAGGAAAATAAGTTGGAGCTGCAGAGGTGGATATGCATATATCTGATAACTGAACATTGTAGTTTGGATTAACTTCCGCCTGTACAAATAAATTGCATTAGGCAACTAATTCATTCCACCATATTAGAAAAGATGCCATCTTTGTGACGCATAAAAAAAGACATGTGCATCTTTGTGACGTTTGTAAGAGGAATATCGAACCTCATAAGTTGAGAAAATGGTGGGTTGTAGAGTTTGGATATCGAATGTAGGAATGACAACATTGGTTAAGGTATCGTTCAAACGAGTGTTTCCAAGTTCCTGCCTTATGATTTTCCTTAGATACTTCCCATTGTACTTTGGTCCAAATAGTGATTTAACTATCTTCACAACCGATCCCAATACACTGCTACATTCAAATACAATAATCATACAATAGTTAGGTCATATTACATCATATCATTATCATATAGATAGAATGTAACAAAGATAACATGATTCAAATAGGTCATAAACAAAACCTTTGTTGTGGAAATATTTTTGGGCCATGCTTCATATAGAACGGAACGATATTTTTAGCCTCATAGAGGGGTTGGTTGTTTTTACCAGGGGCTGTTAACATGGCTGTAACAAGGCCACCGGTACTAGTTCCCGCAACTACATCAAAATAATCCGCAAGTCTTGCTTCTTTACCATCCAATTTCTACATATGATATGATAATCACGATTCAAGAGAATTAGCACGAATCAAATAGGTCATAAGGGTATACATGCTATTCATAAGATAAAGTAGTTTACATAAGATAATTAAAGTTTACATATGTATACCTGAAGTTCTGATTCGAGGAAAGCTAGTATCGTGGCGGGAATGATCCCTCTAATACCACCCCCATCGATGCTAAGAACTGTGATAAGTTTTCCATTAGTAGCAGGTTCTACGTGTTGTGTTTTCTCCATCGCTTTTATTTTAGCCGAAAGGTCGGAAAAGGTATATATGTGTTTAATTAATTATATAGTAAAGGTTAAGCAAAAAAACAATATATGTGATTTCACTTTTATGATTATAAAAAAGTTGTGTTTGGATTGTGTTTATATAGCTACATATATATACTATCTCGCTCGATCGATGTAATATTATAGTACCTAGTCATAGACATCCAAATTGGACAGTTAATTTAGAAGAGTATGCATGCATGTGCTCATGCAACGTAAGAGTGGACGTTAATTAGTGTTTACTTGCGTGAAATGTCGTCTTATATATCTCACTTTTATTTTTAATAATAGAGTAATTCAAAGTTTATCGTCAAACGCATCATGTACTACGTCAAACAAAAAGGCGTACGTTTAGCACGTTTGATTTATCTTCTATTAATACTACGGAGCATGGGCGGAGCTAGGAACTGTACATGCAGGGGGCAAAAATAAAATTATCATGTGCTTCTTCATAGTTTTGAGGGGGCAAATTTTTTAATCGTCATTAATACCTTCAAAAAATTATTTTTTTACGTAATTTCAAAATTTTTGTGGCGGCAGCTGCCCCCACTGCCCCCATTCTAGCTCTGCCCCTGCTACAGAGTAGTATACATACAATCTTGAAAGAGAAATGTTACATTCACATAATTTTCACAAAAAAAAAAATTACAAAATGAGTAGTACCAATCAAATTAAGAGAGATAATGATGAGAGAGAACAAACAAATGTATTTTATTGATCCACATATTACTCCACATCATTTTGTGAACATGTGTTTGTAAAACTTGAGTGAGTCTAGCATTTCTCATCTTGAAATATAACAAGTCAACTATAACACCCAATATTATAATAAGAACACGGAAGTGTAGGGATTTGAACACATTTATAACTTCATATTATATTAATTTACATGAACAGTTTATAAGTTTAAGTTACACCGATATGAAACTGTCCAAAAGACTACTTATGTCGGGGCATTATATAAAACCAAACTAGTTTAGTACAAAACGGATCAGAGTAACTTGTTGTCAAACTATTCTTGCTGCAAAAGCATCATTTTCCTGCTACCCATTTATCTAACAAAATCTGCAGGAAGTAAAGATGAGGGATTAGCACATAGCTAAGTGAGAGAGTTCATCACCCAACATTTAACTTAGCATAACCACTAATTACATCAAATAACCGCAAATACATCAATCAACAACAATATAATGAGGATCGGTGGTTCTGAGGATAACCATAATACCCGGGTGGCTCCTCAAGAACACTTATCCAAACATATCCGTATGGCCATAACAGACGAGACCGATAGCTAGTGGTTATCCTACTCAGATACAATTCAATACACACAACAGATGAAGCATATCCCTGTATCATTCACATAATAACCAACTAACCCAACCAACAGTTCAACAACTTGTTGACCTCATTAACAATCAATACCCAAAGGTCACACATAGCACATAGATATATATAATCAACAATAATGACTAAATAAATCTATAATCATATCTACGTTTATCCGTTGTAATCAAATGATTACAACTAATTCAAATGGTGAGTTTTGAATCCACTCACCGATACCTTCGTCTTCAACAACTCAGAACCTGGGATCACTTATCTTTCGGAGGATCTGAGAATCAATAATCAAATACAAGTTAGTAATTTGGACCATCAATACGTAACTTATATTAACCTTCAACATTAGGAACTTAACACATTAAACGTTTAAGTTATGAGTTCCTACACACATATTATCAATCACCACAGGTCTATTATCATATATTGATGTTATTTTATCAATGGCATAATATATGACAAACAATTAGACATATAATTCAACAAGTTAAATGATCTGCTGGACTGAAGACCAAACCCGCCGGCTGGGCTTCCTTAGCCGCCGGCTAAGTCGAGTAGCCGCCGGCTACCATGTGTCAACCGCCGGGTGATTTAAGGTTTTCATCAACAGAACCAATTTTCGTTTTAAAGCTCTTGCGACCCGTCGGTTTGGGTCCTATAACCGCCGGCTATGGCCTTTAGCCGCCGGCTAATGGCCAAGACCCGCCGGGTGGATCTTCAGCTACAGCAGCAACAGCAGAGTTTAAGGCCTGCACAAACTATTTTACCAAAATTCCTACTTTCCAATTACCAAATCAACCAAGCAACGCTTTTAACACCAAAAACATGTCATATTGCAACTAGTAACATCCACTAACACCAATCTACAACATTTTCATGCTCAATTCTCAAAATTCACTTCAATTCAATCAAGTTCTCAAATCTTAGGTTTCAAGCTCAAGAACTTAACTCAAAATCTCGATATTTCAACTTAATATCAATTTTCATCATCAATTAACATCAACTAGCTAACCACATATCAAACAATCATCAATTTCAAATTTAACCTAATATCACTTGAGTTCAAAGATATGGAATTACTTACACTAATTGAAGAAGATGATGACAAGAAGATAGTTGAGGATGATGATACAATTTCACACACCAATTCAATGACCTTGATTATGATTCCAAGTTTCTAATTTAGAAGTTCTTGAAGTGAAATGAAGTTTGCAAGAGAAATAAGCAAGTTTTTGGGGGAAAATGGAAGAAAAGGAGGTCGGTCTCCTTTTTAGGCCGACTTCAACATTAGGTATTATTATACCCGTCCTAAATCTATTGCCTGGAACCTAAAAACCAATTTCGATAAACTTATTTTATTCTACCGTCAACTATAGTAAATTACAACAAACAACAATTTACTATCCACAATAAGTCCTGAGACTTAATTATCAAAGTTTCGCAATAAAACAATTATTAACAAATAAAATTTAAAAACAAATAAATATTCAACTTAAATAGAAAATTGATGTAGTGTATAAATGAGATAATAGATTAAACCTGTTGATTCCTATGAATACCAGGAAAAATCTCTTCCAATAACACGTTGATTCACAAAAGAATGCCGTGGAATGGGTATGATTCACAAATTTGGGAGTGAAATCGAAAATCTTGATATTGAAAAACTGAATCCCAAACAATGTTACATGAAGCATAAATAATCTAAGAAAATTAAACGGGCCCTTAAAACATAACGGGCTGAACATAAAGCCCAAAACAAAAACGGAAAATGAACAGAAAATTCATAAAATGGGCCGTATCTTCCAAACGGAGCCGTTTTTGGGCTTCGAGCATTGGGCTAACCGCCAACGGCTGTTAACGGCCTGGTGGGCCTCGAACCGAGCTTCGATTCGCCTACTCATGGGCCCAAAACGGAGTCCCGTAGCCCAAGTTACACCCTTTTCTTTGCAGCCCTCTTCTCGTGGGCCTCCATGAACATGTGGGCTCGATCTTCAATACTTGGGCCTCCATCAAAAATACCAGGCCACTGGAGAGGATGTTACAAATCTCCCCTCCTTAAGGAGATTTCGTCCCCCAAATCTCAACTCGATCAAACAATCCAGGATATCTGGATTTCATCGACTCCTCTGTTTCCCAGGTCAAATTAGAACCTAAACTGTGTCGCCATTTAACTAACACCATAGGAATTTGCTTCTTCCTAAGTTTAGTAACTTTCCTATCAAGGATTTCAACAGGTTCTTCAACCAACTTCTGAGTTTGATCAACTTTTAAATCCTGTAAAGGAAGAATTTGCGACTGGTCTTCGATGTTACACTTTCTCAAATAACACACATTAAATGTGTCATGAATACCAGCAAGTTCAAGAAAAAGATCTAATGAAACAGATTGATCATTTACAACTTGGCGGATTTTAAATGGACCGATATATCTAGGTGCCAACTTTCCACGTTTCCCAAATCGAATCACACCCTTCCACGGAGAAACTTTAAGGTAAACTAATTCACCTTCTGAAAATACAACCGGTCGCCTTTTCGGATCTGCATATTGTTTCTGTCGGTCCGCGTGCGGCTTTTAACTTTTCACGTTCAATTGCTACTTTATCAGCAGTTATCTGCACAATGTCGGGTCCAGCAAATTGTTTCTCACCGGCTTCCAACCAACATGTCGGTGTTCTACAACGTCGACCATACAACATTTCATACGGAGGCATACCGATACTGGAATGATACGAATTTTTATAAGTAAATTCAACCAATGGGAGATGAGAATCCCATGAACCTCCATATTCTAAAATACAAGCACGAAGCATATCCTCTAAAGTTTGAATTGTACGTTCTGATTGGCCGTCTGTCTGAGGATGATAAGCTGTGCTAAGATTTACACGTGTACCCAATTCTTGTTGTAAACTTTGCCAAAAATGAGAAACAAAACGAGAGTCTCGGTCTGACACAATTGATAAAGGAATACCATGTCTCGAGACAATTTCATTAATATACAACTGAGCAAGCTTAGTCAACGAGGCAGATTCACTAGTAGCAAGAAAATGTGCGCTTTTAGTCAACCGATCAACTATGACCCAAACCATGTCATTACCTCGAGAGGTACGCGGCAATTTAGTTACAAAATCCATGGTTATGTGTTCCCACTTCCACTCGGGGATTTCCAACTGTTTCAATGATTCGTAAGGCTTTTGATGCTCAACTTTGACTTGTGCACAAATATGGCAAGCACCAACAAATCTTGCAATGTCGGTCTTCATGGTAGGCCACCAATACAACGGTTTCAAGTCATTGTACATTCGAGTACTTCCGGGATGAATAGATAGTCTAGACTTGTGTGATTCATTCAAAATTAAATCCCGAATATTACCAAGTAAAGGAATCCATACTCGAGATTGATAAGTCAATAATCCTCTCGAATCTTTAATCAAGTCATATTTTCTTTTCAGCATCAATTCACATTTTAAATTATGATCCTTTAACGCTTCTATTTGTACAACTTTTATCTGATTAATCAATTCAGAAGAAACATCCACTTTTAAGTAATATACTCGATCAGAAGTACCTTTTCGGCTTAGAGCATCAGCTACCACATTAGCTTTGCCTGGATGGTATTTAATTTCACAATCATAATCCTTGATTAACTCCAACCATCGTCTCTGACGCATATTCAATTCTTTCTGAGAGAACACATACTGAAGACTCTTATGGTCAGTACAAACAACACATCTAGTACCATATAAGTAGTGTCTCCAAAGCTTTAGGGCAAATACAACTGCTGCAAGTTCCAAGTCATGTGTGGGATAATTCCTTTCATGTGGTTTCAACTGTCGAGAAGCATAGGCGATAACTCTATCCCTTTGCATAAGTACACAACCCAAACCAGAATATGAAGCGTCACAATAAACCACAAAATCATCTGTACCATCTGGTAATGCTAAAACAGGTGCTTGACACAACATTTGTTTTAAAGTCTGGAATGCATGCTCCTGTTGATCAGTCCACACGAACTTTTCATCTTTTCGTGTCAACTTAGTTAATGGACCAGCAATTTTAGAAAAGTCTTTTATGAATTTTCGGTAATAACCCGCCAAACCCAGAAAACTCTTTATTTCAGAAACAGATTTTGGGGCGTTCCAATTCATCACAGCCTCTACTTTCAATGGATCAACTTTCACACCATCATTACAAATTATATGACCCAAGAATTGAACTTCCCGAATTCAAAATTCACATTTAGAAAACTTGGCATACAACTGTTCTCGTTTCAACGTTTCTAGAATCAGTCTTAAATGCATAGCATGCTCAGCTTCAGATTTTGAATATACAAGAATATCATCAATGAAAACAATAACGAATTTATCCAGAAAAGGTCGACAAGCACGGTTCATTAAGTCCATAAATACTGCAGGAGCATTCGTCAAACCAAAAGGCATAACCAGGAATTCATAGTGACCATACCTGGTACGAAAAGCAGTTTTTGAAATATCTTCTTCACGAACACGAACCTGATGATAACCCGACCTCAAATCAATTTTAGAATATACCGAAGAGCCCTGCAACTGATCAAATAAATCATCTATTCTGGGTAGAGGGTATTTGTTATTTACTGTTCTCTTGTTCAGTTCTCTATAATCGATACACATACGAAAAGACCCGTCTTTCTTTTTCACAAACAATACCGGTGCACCCCACGGCGAAGAACTAGGTCTAATAAACCCTTTATCCAACAACTCCTATATCTGATTCATCATTTCACGTATCTCAGATGGAGCTAACCTATATGGAGCTTTGGCTATAGGCGACGAGCCAGGAACAAGATCAATACGATATTCAACTTCTCTAACTGGTGGTAAACCAGGTAATTCATCTGGAAACACCTCCGGATATTCACAAACTACCGGAACATTGGAAATGGTTTTCTTTTCAAGCTTGGCATCAACTACATAGGCTAAATAAGATTCACAACCTTTGGATAATGACTTCCTAGCCTTCATCATAGAAATCAGGGAAATAGCCAAACTATCCCGTTCCCCTCGAGCCACAACGTATGACTCTCCGGAGATTAGGATCCTAATCAACTTCTGATGACAATCAATGCTAGCTTTATTCTGACTCAACCAATCCATACCAATTATTACATCAAAACTAGGGATTTGCATCAACAAGAATGAAATAGGGAAAGTCTGGTCATCAATCACAATGTTAGGTCCAGTTACCGATGTGGTAACAGGAACCAACTTACCACTAACAATCTCTACTTCTACAGGCTTTGTTATCACAGTAGGGGCTAATTTCAACTTGTCACAGAAACACACAGATATAAATGTACAATTAGCACCCGAATCAAACAACACACGCGCCGGTATAGAGTTTATAAGAAATGTACCAGTTATAACATCTTCGGTGTGCACAGCCTCATCGAATGTCATCTGAAAAGCCCTACTGGTTGCTGGTGGAGGATTTTTATGCTTCTGACTGGTAGATGCCGAACTCCCGACCGAACCCGACCCCGACTTCCCTGCCTCTGGACATTGATCCACAGGATGTCCCTCCTTCTTGCAAGTCCAACATACAAAATTTGGATACCGACAATTCTTTATCTCATGACCAAGTTCTCCATATTTCAAACATTTATTTGTTTGTGCTGTACACGGCCCATTATGCCTAGATCTACACGAACCACACCAGTTAGAACTACCAGAAGAACCACTTCTACTAACAAATTTCTTACTCTATCGACTACCCTGCGAATTTGATTTTCCTTTGTTAGAAGAATCAGCTTTAGACTTTGAAGAAGAAGTATCCCTAGACCGTGACTCACGAAAACCTCTAATATCGCTATCAACCGATCGTGCAAGATTAATAGCATGTGATAAACTATTAGCCAACCTCACAGTAGTACGGTAGTTATGCGGTAAAGTATCCACAAACTGTTCGATTCTGGTTTTATCATCAGGAACCCAATGTTGAACAAACAGAAGCTTTTCTGTAAATTGGGCTATCAACTCATCAATGGTCATATTATCCTTTAACTGGAGATTCACAAATTCTCTCCTAATCCGTGCCATATCAAAGTCAGAACAGTATTGATTACACACTGCTTGATGAAAATCATGCCATTGAATAGATTCCTTCCGTTGTTTTGTTAAATGACCAGTAACTGAGTCCCACCAAACCATCGCTTCATCTTTCATACATTGGAAAGAGAACATAACTTTGGATTCCTCCTCACAACGAGTCACATCAAATTTACGTTCCATATCTCTTAACCAATTTAAGGTTACAGTTGGATTTGTACTTCCATGGAACTCCGGTGGCTTGCTAGACATAAAGGTTTTGAAAGAACACACCTTAATAGTTTGAGAAGATGGACTAGCACCGAAAGTAGAAGTTTGTTGTTGTAACAATTGTCGAGCAACAGCTTCCTCAGCTTTCTTCTTGAATTCTCTAAGAATTATCAACTCATCTTCTATCTCATGTACATACTCATCCCTGTTTGATTCTTCACCCGTTGGACGAGAAGTTCCCTCAAGATTATGTTGTTCAGTATGAGTTTCAAAAGGAGGAGCTTCAATCCCAGAGGCATTGTTGGGGTTGGTGGTCGGTTGTTCGTTATCTGCCATTTCTGAAATCAACACAACACTTGAAATTTGTTAATCGTTAGTACCTATCTACTAACAATTATCAACAATTGCTAAATCCCATAACCAGAAAAGTTTGACATACCATGCTCTAGTTTTGGGATTGAACATTCTTCAATGCTCAATTAATCCCAAAACCATGCTCTGATACCAACTTATAACACCCCTCATTTGGTATATTAATATTATAATAAGAACACGGAAGCGTAGGAATTTGAACACATTTATAACTTCATATTATATTAATTTACATGAACAGTTTATAAGTTTAAGTTACACCGATATGAAACTGTCCAAAAGACTACTTATGTCGGGGCATTATATAAAACCAAATTAGTTTAGTACAAAACGGATCAGAGTAACTTGTTGTCAAACTATTCTTGCTGCAAAAGTATCATTTTCCTGCTACCCATTTATCTAACAAAATCTGCAGGAAGTAAAGATGAGGGATTAGCACATAGCTAAGTGAGAGAGTTCATCACCCAACATTTAACTTAGCATAACCACTAATTACATCAAATAACCGCAAATACATCAATCAACAACAATATAATGAGGATCGGTGGTTCTGAGGATAACCATAATACCCGGGTGGCTCCTCAAGAACACTTATCCAAACATATTCGTATGGCCATAACATACGAGACTGATAGCTAGTGGTTATCCTACTCAGATACAGTTCAATACACACAACAGATGAAGCATATCCCTGTATCATTCACATGATAACCAACTAACCCAACCAACAGTTCAACAACTTGTTGACCTCATTAACAATCAATACCCAAAGGTCACACATAGCACATAGATATATATAATCAACAATAATGACTAAATAAATCTATAATCATATCTACGTTTATCCGTTGTAATCAAATGATTACAACTAATTCAAATGGTGAGTTTTGAATCCACTCACCGATACCTTCGTCTTCAACAACTCAGAACCTGGGATCACTTATCTTTCGGAGGATCTGAGAATCAATAATCAAATACAAGTTAGTAATTTGGACCATCAATACGTAACTTATATTAACCTTTAACATTAGGAACTTAACACATTAAACGTTTAAGTTATGAGTTCCTACACACATATTATCAATCACCACAGGTCTATTATCATATATTGATGTTATTTTATCAATGGCATAATATATGACAAACAATTAGACATATAATTCAACAAGTTAAATGATCTGCTGGACTGAAGACCAAACCCGCCGGCTGGGCTTCCTTAGCCGCCGGCTAAGTCGAGTAGCCACCGGCTACCATGTGTCAACCGCCGGGTGATTTAAGGTTTTCATCAACAGAACCAATTTTCGTTTTAAAGCTCTTGCGACCCGCCGGTTTGGGTCCTATATATAACACCGCAAAAGGTTTCAAGATACATTTTTTTTTTTATATTCATCGGAAGCGATTAATACAAATCATGCATTATAGATTGCGTATAACATAATTCCCAAAACACAATCTATGCATGCATGATGAGTTGATACCATAACCACATTAACTACAACATTAAGTTAGTTGTTATTTAAATTCAAAACATAAGTTTAGAAACGACAACATGTCATATAGTCAGAGTAGGCAGTCAAACATTCTTCAAACCAACTTCTTGCCCACCCACATCAAAAGTAATCTGCAAGAAGTGAAGAGAGGGATTAGCACAAAGCTAAGTGAATAGATCACAACTATCAATCTAAACTATCATAGCAATTGATCACCACAAAGCATCACAACAAATACATAAAAGAGGATCGGTGGTCCTTGAAGTACCCTCATGCCGTAGTGGTTCCCCAAGTAACACTTATAACCACTGAAGGCCAAACAGTGGTCTTACCGATAGTTTAGTACCATTACTACATACGACATGATTTCAATAAACAACACATGTACAAAGTCATCATGTCGTCCAAAGTAATAGTATCCAAACCCAATATCATATTGACCCCCTGACAAGATAGCACATTCCATAATCATCATGGCAATATGCAATTTATACAAAGTATAACGTTTGAACATGTTTACCAGTTGTAACCAGATTGTTAATTTAGACTGAGAGTCAATGATCCACTCACCTTAGTAATCACAACCTCCACTCAAAGTTCTAATATTATTGAGTCTTCGGTTTCTTCTGTAAGCACAACAGAATAATACGAGTCAATAACTCATTCCAAATATCCGTGTGTTAAATAAAGTGCGTCCTTGAAGTCAAACATGATAACTCAATTTACAACACTTCAACATATATATATATATATATATATATATATATATATATATATATATATATATATATATATATATATATATATGTATGAAGCCATAAATTAACCTATCATGATACCATATTACGTGTTACTGAATCATATAAGCATATAACGTATTAAATAGAAGGAATTTAGAATGAAAACTGGTTTGCTGAAAACGGCACAGAAGCCGCCGGCTTGGTAACCGAACCCGCCGGGTTGTCCATCAAAGCCGCCGGGTAACTACCCAAACAGCCGGGTGAATTTAACATTTGTGGTAACAGAACTATTATGCGTTTTAAAAACTACAGAAGCAGCCGGGTTGTCTTAGGAACCGCCGGCTAGGGTAATGAACCCGCCGGTTCCCTTGTTATTTCGTGAAGCCGCCGGCTAGGTAACCAACCCGCCGGCTTGTTCATCTTTTCCAGCAGCAGCAGGTTATCAAATAACCCACGAACCAAACCCCCCAAAATCTCAAATTCGCACACAAAATACGATTCTTATAACTAAGCGACTTCAAATATCATCATACATCATGTTATATCAACAAATAGCTTCATCTAACATCAAATCCATACAAGTTTACTCATTACATCTAATTCCTTCAAACCCTAATATACATACACATATTAAAAGCAATTTACACTTACAATCAAGATGCTAACGAGGTGGATGATGAAGATGCTAAGTAGTTAACCAAGAATCCAAGCTTAAATCGATTGTTCAAAGCTTCTCTTTTTGATTTCACTTCAATCTCAATATATATGTGTGTGTGTTCTTTTACTTGGAAGAAAATGGAGGAAGCCAAATGAAATGAAAATAAAAGGGAAGGTGGGAAGTTAGGTGTCGGCCTAACTTCCACCTCCACACTTCACAGTGTACAAATTATACCCGCTTTAATTTTATTGTCTGGAACCTAAAAACTAATTGCGAGAAATTACATTTTATCTTACCGATAACTATAATAATTTAAAACAAGTAATAATTCATGTATCACAATAAGTCATTTGACCAGTGGACATATTTATTTCAATTGGCCAAATAATACGAATTATTTCTAAACTCAATTAAATAATCAACTGAATTAAGTAAATTACCAAATTTCTCCTAGGCCGGTAATGAGGATGTTACAAATCTTTCCTCCTTAAGAAGATTTCGTCCCCGAAATCTCGCCACGCTCAAAGAGATTATGATAACGCAATCTCATGTTTTCCTCCGTTTCCCACGTAAGATTAGCACCCAAACTATGTCGCCACTTAACCAAAACCATGGGTATCTCCTTCTTTCGAAGTTTAGTCACTTTTCTATCTACAAGCTCTATGGGTTCCTCTACAAGTTTCTGACTTAAGTCGACACGCAGGTCTTGTAAGGGAAGGATTTGTGATTGGTCCTCCACCTTACACTTCCTTAAGTAGCAAACATTAAAAGTGTCATGAATACCCACTAATTCAGGAGGAAGGTCTAACGATACCGTTTGATCATTAACTATTTGGCGAATTCTAAATGGCCCAATAAACCTAGGAGCAAGTTTACCACGTTTACCAAACCGAATCACACCTTTCCACGGGGAAACCTTTAAATATACCAATTCACCCACTACAAACGAAACCGGACGGCGTCGAGGATCGGCATATTGTTTCTGTCTATCCCGAACAGCTTTCAACTTCTCACGAGCTATAGCTACTTTATCAGCGGTAATCTGAACAATATCTGGACCCGCAAATTGTTTCTCACCCGCTTCCAACCAACACGTGGGTGTTCTACAACGACGCCCCATAAAGCATTTCATACGGAGGCATACCTATACTCGAGTGATAAGAATTATTATACGCAAACTCTATCAATGGCAGGTGTGAATCCCAAGACCCACCATATTCTAACACACAAGCACGCAACATGTCCTCCAAAGTTTGAATGGTGCGCTCTGATTGACCGTCCGTCTGAGGGTGATAAGCTGTACTCAAATTAATTCTGGTACCCAATTCCTTCTGCAAACCCTGCCAAAACCCGGACACGAATCGTGGATCTCTATCCGACACGATAGATAATGGAATTCCGTGTCGTGAAACAATCTCATTGACGTACATTTGGGATAATTTACTCAAGGAAGTCGTCTCACTAGTAGCAAGGAAGTGAGCACTCTTAGTCAATTGGTCTACAATCACCCAAATCATGTCATTACCTCTAATGGTTCGCGGAAATTTTGTTACAAAATCCATCGTAATGTGTTCCCATTTCCACTCGGGGATCTCAAGTTGTTTCAACGACCCATATGGTTTCTGGTGTTCGGCTTTCACTTGAGAGCATATATGGCACGATTCCACCAAACGAGCAATATCCGTTTTCAAAGTAGGCCACCAATACAAATGTTTCAAATCATTATACATTTTTGTGCTCCCGGGATGAACCGACAATCTGGACTTATGAGCTTCCATCAATATTACATCACGAAGCCCACCAAGCAAAGGAACCCAAACACGCGATTGGAATGTCTTTAATCCACGAGAATCGTCACATAATAGTTCTTTTCTTTTCAATAGAATCTCGGCTTTCAAATTTTGATCCAACAATGCTTCCATTTGTGCCATTCTCAATTTGTCAATCAAATCCGAGGAAACTTCTAATCGCATAAAACAACCCTTCTCGAATTTCCCTTTTCTACTCAACGCATCCGCGACCACATTCGCCTTACCCGGATGGTAACGAATTTCACAATCATAATCTTTTATCAACTCCAACCATCGCCTCTGACGCATATTCAGTTCCTTCTGAGAAAACATGTACTGAAGACTCCTGTGATCCGTACAAATAACACATTTAGTACCGTACAAGTAGTGTCTCCAAATTTTCAAAGCAAAAACTACAGCCGCGAGCTCCAAATCATGGGTAGGGTAATTCTTTTCATGAGACTTAAGCTGTCTAGACGCATATGCTATGACTTGACCACGTTGCATCAGAACACCGCCCAAACCCGCATGTGAAGCATCACAATACACAATGAAATCATCGGACCCGTCAGGCAGAGCTAAAATTGGAGCCTGACACAATAACTGTTTCAAAGTCTGGAAAGCCGACTCTTGCTGATCATTCCATTGAAACTTAACATCCTTTCGAGTCAATTTTGTCAAAGGACCCGCGAGCTTAGAGAAATCCTTGATGAACTTTCGATAGTAACCCGCCAGACCAAGAAAACTCTTAATCTCTGAAGCAGACTTAGGTGCTTGCCAATTCATAACTGCCTCAACCTTAGATGGATCAACCTTAACTCCATCCTCACAAATAATATGCCCCAAAAACTGGACCTCACGCAACCAAAACTCGCATTTGGAGAACTTAGCATACAACTTCTCCTGCCTCAAAGTGTCAAGTACTAAACGCAAGTGTACTTCATGATTGGACTCAGTCTTAGAATAAATCAATATATCATCAATAAATACAATAACGAACTTATCAAGATAGGGTCGACAAACTCTATTCATCAAATCCATAAAGACCGCCGGAGCATTAGTCAACCCAAAAGGCATAACAAGAAATTCATAATGACCATATCTAGTGCGGAAGGCCGTCTTAGGAATATCCTCCTCACAAACCCGCACTTGATGATAACCCGACCTCAAGTCAATCTTAGAGAAATAGGAAGACCCTTGTAATTGATCAAACAATTCATCTATTCGGGGCAAAGGGTACTTATTCTTTATGGTTCGCTTATTCAACTCTCTATAATCAATACACATCCGAAGGGTGCCATCCTTCTTTTTAACAAACAACACAGGTGCACCCCAAGAAGACGAACTAGGCCTGACGAAACCCTTATCTAATAGTTCCTAGATTTGGGTCATCATTTCACGAATTTCGGAGGGAGCTAGTCTATAAGGAGCCTTAGCTACAGGAGTAGAACCCGGAATCAGGTCAATTTTATATTCCACCTCTCTAATGGGAGGCAACCCAGGCAATTCATCAGGAAAGACGTCGGGGTAATCAGAAACCACCCGGACATTGGAAACGGTTTTCTTTTCTAATTTTGCATCAATTATATAGGCCAGGTAGGATACACACCCCTTAGCTAGAGATTTACTAGCTTTCATCATAGATATCATAGGGATACTACCTCTTTCCTGTTCCCCTCGAGCCACAACATATGACTCATCCGAGATTGGAATCCTAATTAGTTTCTTATGGCACTCTATACTTGCCTTATTCTTACTTAACCAATCCATGCCTAAAACCGCATCAAAACTGGGGATATGCATCAATAGAAAAGAAATTGAGAAACTATGATCCTCAATCAAAATGCTAGCTCCAGTCACCGATGTGGTAACTGGGACTATCTTGCCATTTGCTACCTCAACCTCAATAGGATTTGTAATACAAGTGGGAGTCAATTTCAGTTTATCGCAAAAAAGCATAGATATAAATGAGCAATTGGCTCCCGAATCAAACAGAACAGTAGCTGGTACAGAGTTGATTAGAAATGTACCAGTTATAACATCTTCAGTCCTGACAACATCATCAGCTGTCATTTGGAATGCCCTGCCGGTTGCCGTTGGGGGATTCTTTCTTTTCTGGACAGAATATGAAGACCCTCCGACCACACCCATCTTTTGTTTTCCAGCCTCCGGACACAAACCTGAACGATGACCTTCCTTTTGGCAATTCCAACATACATGCCTAGGAAACGCACAATCCTTAATGTCATGACCCAGTTGTCCACATTTAATACACCTAGCAGTTTGTGGAGTACAAGGACCCGTGTGCCTCGATTTACAGTTGTGGCACCAATTAGTTCTATCCAATGATTTACTATCCGAACTTGGCTTCTTAGGTTGATGGAATCCCTGCCATTTCTTCTTTCCAGGACTATCCGAAGAATCACCTTTGGGTTTAAATGGAGATTTTTCCTTAACTTCCAAGCCCTGGGCCCTAACATCTCCATCCACAGAACGGGCAAGATCAAAAGCTTGGGAAAGAGTACCAGCCAGTCTCACTGTCGTCCGATAAGTATGCGGTAACATTCCCACAAAATGGTCAATCTTCATACGTTCATCCGGTACCCATTGTTGCACGAATCTCAGCTTGTCAGTGAATTGGGAAATGAGATCATCCATCGTCATCTTATCCGTTAATTGCAAATCCAAAAACTCACGTCGAATCCGAGTCATGTCAAATCCCGAACAATACTTCTTACAAACCTCATTGTGAAAATCAGACCAACAAATTGATGCTCTCTGCTGTGGGGTAAAATGTGATGTAATGGAATCCCACCAAACCATTGCTGGACCCTTAAGAAGTTGCACCGCAAAAGGAACTTTAACTTCCTCTTCACATCGACAAACCTCAAACTTTCTCTCCACATCTCTCAGCCAATCCAAGGTAACCGAGGGATTTGAACTACCCGAATAATCGGATGGTCCACAAGACTTGAAAGTCTTAAAAGAGCATAGCTTAGGTTGACCCTGAGCTTGAAATATCGGAGTCTGATAACCCGTAGGTCCGGAAGAGAACGGAACCGAAGTCTGATAGGTACCATGGTGTTGTGGATGATGATAATAAGGCTGAGATAATGGAATCTGCGAGGTCACCAAAGGTGGTGGTACAGCGCTAACATTTGGTGGCAAATATTGCAAGAGCTGTTGAGAAGACCGGATTTGTTGTTGTTGCAAAAATTGTTGTTCAATTTCCTTAAGTCTCAGATTTTCTGTCTCTAGATGTATCATATAGTCATCATGATCAAAGTCCCCTGCTGAAAAGGAAGTACCAGTTTGACCCTGGCTAACATTTTGGGTTTCGGTGGGGGATACATTAGTTCGAGAGGCATCATTGGGTGTGTCGGCTGGAGGTTCATTATCTGCCATATCTGTACCAAAACAACATCTCATAACACGTTAGTTGTTAGTACCTATATACTAATCAACTTCACATGCTAACAAAATCCCACTCACAGGAATGTTTGACTGACACACATAGATTTGGGATTGAACACTTAACCCATGCTCAATTCACCCAAACGTAGGCTCTGATACCAATTTATAACACCGCAAAAGGTTTCAAGAGACATTTTTTTTTATATTCATCGGAAGCGATTAATACAAATCATGCATTATAGATTGCGTATAACATAATTCCCAAAACACGATCTATGCATGCATGATGAGTTGATACCATAACCACATTAACTACACCATTAAGTTAGGTGTTATTTAAATTCAAAACATAAGTTTAGAAACGACAACATGTCATATAGTTAGAGTAGGCAGTCAAACATTCTTCAAACCAACTTCTTGCCCACCCACATCAAAAGTAATCTGCAAGAAGTGAAGAGAGGGATTAGCACGAAGCTAAGTGAATAGATCACAACTATCAATCTAAACTATCATAGCAATTGATCACCACAAAGCATCACAACAAATACATCAAAGAGGATCGGTGGTCCTTGAAGTACCCTCATGCCGCGGTGGTTCCCCAAGTAACACTTATAACCACTGAAGGCCAAAAAGTGGTCTTACAGATAGTTTAGTACCATTACTACATACGACATGATTTTAATAAACAACACATGTACAAAGTCATCATGTCGTCCAAAGTAATAGTATCCAAACCCAATATCATATTGACCCCTGACAAGATAGCACATTCCATAATCATCATGGCAATATGCAATTTATACAAAGTATAACAGTAGAACATGTTTACCCGTTGTAACCAGATTGTTACAACTAATTTAGACTGAGAGTCAATGATCCACTCACCTTAGTAATCACAACCTCCACTCAAAGTTCTAATATTATTGAGTCTTCGGTTTATCTGTAAGCACAACAGAATAATACGAGTCAATAACTCATTCAAAATATCCGTGTGTTAAATAAAGTGCGTCCTTGAAGTCAAACATGATAACTCAATTTACAACACTTCAACATATATATATATGAAGCCATAAATTAACCTATCATGATACCATATTATGTGTTACTGAATCATATAAGCATATAACGTATTAAATAGAAGGAATTTAGAATGAAAACTGGTTTGCTGAAAACGGCACAGAAGCCGCCGGCTTGGTAACCGAACCCGCCGGGTTGTCCATCAAAGCCGCCGGGTAACTACCCAAACAGCCGGGTGAATTTAACATTTGTGGTAACAGAACTATTATGCGTTTTAAAAACTACAGAAGCAGCCGGGTTGTCTTAGGAACCGCCGGCTAGGGTAATGAACCCGCCGGTTCCCTTGTTATTTCGTGAAGCCGCCGGCTAGGTAACCAACCTGCCGGCTTGTTCATCTTTTCCAGCAGCAGCAGGTTATCAAATAACCCACGAACCAAACCCCCCAAAATCTCAAATTCGCACACAAAATACGATTCTTATAACTAAGCGACTTCAAATATCATCATACATCATGTTATATCAACAAATAGCTTCATCTAACATCAAATCCATACAAGTTTACTCATTACATCTAATTCCTTCAAACCCTAATATACATACACATATTAAAAGCAATTTACACTTACAATCAAGATGCTAACGAGGTGGATGATGAAGATGCTAAGTAGTTAACCAAGAATCCAAGCTTAAATCGATTGTTCAAAGCTTCTCTTTTTGATTTCACTTCAATCTCAATATATATGTGTGTGTGTTCTTTTACTTGGAAGAAAATGGAGGAAGCCAAATGAAATGAAAATAAAAGGAAAGGTGGGAAGTTAGGTGTCGGCCTAACTTCCACCTCCACACTTCATAGTGTACAAATTATACCCGCTCTAATTTTATTGTCTGGAACCTAAAAACTAATTGCGAGAAATTACATTTTATCTTACCGATAACTATAATAATTTAAAACAAGTAATAATTCATGTATCACAATAAGTCATTTGACCAGTGGACATATTTATTTCAATTGGCCAAATAATATGAATTATTTCTAAACTCAATTAAATAATCAACTGAATTAAGTAAATTACCAAATTTCTCCTAGGCCGGTAATGAGGATGTTACACTATAACCGCCGGCTATGGCCTTTAGCCGCCGGCTAATGGCCAAGACCCGCCGGGTGGATCTTCAGCTACAGCAGCAACAGCAGAGTTTAAGGCCTGCACGAACTATTTTACCAAAATTCCAACTTTCCAATTACCAAATCAACCAAGCAACGCTTTTAACACCAAAAACATGTCATATTGCAACTAGTAACATCCACTAACACCAATCTACAACATTTTCATGCTCAATTCTCAAAATTCACTTCAATTCAATCAAGTTCTCAAATCTTAGGTTTCAAGCTCAAGAACTTAACTCAAAATCTCAATATTTCAACTTAATATCAATTTTCATCATCAATTAACATCAACTAGCTAACCACATATCAAACAATCATCAATTTCAAATTTAACCTAATATCACTTGAGTTCAAAGATATGGAATTACTTACACTAATTGAAGAAGATGATGACAAGAAGATAGTTGAGGATGATGATACAATTTCACACACCAATTCAATGACCTTGATTATGATTCCAAGTTTCTAATTTAGAAGTTCTTGAAGTGAAATGAAGTTTGCAAGAGAAATAAGCAAGTTTTTGGGGAAAAATGGAAGAAAAGGAGGTCGGTCTCCTTTTTAGGCCGACTTCAACATTAGGTATTATTATACCCGTCCTAAATCTATTGCCTGAAACCTAAAAACCAATTGCGATAAACTTATTTTATTCTACCGTCAACTATAGTAAATTACAACAAACAACAATTTACTATCCACAATAAGTCCTGAGACTTAATTATCAAAGTTTCGCAATAAAACAATTATTAACAAATAAAATTTTAAAAAAAATAAATATTCAATTTAAATAGAAAATACCAGGCCACTGGAGAGGATGTTACATCAACTTATTAATTAATTACATATCTATCTATCAATCTTCTATCTATATAATAAAAGAAAAATATCATGGAGCAATCTAGACTGTATATTGGGTTTCATCCATAGAGATCATATGGCTAAAATTATTTCCTACATCTATTTTCATATTTTAAAAAGTGTATCACAACTATTGAGTATTAGCACTTTCAGTACTTTCCTAATTCTTTTCAGTCTTTATAGTTTAAGTACTGTAACACCCACTTTAAGGGTCTAGTGGTATTATGGTAAATTTCTGACTTTAAATTATTTAATGTGTTAGAAAATTTGTTGTTCATTTATTATGTTTAATTGTGAACATTGGGTAAAAGACTAAATGACTTATTGTGACAAATAAATAATTGATCGTTTTAAATTAATATAGTTGTCAGAAAAATAAAATAGTTGGAATCGCAAATGATTTTTAGGTTCCAGACAATAGGTTTAGAAGGGGAATAAAACCTAAATGGGTATTGGGTCGGTTTATGAGTGAGCCGGCCTAGTCTCCTAACTTTCCCTATTTGCTTGCTCCTTTCACTCATGTTAACTACACAAAAACATCTAAGAAACCATAAACAAGAAATTGAAAACAATAAGAGGGCTGTGATTTTAATTCAAGTTCATTATCATCACCTCAATTCCTTCTACTTCATTAAAGAGTAAGTGGATTCTTTGATTAATTATTTAATGAACTTGTTTTGTTGATTTGGAAAGTTGGTTGATTTATGATATGTAAAGAATTGAAGCTTGAAAGGTTGATTTTTGATGCTATTAGTTGATATATTGATGTTATTTGATGTAGTAAATAAGTTACAACCTGATGTTTGCTGTGTTGAGGATTGAATTCGGGGTTGGGTCATTTGCAGTAAGTGCAGGTTGCAGAATCCTGTATGGTCGCGACGCCACCAGGCGTATATAGCGACGCGATATATACATAAACGCGACGTGATTCTGGAATAGAATTTGCGACGCGATTTATGAACTTTAGCAACGCGATTTAGCACTTATTGCGACGCGATTTGGTAGGTTTGGCGACGCAATTTTTTAGCCCATCAGTCCAGTTTCAGTTTCTTGCTTAAACATGTATGCCATGTGTATGCTATTAAGACTAGATGGTAATTCAGATATGATGACATATCTATAACCCTTATAAAAGGTTTTGCCCTTTTGGCTTAAACTTACAAAAAGGGATATGCGAAATACCAAAACTACCTTAAGGTTGACTTCTTAATTTGAAAATAGTAAACTATTTTAGCAACATAATAACTCTTTAATAACTATAATTTCAACATATACATAATCACTAATTAAAAATCGTATCTTTTTATTAATTAAATGATCACTACTTATTCACAAGTCTTCATACGTCTAATATACTACTCCCTCCGTCCCAAATCTATTGTCCCCTTGTTGACTTTGGAGTCTTTCTCTTCCAACTTTGACCTTCGATATATTTGTTTGTGTTATATAATATTTGATGCAAAATATATGAATTGATTGGATTTTGAATGTATTTTCATTGGTATAATTTGCATCAAGTATTATATAACACAAACAAAAATATCGAAGGTCAAAGTTGGAAGAGAAAGACTCCAAAGTCAACAAGGGGACAATAGATTTGGGACGGAGGGAGTACTTATAATATATAGTTAAATCATCGGTATTAATATTCAATCAAAAATGACTATTTTGGCCATAGATTTAATTAGTATAACATAATAAGTGATCCATCATCCATAAATAATATAAAACATAAAAATACTAATATACAAATTGAGCAAATCCGTTGAACCTTTGTTCCATGTCAAACATCATAAATCAAGAATTTATAGCTCAAAGTTTAACCCGCCGCTTTTGCACGGGCAATGTGCTAGTATGATGATAATTTGGAACTAAGTTATGGGTTATTGATTATATAACTTGGTTTAGTGAAAATGGTAAACTAATATGAATGATACTTGTAACTTTGGTTACTTGTAAGCTAGTATGGTTAATAATTACAAGTTGGTTATTGTTGTTAGTTTAAATGCTATACTTTTGAGATAAGTAATACGATTATAAACAGGGTGATATGGTTTAACCATGTGTTGTTATTATTTGATACTATATATTGAAATATGTGTTATATGATCGGTAATTCAAGACGAGGCATTTACAAGTTAGTGATATGTTCATATGAATTTGAATTAAATTATACAATTTATGGGACGAGTTACTAACTCATTATTTATTTGTATTCTCAGACACGGAGAAGACTTAGTAATATTAGACTTCTGAGTTAGCGGCTGAGGTAACGGTGAGTGGATCTGTAATTCTCGGTGTGATTTAGTTATAACAGGTTTGATTACAACGGGTAAACGTAGTGTTACCATTTATAGACTGTTTAGTCTGCCATGATGTTATTACTGTTGATAGACTGTTTAGTCTGACATGATTCCATGACGATTATGGATTATGTGATTATGTGATACATAACCATTGGGCATTATGTGATATAGAGGTCAACATTAGTTGGGCTTGGTTGCTATTGTTGGACCGGCGGGGGTTCATTGTACATATCGTTAATAGGAACCTGCGTCGTGTGAAGATAGCAACAAGCTATCGGTTAACTTCTGTATTGGCCTGCAGTTGGTTTTAAGTGTTCTCGGAGGGCCACCGCGGCGTGAGGGTCCTCGGGAACGACCGATCCTCTGTGATATTATGTGTTTACGATGCTTTGCTGTAAACAGATTTGTTATGCTAAGTTGGGCTGTTGGTTATTTATTCACTCACTTAGCTTTATGCTAATCCCACCACCCTACTTCTTGCAGGTTATGATTTGATATAATGGGCTGGCAAGAAGCTTGATTTGGATGGAATGTTTGATCTGGCCGGCGGTTACTCTGATATTGCTTTGATAACTTAAAGTTGTAATTTGAATTATATAACACCCAGTCTGATATACTATGTTTTTTGAAATAGTATGACTTTGTTTACATAATATGTAATGTAAATTGATAAGGTATGTTTGACCTGCGCTTCCTAGGTATTATATGTTTAAAAAAAATGGTTCTGAATTATGGGGTGTTATAAGTACCATGACGTTTTAACCGTTAATTTATAAATAAACGCTAAATATTTGAAAGATTTATCTTTATTGATTAATAACATGATTTTTTTTTATCAAAAGCATGATACTAAAAACTGGTCGTCTATATTGTCGTACAACTTTATATAAGATGAATACGTTAAAGCCGTAACTAAAATATTTGATGTTTTTAAGTCAAAGACTATGTCTATTATTTCTTTATTTTATTTTATAGGTGTAAATTATTTATCAAATATGTTTTAATAGTGAACAACGCGAAAATCTAACGTTCCATAATAAGTCTCTTTACATCGATTAGTCTATTTCTGTTTTCTCATATAACATTTTGTACATTATATTTCTTTTAGATTTAATTGTTAACTTTTAAAACTCAAATGTATTAGCCCGCATTGTCGCGTGTCAATAAAGTAGTATTACTTCAATTCAAAAATGCGTATCAATTAGGGGTGACAATTCAGGTTGAGCCGGGTTAGTAGGTTTGGGTTAGCGGGTTGGTTGGTTAGAAATGGTCAACCCGAACCCAACCTGATTTTATAATTGGGTTGAATATTTCAACCCAACCTAAAACCCAATAACCTGGAACCAACCCGAGTCCCCCAATTTTTAATCTAGTCATCATGTTTTCAGATGATTTTCGAGTTTTTAGGTCGAATTCGAGTTACTCGGGTCAAATGGGTCACACTTTTAAAAAATAATACTAGCTAACTTATAAGCATAAAATAAAAATGCATATAAAATTCCAAAAGTAATTATAATATATATTATATCCATCGGATTTATTGCCAAAACATCGTTAATTCACAACTTCTATCAAAACATAGAGGTATCACAGAAAAAGTCATAGATCAGTAAATAAAAAGATCCAAATTATGTGTCATACTTAAAATAAATTAACTTTATACTCCCTCCGTCCCAAATTGTTTGTCCACCTTACTATTTATATTTGTCCCAAAATTATTGCCCACTTCTAAAATTAAATATGCATTAATGATTAGATTTCCCATATTATCCTTAACTTTAAAACTATACATACTTCAAAGAAAATAATTTAATTAATAATTGAGGGTTAAAGTTGTCATTATACTAAGGTCAAAGCTGCATTTAATGTGATTTTCTTAATACGTGTGTTTTCAACTTGGTGACAAACAATTTGGGACAGAGGGAGTAATTTTTAAAAAAAATCGGGGTGTCGGGTTCAACCCAGATCTTCATTTGCTAACCCATACCTGACCCGACAAAATATCAGGTTAACGGGTTTCGAGTTGACGTCTCAAAAATCCCGAACCAAACTTGATTATATCCGAGTTGGGTCGTGTCGAGTTCGATCGAGAATCGCCGGCCCTTAGTAGTACGTCCATGATATATAATTATATAACGATATAAAAAAAGGAAACGGCTAAACTATTTATATATAGGAGATACACGTGCTATTGAAACACAAACAAAATGCAAACATTTTTGCTATTAATTAGCGTTAACTAAGTGTGTTAGTTTTTAGATCGAATCATATCATATACGTAGTATGTTGTTTTCAAACATAATTAAGATCTAATTACTTTTATCATGAGCTTAATTGCCATGATCGTAAATGTCATAAAAAGGCCATTATACGCTTTTAATTGTGTTAATTTAGTTGAACAGTTTACTCGATATGATCAACTCGTCAAGGATGGATAATATATTTTCATGCGTGAGGAGTTGTTTTATACTAATTCTTTAACGATGATAAATTCAAAGTAAAACGTTATCAATTTGAATCCTTTTGACAATTTAAAAAATCGGTTTTATTGGCCGTATCTGGTCAAAGTAAATACTCCGTATAAATATTCCCAGTCCTTCCATTTATATGTATTTGGACATTTTTATTTTTATCTGAAATTTTAAGAGATATATAATTTAACAAGTAATTAATAATTTTTTTTTTTTTTTTTTTTTTTTTGTACATTGTTTGATTTTCAACAAATTAAGAAAACGAAAAGGAAATGGTTACATCTAATCTATTATTAATAATTTGAAGCAGCCTTAAAACCTAAACGAATTGAATCTATTTATTTATATAAATTATTATTATTATAGATAATGAGTTGGCATACCTACCCGTCAAACATAACGTACAAAAACGTTTTTGTTTAACATTAGAGTATATATATCGGAATTACGTCAATGGATTCGGGCTGCTAAAATCGTATGAAAAACCAAATAATAGAGATTAGGTTTGGAAAGATAAATAAAATATTTTACGTCACCAATTTCATAAAACTTGGAAAGAATCTTATTACGTGAGTGTTTGCTCCTTATCTCTGAATATAAGCATCTACCTTTTCATATTATTTGTGTTAAAATAAGTATTCACTTTCAAAAGTATTATATAAAATTTACCAGTTTATTTTATATTTAATTTTCACAAAACTAATTCATAAAAAACTGTGTAAATAGTAAAGATAATACTGTTATTATTCAACACAGTGTATTGATTATGTAGTTTTCCTAACCTTGTGTAATCTGATTGCGTACATTTATTATGGGTACGGAAGGAGTAGGCTACAAGTGAACAACTTTTGAGAATTAAAATTCAAAATGAATTACATAAAACATGAGAATTAAAAAAAGGTAGAGGATGACAGGGAAGGTCTAAATGAGAAGAAGTAATGGCAGATTAAATTTAATGCACTTTAGGATAAATTTGTTTATGATATTTATCAAATTCACTATATATAACCAACATCTACATTTTATTTTATTATATTTTACACCTATTAAATTTGATGACATTTTAATAACAATGTATTTTATTTACTACTCCCTCCGTCCCAATTTAATTGTCCCCAGACAAGAAACACGCAGTTTAAGAAAACATCAACTTCTCTCTTACTTTTTGATAAGATGACAATTCTACCCCTTACTTTTTACCTACTTTTTTGTCTTACATATATAAAGTAGGGGTATAAAAGGATTTTAGCTCATTATTTTTATCCATTTTTGGAAGTGGACAATTAATTTGGGACAGCCCAAAAAGGAATAGTGGACTATTAATATGGGACGAAGGGAGTACAATTTTTTTCTAGATTACGGCAAATCTAATGTCCCTCTCTCATATGAGAACCTTATCTTTAAAAAGTTTACAGCAAATTTTTTACCAGGAAACGGGAAAATGATTGGTGGACCTAATTTTGTAGGCCTAAATGTTTGCCTAAAAATGTGATTGGTGGATGTGAAAAAATGATTGGATGAGATTAGGAGAGAGAAAAAAAGCAGTCAATCAGATAAGTTGGTCTACTAGTGAAGGACAAAAAAATAAAAAAGAATTAGTGCCAAATTTAAAAAAAGTTAAAACTAGAAGGACAAAAGGTTAAAATAGTGAAAATAGTTATTACAGATATCTGTTACCAGTATATACCTGAACTATTCCATTTTCCGATTAACCGGATTACCGGACTAACCACCATGAAAACGACCATGACGTCAGCAATGGTAAACTTACCAACAATTAGACCACCATCTCTTTTCACAATTTACAATTGTTTTCATTTACCAATCTCAAACCGTAATTTACGAGTTAAATCATTAACAAATTTAAACCCTAGCATAAGTACCAAATCACTTAGGTTTTCTTCAACCATCACTTATTGCGAAGCTTCAACAGTTTCACCATCACCGACGGTAGATGAGGTGTCTACGTCGCAAAAGGAGCTGCCGCCGCCGGTGAAAAAGAAACGGAAGGTGTACCGGAGAATGAGACCTGGTGAATCGAAAGGAATTACAGAAGAAATGAGATTCGTTGCTATGAAATTACGTGACAAAAAACTTAAAGTTAAAGCTGATAAAGTGGATGCTAATGGTAACCGTGTGACGGAAGATAGTAACAGTGACGGAGAAATCAACGGTAGTGATGAGGACGAAGATAATGATGATGATGAAAGTGAAGTTGAGGATGCGAATTCTGATGATCAGGTTTGGGAGCCTGAATTAGAAGGATTGATGAGGTATTTGGTTGAAAGTAGGTTTCTTTTTAGCACGATTGAACGCATGGTTGACGAATCACAAGACGTTTCGTGTGAGTTTTTTTTTATTTATCAGTTTACATAATGAATTGAATTCGGTTATGTTACATTTTGTGTTGCTTATTAGGGTTTAGGGTTTAGCGTTTACATTTTTGGCAGATCAAGTAGATTCATATACTACATTCTAATCGAGCGGTTTTACCATTTTAGTGCTCCTGCTGCTACGGATTGAATCTGTAGCTTTGAAATTCTCTTTTTTAGCTCTTTGAAGGATGCTTAAATTTGTAGGCTTGGTTTTATTTGTTTAGTATGTTGGAGTCTATTTCGGTTTGGTACTCTCCATGCTCATGAACTATGGTGATACTTCGAATCTACTTATTGTATCTTAAGATATCTCTGTTTTACTCTTTCAACAGTTGCCTACTTCAGAAATACCGGATTGGAAAGATCTGATAGTTTTACAAAGGATATAGAGTTGCTCACCCAATATAATTTATCGATCCCTGAACCTCATTTCACAAGTAAAAAGTATGTCAAGTATTTGGAGGATCTTGCAGCTGAAAATCCTCCTTTATTTTTCTGTCATCTCTACAATATTTACTTCTCTCATATAGCAGGCGGCCAAGTGATTGCAAGAAAGGTGGGTTTTATGTTTGTGTCATAGTTTATTAATATTATATCAATAGATCATTTCCTTTAAGTGACTCTTATGTATTAAATTTAGGTATCTGAAAAATTACTAGAGGGACGAGAGCTCGAGATTTGCCAGTGGCCTGGGGACCCTGAAGAGTTGTTGAAGGGCATGAGAGACAAGCTCAATGCTCTCGGACAGGTCCTAAACTAATGTTTACTTTTTCTACGTTACTTTATTACACATGTTCTTTTATCATATCTTATACAATCTTTCATTGCAGCATTGGACACGAGATGAAAAAAACAAATGCTTAAAAGAAGCGAGCAAGTGTTTCATGTATATGGGGATGATAATTCGTGTCATCATCATGGCTTAAAGCAAAATCTTCATTAGTTTTGTAATATCCTGTTGTATGGCTAGAGTCTTAGATGTTCTTGTCTAGTGAGGGAGCCAGCTGATGCTGCTTTATCATGAAGAATTTAGGCAACAAGCGTGTCAATTTAAAGAATATTTGTAGGTAGTTGTAGCTTATATATCATTCACTTGGTTGTAAAGAGAGTGGATCTATATTTTGGAGAGCTTAAGAAACAGAAAGCTTATAGCCATTATGGGTTACAAAGTTCTGTTTCCAGTTGAATTTGAAGTAACTAGTGTCTCTGCAGTTTGAGCAAAATAGTTTTACGGAGTAGTTTGTAATCTCAGTGTCCTCACTTCGCTGTAGTTAAATTCTTTCGCTTATTAGATCTCAAAAGGATCCAAGAGGTTTCGGTTATTTTAAGACTCTACCTCACCTCGTCTTAGTTATTCATCTCTTTTCTTTCTTGTGTTTCGAATTGAGAATATAGTTCATTGTATATGGAACTTCCTGTCTTCATATATTCATGTCAACATTCGTACACTCTTTGATGCAGATCTTAACTTTCTTACTGATATCTTAAGAAAAAGTTATATATAGTCAATTCAGGCATTAGCGTGAGAAGTCCACTTCCACATGACATCTTGAGCATGTCAAATAAATTTGCAATTTACTCTTTGATTAGCATATGAAATATTCACATTATTCTAACATCTCTGGTATATGTAACCTACATCATCCCATGGGCAACACAAGTATACATTTGTAAATACTATGACTAGCCTTCTTCCATCTCTAACTCTATAAAGTTTTCCCAAATGATTTTAAGCTACATTGTCAGTGAGACGCTGATCCATTTACTGCTGCTACTTGCAATTTGTCGGTTTGCTGAATAACAAAATGATCAACAACCCGCACATTATTTACAGGATCCTGATGAAAAGCATTTGCCCTCCACTTGCTCGGAAACTTTCTATGGTGACTTGCCTGATGTGGCTGCTTCACCTCGTTATCCCACTCTGGATCCAGCTTCCATTCCTTTGGGACCTGCATATTTCAGGTTTAACAACCATGCTATAGATGAATGGTGACACGAATGAGTTTGGTGTTTAAAGTTGGCAAATAGACACTTGCATGTAACAGGTCGAACGAAGTAAATAATGTACGGGTCAGAACGAGTCGACTTGCAACACCTTTGGTTCAAACTTTAAACAAAAAAATCGGAGTAAAAACTTGGAATATTAGTCAAATTTTAATAACTTTAATTTACACTATGGGCGTCTTTCGACCCATTAGACATGTTTCCATTTTAGCTATTAAAATCTTCAGTAAGCCCGTTTGACCCATTAAAGATAATACATAGCTCGAATTGACTTGTTCAGAAGTAGTAAACGGGTCTGTATATCCACCATTACAGGCGTTGAAATTGATACCTTGTCAACTGCAAGAGTGAAGATTTCAAGATCACCATCCTCCTTGATGTGGAACCGTGTAAATGATTTGTAATTAGCAATGCGTAGTGAGGAAAAGGCTTCATCAAAGTGTAAGTGAAGCCAATTGATACAGATGTACAGGTAACTTCCAAATACAAGAGATACAACCGGTGTAGAAAACACCCAGAAATAAAGAAACACGGATGCATAGTATATGGCTGCACCCCCTCGTGAGAGTGAAATCATCCCGTTCTTGCATATATTAGTTCGTGTCACAGCCATCACCTGATTATTTGCACAAAAATAAACATTTAGTACATTTCCAGGAAGAATAGAATAATACGGAGTAATAATAAATAAATTATGAGACTCGGACCTCTGGAACATCAAAAGCCGACATGAGATACTTGATACATGCTGGATAAAGGCCAAAAGTCCATTGCTCTATACGGGTCCGAAGACCGGTTGGGTCGGGAAAGTGCTCACTTTCCACTGATCGGTACCATTCATATAATGTGTGATAACCTGAAGTCGCCAGAAGTTTATGCTGAACACATAATTCAACTCCCAATTCCATTAGTAACATGAGAATTAAAGCAGCTGAAAGGTGTGCCGAAACATGCAGAACACCAATTATTACTTTCCTTTTTCGTGACACTTTGGAAGGAACGAATGCTATTGCAGACACTAATAGTAACATAGCACCCGCAGATGATACATACGATTGCCCAAGCATGTACATAAAAGCATCCCATACGGTGCTAAAAAAGTTCCTTACATGCCCAGTAAATGTATCATCTTTCTGTAAAATATGGCCTAGGTTGCACTGCAGAAAAAAAAAAGTAAAAAAAAGCGACAAAATTTAGTGAAATATTCTCAATCTCCAGGAAACGATTACCGGGAAATATCAATGGTATACATACCTGTGGGAACATTGAAAAGGTCAATATGAAGTAAATGAACCCGCCAATAAAATCAAACTGCCAATTCTTCTTTCGAAACTTCAAGATATTGCCGAGAGCAATCTGCAATTATACATAATTAGCACTAAATATAATTCATTGGGTATTAACTCGTATTGTTTTATCAAATAAAAGAGAACAGTTACCCTGCTCGAATCTTCAACTTCAGGATAAGCGGCTTTCATTTCATAAGTTGTACCATATGCTTTATCGAAATTACTGAATACGTGTGTAGGATGCAAGAAGGCCCCACCGCAACCATTTACAAGTAAATGCTGTATAGAGTCAGGATTCTCAGATGGAACACGGGAATGACGCATGTAATGATGTAAATCGCCAGCCATTCGGAGTTTACACCTTCCTTTCAAATGATCTTTAACAAGATGTGAAACGTTCTTTCCAGTAACATCATTCCAGTACCAATCAAGAATCCAATTCGGTTCATGTGTCATTATAATCACAGAATCATTTTCTTTAACCTGGAAAATAAATACTGATACCATGAAACAAAATAACATACAACATTTTAAGAATATATATCATTACGGTTAAATATTTACCTTTTCCTTTATCAACTCTGCAAAGAATTTGAACTGATAAACATCGATGTCACAATGAAGTGCTAAATCTAGACCGAAAACCCACCATCCCTTTGGTAACTGCAAAGCAAAGTAGCTTTTCTTTTGTGGCATTAACCATCCACCTAACCAGCTCTTGTGACAAATATACCTCATAAAAGTTTGAAGTCCATCAAACCAATCTGTAAAAAAAAAAAAAATTCATTAGTACAACAGACCCCGAAAAAATCTAGGTATCACAGCTTTTGGATTGCATGAAATTATGAGAAAAAGGTGTACGAGGTTTCATAAATAGAAAGAGGTATAAATTATAAGGAACAAGACCAACCGTGGTTTCCAGGGATGAGAAAGCACTGGGGCCCATCATATTGTTTCAAATTAGACACACCAGAGGGTAACTCGGGCTTGTCTACAGCAATATGCACGTCTTTATACCATGATGGTGGCTGAAGCGCGTACTCAAAAGGTCGAAAGAAACGCTTTTCGTAAGTGAAAGCTGAGGGATTAGGATACCTGAAAAAAAAGAGGTAAAAAGTGACTAAACAAACATTTAATAAGTAAAGAATATGATCCTGTAAGAAAGGGTAAATGTGGAACTTACGCAAGATCACCTCCAATAAGGAGGAGATCTCCACGAGGCAATGGTTGTATAGAATCATCTTTGAAGGCGTAAAGTATAGGTTGAGCGAGAAGTCGAGCAACAGAGTAGGACGAGTTCCCACCATCACCAGTGTCAGCCATAAAATCAAACCATAGTTGATCTTTCTCACTAAGATGATCATATAGAAAATCTTCTTTTGCCCCTTCATGGACCCTACTCATTGCTGCCTATGTAAAGAAACGAAATTACGGTCATAAAAACACTGGTTAATTGATTCACACATAAAATTATTGCATTGACTCGAGTAAAAAGTAAATGGAAAGATACTGAACCTGCATCATTCGCATATCAAATCTTCCAACAAATACAGTCACAGATACAAGGAGGTCAAACACAGTCTTGAACAAATCAGCTGATGTTCTGCAGCATATATACATACACAGATATAAATATAAAATCATGCAAATACCTGTACATACATACATACACAATATATAAGAGAGGAGAGGAATATATACCCGGAATACCAAGGAACCATATCCAAAAAATTAGGCTTCATCTGCTTGTTCTTTAGTTTCTCGGTTTTTTCGACAGATAAAGGATGAGTAAGAGCCCATCTGACGATTAAAATCATTAATTAAAAACCACAAAGATTTCTATATATTGGTGTGATATAATAAGCAACTGCTTACCCCGTAGATCTTTCCACTACATAATTAGCCATATAAAGACCTATAAATGTTGCCCATAATGAATATATTGGAGAAATTTCATCTGATGACTCACATGGGCCAGTGCAAGAAAACTGAAAACAAGAAAAAAGTGAGAGACGAGTAATTAAATCCTCAATGAATACGCATAAGATGATAAACACAAGTCATACTTCTCCATATATAACCCACTTAGAAAGAAGTGGATAATCACCCGCAGACCCAACTGGAGCAAACCATGATTTGCAGATTTCATCTTTTAATTCATACATTTTAAGAAATTTCGACAGCCATATACTTGGTTCACCCTTCTTCCAAAGAGAAAACAAGCCAGAATCTCTTCTTCCTAATCGTTTTTCATTCAAAGCGTGATTACCACAGTGGCTATAAAACACACAACAGGCCACACTTAAGACCTACACAAATAATCACACCATCAGAACTAATACCATCAAACGATATACAGCTATACACAACTCATTGCGAATCTAGAGAGCCTAGAGATGCCAATTTTGACCCATTTACTTAAAAATGGGTTAATTTGGGTTAACAGGTAATATTTAAAAAAATGAAAATAAATAAATAACATAATAGCTGATAAGGAAGCAGGTGATATAGGGTCAAATGGGTCAAAAGTAGGAGTTAATTATTATGCATATATCATAATTAGTCATTTTATCCAAAAAAGTAGATCAGTATTGACATTATCGAATTTTGTAATCATATTTGACATCCAAGTATATATAAAAATAGTTTAAACTTTTTAAGCAGAATTCGGGTCAACCCAACACAACCCAAACCGTTCTGAATGCACCAACAATTACCCAATTTGACCATAACACAACTTGCCACCCTGCCCAATTTCCCACCTCTAAGAGAACCTATAAACTTAATTCTCCTAATGAGACTTACTGCACAATTTTGAATAATGGTCAAGATCTCAGGTCTCCTCCCTGCCACGCGAGAAACAAGACCCAAGTACCAAAGGCCCAGAAAAACTAAGTGGAAAACTAGGAGTACAAAAATAGATGAAATGTATATTGTCAAAAATAACGAAAGATTCATCCTCATATCCACTCCCATTGACTGAAAACTGGGAAGATGGTATACAGCCGCAACTAAAATCCAAGCTATATACCTTCAAAAAAAGGAAGAAAAAAAAACAGACCATTCAAAATATCAGTACATGCCTGTAAATCGATAGAAAAGGCTAGATAATAAAAACATAAAAGTAGTTTACCATCGACTGAAATTCGAATAGCTTGGCTTGATTGTCTTTCCTACAAAAGGCGATGAAAAGAAATAAAAAAACCCAAGTAAGCACGCATACATGGACCACCATTTGATGTTGTTGTCTAGCTTCTGGATAAGTGTATGCATGTTGTCTGATGAAATAAAAAACAGACAACCGATAACAACTGCAATGATGGCATGTCGAGAATGCTCATGAGGGTAAGGGTATGTATGGGTTAATATAGTTCTAACTTTGTCCATGTTGATGGTATCTAGTAGACCACCATGCTCTCTATCTGAGCCCATTCTAATCTTTTATCTTTGATTGAAGGCAATTGATTTGCAATACTTTCATATACTTGATAACAAAAATCTAATCCAATGTAGCAAGCTGCTCCAGGATCCTGTATACAATCCAACATTATAAACGCAGATTACAATCATAAACTGATAATTATTATTTAGTGGCAAAAAGTTGTTTCGAGTGTTTGGGTGAAGTGGTTATAACTTACAACTATTGCCTCCTAATGATTTAGGAACAGAACAGTTTGATCATCAAGATACATGTAAAACTCCCCAACTATTTTTATAAGCACTTAACTATCTTATTATTTGGTCATGATTCTTCAGGTTGCATAACCACTTTAGTATAACTCATAGCCAAATACACTTTAAGTAACTTATCAATATAATCAAGTTGCAAAAAGTAAATTTGAGCGATCGCGTAATGTTTTGCTGTTTACTTAGGGTCAAATAATCAGATTTGGAGATATAATCAGAAATCATGAAGAATTAAAAACTGATGATATAATTAATGTAAAATACCTAACTATACCCAACTTTATGCACATGCTTCTTTAATTACAATTCTTCACGAGTCGCAAAAACCTCTTTGAAATGCAGGTACATAATTTATTCTTACGAACTAAAGGACATCATTCAAGTACAAGATACAACAATAATCACAATACAACATCCAAGCATATAAACCCTTACAAAATATATGACATATACAGAATCCAAATCAACATCATGTCTACATGTACATCATTTATAACTATAACTATAATCTTCTAAGCATAATTTTTTAAAGACACCAACTAAACCTCAAAACCATGAGCCTTAAACAGTTAAAGCTGCTAAAGACAGTATTAAGATTATGCATTTCACATCAAGATAAAAAGGCACAAAGTTAGGGTTTCCAAAACTAAACACCAATTCAAGCAAAAAGGAATCAAATTTAAAAATTACACCTTTATTCACTATACATCAATTGTTACATGAAACAGAAGTGATAAGATATAGTACCTTGATGACTCAGGAAATAAAGAAAGAGGGTGATATATGTGGGTTATGTATATACTTATACTGATATATATCTACAGAAATTTGGGGAAATTATTGAAAGAGTATCAAAGAATGTCTGCTGCGAACAAATTTCGATACAATCGCATATTCTTTTTTTTTTTCTTTCTTATTTTTCACATTTTATATAAGACCACACCGCAAGTCACAACAACTGCTTTTTTGCCTTGTTCTGTAGCTTGGGCTTTAATAAAGAAAGTGGGTCGGTTAAGGATTACTACAATTTTTTGTATTTTAAAAAATTAAAATCAAGAAAATAATATTTTAATCAATTGGGAATTTGCTTACTCATGATGATGACAATTCGAATACGCATATGATGATAAGACCAGAAAGATAGCTTGTTTGGCGTGTATGAACATTGAACAATCGTTCATAGAAGTTGCTTTAATTAAGGTGTTGGATTATTCAGTTTTTGACTTTTTGTTAAGATCGAAGAAACATGGGTGATTTTACTTTTTGAGGTTTTTTGGTACTTGATTGGATACGAGGGTAGGAGGGTTTGTCATGGTCGGTGAACACGACACTTTTTTTTGTCTTTTTTTTTTTTCCTTTAAATTTTTCCTCATTCGGGTTAAACCTATTTTTTTTTTATAGATTTAGAAAGAGTATAAAAAAAATAAAAATCATATCGGTAAATATAATAAATAGAAAAACAATGGGTAAATGATGCTGAACGAAAAAGTCGTTTTTTAACGGGTCTTAAGAACTAATTATGACTTAAACAAGGGACGGATCACTACCAACATAAATAATTGGGAAAATCACAAATCTCGTCATTTGATCAAACGCATTTAACAAACTAATTCTTTAACTTTAACTTTAAACAAACTAATCCCTTTTTTCACGCCCTACACGGCGATATAGGCGCTAATGGACTAAAATCATAATTAACCAATTTAATACACATAGTCAAATAGTTATTTACTCCCTCCGTCCCATTTCTATTGTCCATTATTTCCATTTTGGGGTGTACCAAATTAATTGTCCACTTCCATAAATAAAAAGTTTAAGGAAATAAAGTTCTTTTTTACCCCTAGTGTATATATATAAGACAAAAAAATAGGTAAAAAGTAGAGGGTAAAACTGTCATTTTATCAAAAAGTAAGAGAGAGATAGTTATATTTTCTTAAACTGCGTGTCTTTTTGTCTGGTGACAATAAAATTGGGACGGAGGGAGTATTAGTTTAGCACTAAAATCAATAAAAGGGAGTCAAACTAATCTAAGAGCGCTCACAACATTCAAATGTCTGCGCAATTAAATGCAATTAAATAACGTAATTTAATTCATTATCGCCCGGATGGGTGATAACGGCGATAATGAATTATTTAGGCCATTATAAAATTATTTTTCGTAAACGATTTACATGTGGTGGCATTTAAATAATGTAATTATAACACTTCAAATTTTAAAGTATTATTGTGGTAAAGGTAAAAGTAATTGTTCTAAGTTATTATTATTTTAGGTAAAATAAAATAGTATTAATTGTAAGTCGGTTTTAAAGTTCCAGGCAATGATAAGTACGTGATGTAAAATAAAACACATATATATCTATTTGCTTCATGTGTACGTATCATATATTCACTCAAACATTCCAGAAAATAGAAAGGTAAGAAAGAACGAGCAGGAAGAAAATGGGGAAGTAGAAATCGATTGAATTACATGAAATTGAAGCTAGAAACATCCAATTAATCATCCTTTGATTCTCTCTAAACATCAAGTAAGCGTGTTTTTCAATTTATTAAACCTAGAAAATGGGTTTTGTAAGAGTTTAAGAAATTTATGAGTTTTAACACGAAATTGAGAAAGATTATGATGTAATTGTGATGTAGAAGTGTTGTAATCATTATGGTTAACATCAATTTAACCTAAAATTTGATGAATTAAAGTGTAAGAATGATGACTAAAGATGGGTTGGTTAATTCATGTTAATTGGTATAAGCTTATTCTAATTATGAGTTAGGAAATTGTTATGGTGCTAAGAGAAATAATTAAAGTGATAGTCGAAGTAAACTAACACTTGAAATAAGTATGATCATGGTGAATGAAGCTATTTATAGCTAATTAAAGAATAGTTATGAACTAATATGATTATGATGAAAGAAAGTGTTTGTAATTAAAGTTGTGAATGTTTAATAGTTGATGTTAATTCACTCTAATTGCTAAGTCATGAAGGTTGTTATGATAATTAATCATAACTAAAGTGGTAAGTCAAGTAGGAAATATTATAAGTTAAAGATTATCAAGTTAATAATGATGATTAGTGGAAATTGATCATCATGTGATACTAAGTGAGTTGTTACATGTATATGTTGTGTAATAGGTGATCAAGAATATGGCATCCATGATCAAGTGTTAAGTGGCATAATCATCTCTAAAGCTAAGGTGAGTATTATGTGGATTAAATGGATAACGGTTATATGTTTCTAATTGCTTTCGAGTAAGAGGTTCATATAACCGGGTGGAAGTATTGTTTATGTGGTTATTAAAGTTTATTATTGATTCCTTATATATCATTGAATGATTATGTTATTGATTTAGCATGTGACGTGTTTACACATGCTTAATGGTAAGTATTGATAGAGTAATATGGTTCAAGCTTTTGTAAAGATTTATGTAAGATATATATATATATATATATATATATATATATATATATATATATATATATATATATTGCTTCCATTACCTATCATGTAGGTAGATGGATATGTGGGAGTATCTCCATGACTTACGATGTAAGTATGGATAATTGTGGAAGTAGTGATGGTCATGACATCACTTGTGGAAGTGGTTAAGGATCCTTAACATTGTGGAAGAAGTAAAGAAAGTGGTCAAGTAAGCCTATGGCGTTAAAGTATATTCATTTGATAAGGTAAGATAATTGGGATGTTATGTTTTAGCTAATTAGTACCATTGAAATATGGTACATTAGCTTGATAAAAGAAAGATTGATATGTTAAGTGTTCTTGGTAAGGATTGTGATTGTTTGTAAGATTGTTTAAGTGCTATTCATTTAATTATTCATATGCTCACTAAGCTTAAAGCTTACTCTTTTATATGTTAATTGTTGTAGGTGTTTGGTTCGATTGAACCAATTGACTAAGACAAGTGGACTATGATGACATGGAGTTAAAGTGGATATGGAACTAGCTTCTATGGTTAGATAAAGCCCATTCTCTTTAAATTGTTGTTATGTATGCCATTGTGTAAATCGCCCAAAATGTTTTGAAGACGTACAAAGTTAAAGTGTAAAGTGGTTAATGAGTATTTATGTATATCTTTGACTTGGTAAAGTCAAAGTGAATGATAAAAGTCAATGATTTGAATTGTCATGGTAAGTTTGTTAAAGTGAAGGAAAAAGGGTTAAGTGTTGAAATAAAGGTTCGGGTTGACCTTGGTGTTGACATATAGTCAACTACTCTTGAAGTGGTTAATTATATATAAAAGTGCAAAATATTCAGTCAAAGTATGATCGGAATGTGAAATGGGTCAAAAAGTGTTCAAATTGACCCCAAATGGGTCAATGTGTCAAAATTAGCCATGGTACAAGTATGCAACTTGTTGCTATTGGTTTAAGTGTCAAATGTATAGTGAAAAATGTTGGTAAAAGATGGAAGTCTGAATGTGAGTCATTTGTGATTTGACTTGGTCACCAAAAGTGTCTGAAATGACCATAAACTAGTCATACGTCCGTTTCCTTCGTAAATGCATATTGGAGGTGCCTGCAAAATTTGGTGATCTAACTCTTAACGAGTAAAAAGTTATACTCGATTAAAATTTGTATTTTTGCACTAAGTTGTGCAGGCCTGCTGTAAGTATGAACTACCCGGCGGGTAGTATGAGTACCCGACGGGTACTAGTGTGTGTATGTTGACAGAAAATGGTCCAAACCCGACTTCCTGGCGGGTACACTTGTACCCGGGGCGTAGTGCCCTTACCTGGCGGGTACCGTGCCTACCGGCGGGTACCCACTCATTTTCAGAAAAGTTTTGTTCCAAGTCTAAGTTCATTGTGTGAGTGGGGCATTGTTAGAAGTGTTTTAATGTTATTAATAATTGTAAAAAAAAAATGTTCATGTTTTCGGGGCATTACAGTAATTTAATTCATTATCGCTCAACCTAGCGATAATGAATTATTTGGAATGATTATTATATTATTATTTTCAAACACTGGATACTAATTTAATCAACTTTTTACATTGGATTCCGGTTTTATCAATGGTGAGCGCCGTTATATTCTATTTATATCAATTGTGTGCGCCGTATCTCATTGTATTCTCATTTATTGGATAGTAAGTGATTTTTATCAGTTGTGAGCGCGCCCTATCTCATAGGATTCTCATTTTATGGACGGTAACTGGCCAAACAAAAGTAACTTCTAAAAGACTTATTATTTTTATTATTTTATTATTATCATTATTCTGTTCTCTTTATAAGAGAACGAGTATTGTGTATTTTTTTCATTCGTCTCTCAAAAAATACTCGTACATATATATCCTTTTACCCTTATAATAAAAGTGTCAATATTCTATTTTTCAATTCAAACCATCAAAACCAAAATGAGTTCAGAAAATAATTGTGTTAGCATTATTCTTTGTTGGGGGGGGGGGGGGGGGGGGGGTCGTGGGAACTTGTAAATGGCATGTATGAATATTTGCCGGTTGGATTACCTAGACGTGCCATAAGTTTGCCAATAAATGCAAGGTATTCGAGGTTGAAAAAATTGATAGCTAGAATGGATCGTTTAGATATTCAACAGGAGTTTAGATTATGTTATAAAATGTCAAGTTACACACACCCGGTTGATATTTTTGACGACGAAGATGTAGGTTTTCTAATCGAAGTCGTTCGTAATAATCCATACGGTGATCTTACGTTATTTGTAGTTCATCAAATCGGTCCTGGAAGTGGAAGATGTAGGTTTTCTAATCGAAGTCGTTCGTAATAAACCACATGAATAATCCATCCCCATCATATCAACGATTACCCTAACCAACAAATAAATACATACCCTACCCAAGAAATAAATGAATACCATACCCTAACCAGTACCTAAATCACAATCTGTTCGTTTCTTCACACAATCACGTTTCTTCTTATAACGATTTTCCTGAAAATGAATACATACCGTCATATCAAAATCTTTCTCAGCAATTTAGTGACCGTCAAGATGTCTTTCAACCTTCTTTTGAAGTTGAAAAAGAAGATCCTCAGAGTACAGTAGAATGGTTTGGTGGTAATAAAGAGCATGGGGTCTATGTCGACCCAAATTATAACCCATTAACTGATCCTGAGTTGGCAAAGTCTCTTGGTATATCTGAGTCTTCTAGTAGCGAACGAGACTACGATATTAAAAAGGATGATGATAATGAAGATGCTGATGATGTTGATGATGTGGAGTTGGAAAATAAAGTAGGTGTTCCTCCTCAAATGCAACCCAACTACTTTTGGTCAATGCCTGAGTCGCTATAATGTCCCACTTTTCAAGAAAAAACCCGCAAAACTTAAGAGCTATGCGTCATCTTCAAAAGTTTATGAAGGTTAGTTCTTTAATAGCAAAGATGAGCTAAAATGTTTATTAGGTATTATATGTCTTGACGATGGTTATGAATTCAAAGTAGCTCAATCATCAACCACAAGATTTGAAGCAAAATGTGTTAATAAGGGTTGTGAATGATTCTTTAAAGCCACAAAGCTAAAAAATGATAATTCAATTTTTCAAGTAAAAACCCTAAAAGACCATCATACATGCTCAAAAACGCAAACTAATCCGAATCATCGTAATGCAAACAAACAAGTATTGGGTCACATACTTCGTGATCAATTGAAAGATAGTAGTAGGGTATATCGTGGGAAAGACATCATGACCGATTTAAATCAAAGATTTAGAATAGATGTTTTTTAGGCTTGAACAAAAAAGGGAAAAAAAATATTCATGCATTATACTGGAAGACATGCAAAGCGTATAAGGTTTCTGACTTTGAGGAATGGAAGACACGCCTTGAAGCAGCGATACCTACTACTTCTCGTATTATGTTGCAAGCTGGTTTGCATAAGTGGTCAAGAGCACATTTTCTCGGTGAACGTTTCAATATAATGACTTCAAATAGTGCAAAGTCCGTTAACGCCTTATCTGTATATGCACGTAAACTTCCAATCATTATGCTTATAGAATTTTTTCGAGAATCTGTGCAAAAGTGGTACTTTATACGCCGTGAAGCTGGAGGTAAAGTTCAATAATTATTTAATTTAGTTAACTGTAATGTAAAGATTTTTATAATTTTGGTTATTTCAATGTTTATGTAGTGCAACTTCAAAATGAATTTACACCGTGGGAAGAACATAAATTTGCCAAAAGGAAGTTAAAGAGTTTCACATGGAAAAAACATGGCATTAGTCAATCACAATTCGAGGTTGATGACAGAAGTAAAAAAGGTCTTGTTAACTTTGGTGATGGTATGTGTAGTTGTAGAAAGTGGCAACTTTCTAGAATACCATGTGGTGATGTTATTTCAGTTGCGCGGTGGTTGCGGCTTGATGATTGTAATCAATTTATCACGCCTTGGTATTCTAAAAATGTATACCAACAGACATACAAAGAAAAGATTTATCCATTACTGGATCAATCAGAATGGGAACAGCCGAGTGGTCTGATGAATGTGAATCCACCGTTAATGGATAAAAGACAAGCCGGTCGACCACGTGAAAAAAATTGCATTCTATCCCGTGGAGAGGAAAAAAGAGAGGTTGAATATAGCAGGTGTCATAAGAAAGGACATATCAGAAATATGCACTGCACCAGTACCAAACGAGTCGACATGGTGATCTAAGACTCGCAATTTTTTCGGAAAAAAAAATTCTCAGCCATCCCAGAAAGCACATCACCAATATGATTTGAACGAGTCAAATGAAGAGACGTATGATGCAGTTAATTTGGACGCTTTCTAGATTTTTCTATAATTGTTATTATGTTGTTGGATTATGGATGTAACATAATTATGTTGTTGGTCTAAGGAGTTTATTTTGCCATGTTATTGGATTATTATGTTCTTAGTTTAATATATTCCATTACATATATATCCATTAATAATTAAAAATTATAACCAATAAGTTATTCGCATAACTAACAATTGAAAATTTTCATCAGTAGGTTCATACAAATATGCTAATAAAGATTTTTCCGATTTCTAAATACATCAAACATTACCTATAACACCCGTCTCGAAATACAAGGACATTTTTTTTTTTTAAACAAATCGGAAGCGCATGATTAATAGAAAGCAGTAGATTGCATACATACATTTCAAATAGCAATCCACTTATATACAAACCTTTAAAACTAGATTATTCTAATCATTACACACATTAAGTTTAGGTGTTATAGAAATCCAAATATGTTGTTAAATCATTAACGTATTATCCATTTCAGAGTGAGCTTGTCAAACATTCCATTCCATATGTACTTCTTGCCCACCCACATACAGAAGTAAACCTGCAAGAAGTAATGAGGGGTTAGCACGAAGCTAAGTGAATAGATCCCAAGCTATCAATCTAACTCAGCTTAACACATGCCTATAACCAAGCAATGCACAAGCAACATAGAAGGATCGGTGGTCCTTGAGGTACCCTCATGCCACGGATGGTTCCCCAAGTAACACTTAAAACCAACTGACGGCCAAATCAGAGGTTAAACCGATAGTTTGGTACTATTACTACACACGACGCAATTTCAGTGTCCAACACATGTACAAGGCACTTGCGAAGTCCTAGTAATAGTAGCCAAACCCAACACATTAGTTGACCCCCACCAAATCAAATAGTCCACAACTATCATAGCACAATGGACGCCAATAATCAATCAAGGTTTAGCCAACATGCCAATATAATATTAATGCAATCATTGCAATAAACCAAGTTTACCCGTTGTAACCATGTTGTTACAACTAACTTAGACTGAAAGTCCAAGATCCACTCACCGACAATCATAGTCGTCCACTCAGTAGTCTAATGTCACTGAGTCTTCTCCACATCTGAGAATACAACAATAACACAAGTCAGTCTCTTGTATCGAATCTATATAACATCATTCCAACATTACAAATATCCACCTTTACAACACACTTCACAATCACTTATCGAGTTTATGCCCATTATACTCATAACCTCATTTAATCAACTTTCATTATCACCATTAGCATGATTAAACCGTTAACCGGATTATTTCCATCAAATATTACTAATTCATTCAAAACCCCAACACAAGGTTTAATGAATATTTAATCCACTTAGTTACCACTTTACTCATAATTTCCCAATCAAGTGTTCCAATTAACCATTATCCTCTTTTCATCATATAGCACATCATAATCATTAATTCTCTACAACACCTCATGATCACTCAATCAAATTCTCTAATTTCAAGTTAGTACTTATGTTATAATCATAAATTAGGTACTAATTGACAACCATAACATAACCAAAAGCCTCAATTCATGTTAATCATGCAAATTCCATCAATTACCCAAAACCCTTTTTGATCACAACATATATAATATGATTAATCCAATTTTAGGTTAGGGTTTCACCTATAATCATAAAATTAACCTTAACTAACAACCATACAAGCATTATAAGCTTTAACTTCAAGTTAATCATCATAATTTCATCCTAAACCACAAGAACCCTAATTCCAACTTACAACTTACAAGTTGAATCATGTTACATATCATCATGTATGAGTTTAACTAACATCAATTTAACAACTTCAAGCCTTAATTTCGGATTATAATCTATAACCCACAAAACCCTAAATTTTAGATTTATGAAAATCAAGAAATCAAGACTTACATGATGGTTAGAAGGATTAGAGGATGATAATCTTCAAGCTAGAAGCTTGAATTCGAATTTGTGTTCTTCAATTTGATGATTTCATTAAGTTTTTGGATTGATTAGGGTTTGTGTGTGTGAATCGTATGTACGTATGCATATGTGGGAGTTAAAACCGACCCATCAAATAATATACCATATAAATGCTAATTTTCATTCCCCGTATTTATTATTGTCTGGAACTTAAAAACCATTTGCGGGGAAATACAATTTTATTTTACCGTCAACTAAATAAATTTAAAACAGGTAATATTTTAATATTCACAATAAGTCATTTAACTATTTGACCTATTATTTTACAATCAAACACATATAACAAATTTAAATCGCATTTAAATTTACAGGAAATACCTATTACTCCTAGGCCCAATTTGAGGATGTTACATTACCCAAGTATTCACCCTTTTTAACACGTAGTCTATATAATTAATTTGCCATTCTTAGTCGATAGTTTCTCGCCACGTACTGTGTAGTCGTTGTCTATTTGTAAAGGTAAATCTTCTAACAATCTCTCTATAAAGTGACAAACAAAGACCCCACAATCCATTCCATTTTGTTGTTGTGGCACATTAACGGCGTACCCAATTGTCAAGGTGATCTTCTTTTTCGGTGTCTTCTTGACATGTTTCCAGTAACCTATGCTCTTTAAAAATTCTGGAAGATAGTTTTCTATACGCTTTCGGACATCATTCAGAAAACTACTTCGATCGGCTGCCATACTATCATATATAGTCAACATCCAACTCCCCAAATTTAGCTCCCCAAGCAACCAGTGAAGACCAGGTATATTTAGCGGGATGAGAACATGCAAATATAAAATATTCAAGTAATGATATATAAAATATATACATACATACACATCCACACAATATATATATATATATATATATATATATATATATATACACTTACTCGATCGACTTCCCACCATGCATGGTATAAAGATCTAGTGCCGTTTACATATGTTTTCACATTGAGATTTTCAAGAAATATGCTTAGGAAAAATGTTGGAACAACAGCACAACGTTGGTCTCTCGAGGTCGATATAAGTATCAAATACTAGATCCATGCGTCTACATGCTGATTCAATTGCAAAAAAGAAACAAGTTTAGAATTAGTATTAAACTAATAATATAACTTTCAGAAGCAAACGAGGTTCACTACTTACTGGTGTCTCGATCCAACCATTTCCATGTATCCCGAGAAGTAATCCCCAAAACTCCTTAGTGTATGGATAACCCAGGGGATCTATACTAAGATAGCATTGTTCCTTATTTTAGTATAAATAAAAATATTCTGGGGTTTGTGCCCAATCTTGTTGTTCTGTTTCGGTATCAAACGGCACTGCTTCATTATCAAGATGTCCTCTGGTATGTTGTGGAGATTCGATGGCAATATCAGTAGATTGGAAGGCCATAAAAGGTGTACAAACTTGTGGGCCTTTCATCTTCTTCCTAGGACTCCGTCGCAGGGCGATGGGAGGTGTTTATAAAATTAACAAAGTACAATTTATAGTGATTTACCAAAACTTAGTAATGTACAAAAACATTAAAAGATATATACCTCCATGACAGTGACGATCGGTGTGCGCAACCCCTCTGTAACATCATAATATGGAAACGAATCATGGTTTACATACTCTTGCGGCATCACGTTTTCATTATCAGCATCTACCGACCGTCCTACTCTAAATGCTGACGTGTCCTCCGGCATCTGTGTATGGCCAGCGTGAGAATACCTATCTGTCGCACCCCCAAATTTACCGTTCAGCGGAAACAATTCGGGTCAGGGCGCGACTAATCAAGTATCATCACACAAAGTTATATCGAACGACCTCTACATGCGTCATTTCGAAAATATAATTTAAAATAATACATAGATCACCAAAGTGTTTACATAGTTGCGAGTTCACAAAAAGTCTAGAGATTCTAGTACATAATCACTTTTACAAAATAATAATGCAAGAAAATCTCCGTTGTTTGTAAAATATGCGACTCGAGCTAGTGCTTCCAAAAGCATCCTACTGCACCTGTGAACCTGAGAATTACATGCTAAAAGGTCAACATAAAGTTGGTGAGTTCATAGGTTTGCATAGTTGAAATCATAGTAAAATCATAGTTTTGAACACAAGCTATCAGAGTTATCATAGTAGCACAGTTGCCAAAGTAGTATACTATTGCTATGAGCTCATAGTCCGAAGCTTAACCAGTTGGTGCCTCTAGTAAGTGCATCCATCTACACTCAATTACGTAATATTATGCGTACGTATAGTAGTTAGAGTGACTAACCCGGACGGCGGAAGGTCAATTCCCGATAGATCTATCCATAATGTTCGCGCTTAGTGAAAACGAGACTATGAAATTTGTTAAAGGCCAGAATCGTAGTGGAATCGTAGTTTTACTCATGCAATATGTATAAGTGTTTTCAGTTATTTGTGTTCATAAAAACAGAGCATGTAATCTCACCCAAAGTAAAAATCAGTAAAAGTGGGGCTATGAGACTCACCTGAGTCTAGTAAGTAAGCTACATTTGTGTAATCAAACGAGTATTCTGGATGTAATTCCGTAAGTTGGTTCTCCGAACCCTGTAACCTTCTAGCTACCTAAACGCATAAGGTTGTAAGTAAGTATGTGGATGTCTCAGAAGACCATCCATGCTAGTTGTCCACTCAACTAGGTAATGTCCAAGTGTTTGTTAAGTGTTAGCGTTTGTAGTTTGAAAATGTGTACGACCCGTTGGTGACGTTATGTAATAGTTTCTGAAAACATCATTATTATGTTTGTTTCGTTGTATACTTATAAAGTATATGTAATTGCATGTTCAAGTAGTGTCGTATATAGTATACTTGTCGTAACGCGTATTCGATACTTGGTTAATGGACTTAGGTTACTAACAGACTATTCAGTTCGTAAAAACTCAAATTGCAGGGCAAAGGGTCAACTAGCAAGTCTCAATTCGCAGGTCAGAAAGTCAACTTGCAAGTCTCAATTCGCAGGTCAAAAGGTCAACTCGCAAGTCTCAACTCGCAGGTCAAAAAGTCAACTCGCAAGTCTCAACTCGCAGGTCAGTTTCTGGGTTGTTTTCTAGGCTCGATTTCACCAAGTTAAAGTCCGAGAAAAATCACGTTTCATCACTTATGTCTTAACTACTTTGTGTAATTTTTCCAGAATTTTTAGGCATCTACAAGTCGGTCAAAAAAATTGGTAAGTCCTCGGAGGTCCAAAATCGACCAATCTGGACACAAGCATGAACATCAATTTTCTAGCCAAATCCGTGTATTTCCAGGAAACGCTATAGAAGAACTTTTTAGAGTTAACAAAATTTGTGAGATTTTGGCATAAACCTCATGTATTTTTGATGTGTGTAGCTCGCGATATAGTCTCAAGAAGTTGGTGTAAATTTCTGTCAATCGAGACAGAAAGTATATGTCAATGGAGAAACGAGTTTTCGAGTAGTAAACGGGGTCGAAAAGTTGCGAGACGAATTTTTTTGGAAAGTTAACTTCTTAAACTTCATTTTAAAGCTAAGAAACGTCCATTTTGTTTAGAAACGAGTTCAAAACATTTAGTTGAAGTTCGTCATATTTCTGTCCAGTAAACTGTTTTGGTTTTTAAGTTTCAAAAACGAGTTTCGATATATATATTGGACATATTCTTGTTATGTGGACATACTAACATGTAAATATATGTGATATGAGTAAAGCACAAGGGAAACGAAGTTCTTACAAAGCTTGTAGAACCGAGAAGAAGAAGAAGAAGAAGAAGAAGAAGAAGAAGAAGAAGAAGAAGAAGCTAGTGTGTTCGCTTTTGCGTGTTTTCTTGAATTTCTTGGTGGCGGTGAATTGGTGGATTATGGTGGTGATGATGGCCGATGGTGGTGGTGTTGGAGGCTGTTCTCCAGCAGAAAAGAGGAGGGAGAGAGAGTTGGAAAGTGAGGTGTGGATGTGAAAATGATTGAGTATGGTGTGTATGTAAGTGAAGAAGAAGAAGAAGAAAAGGGGTGTAAGGGGTATGGCATGGGAATTTCTAGCAGATTTTGGTGGGTCCCACCCTCAAGTGGGTGTGTTTATTTAATTCCTCAATTGTGTTACATGCGGTGCTCGTTTACCCGTTCGTTTAAACGCGTAACGTTTTATCGTTTGTTTTTCGTTAACGTTATATTCGGGATATTTTTAATGAAAGTATTTAATTAAAATACTTTATTTTGAGTTATAAAAATATAACTTGGGTTTCGTTCGATTGTCGGGCGCGTTTCGTGCGTTTTTATCATGTACGGTTACTTTTTTAACAAAACGAAATACGTGTAATATATTATCGTAATATATTCGAGTAAATAATGTTTGTTTGAATAATTCCACATTATTTATAAAAGTTGTCACCAACGTCCATATTTAACAGTGTCGACCTTCGTCCGGTTCATAATTGCACGATTTAATTAAATCGCGTACGCGTGTATGTAATTACGCAAAGTGTTACATATATTTAGCCTAATACAAAACTAAATACATGTATTTATACAAGTGTTAGGCACCAAACAAAGTCCTAATTTGGCGGGTGTCACACTATCACCTCGAAATTCCTGTACATATATAACAAAAACTCATACATAACGCCTTTTAAGCTATTAAATAAATGTAACATTAAAATACTTACATTGAATTCCAAACGTAGATCCACTAGCTGTTTTTCAAGACTCGATACCCTATACTCAATGCTAGGATTACTATGTGTGGACGAGGGGATGAAGGATGGTGAGAAGCCCGACATCGGGCGATATGATTGTTGAAAACCAGGCATGGGGCCGTATGATTGTTGAAAACCTGGCATTGGGCTGTATGATTGTTGAAAACCTGGAATGGGATTGTATGATTGTTGAAAATTTGGGATGGGTGGCGTATAAGTCATTGGTGGTGACGGGGGTCTAACATGAAAGTCCGGTGGGAGCCGTGGCTTCTTTGCACGAGGTTGAATATTCACGCCATTAAAAAAATATTCGCTAGCTATCCACCAGTCCGTTGCTTGCTCTTCACGTGTCGGCTCCAAGTCCGAGAGTGGTAAACGTCCAGGCTGATTACAAACAAGTTAATGTCTTACTAGTAATGTAGGTTTAAATATTTAACGTGAAACAAAATTGTCGTTTTACAATAACCTGTAATACTGTAGTAACAAATCTCTGTGTAACCTCCCACGGACAGCCAATGATGGTCCTCTTCCAAGCAATGGCTCTAGGGATTACACCTTCCCTTTTTGTACAGTACCCAGAAAGTCGTCCGTGTGAAAAAACCTCATAAATCCATATCTATGATAATTTTTGAGAAATATAGAAGTTAAGTTAAATGCGTAAAGTATAAAATATAATAACTAAATAAATGTGAATACATTACCTTTAAGGCCCAAACAAATCCGGCTAGTGAGTAAGCGCGCGACTCTGAAGCTTGAGCAAAATGTAACGCCTGACGTTTTCCAACCGCATTACGTAATTTGGGGAAGGTCTCATCCCACACGTAAGAACCCCATGGAAATTGGTTCCATGCATTCAAGTCTTCTAAAAGTACTAAGACACTGTCTTTTACAGTTGACTTAACCTCGCCACCAAGAAACCCAAAATGGAGTAGTAACAATGAGCACACTCGGACGTGATCAATATCATCTAAATTGTCAATTTCTGACTCAAACACAGATCTAATATCTCGACCCCTAATTGATTTCCCAACTCTAGAGCTGCAAACTCTATCCCTAAATGGATTGCCAAATCTATTAGGTAATCGGTCCTGACGACCGAACCGAAATCCAGTAATGAGACAAAACTCCCGACGTGTGAATTTAAGCTGTCGTCCACCGACCAAAAACAATAAATAATCAATTTCATGTTCTGGAACATACTCAGTTTGTAGTATCAAATGGACCAAACTCGGGTCTCGGTTATCGCATTCAAGATCTAGCCATGGTCCAAAACAAGAGTTTCTAAATAGTTGTAGTCTATTAGGGAATCTAGATAAGCTTTTACTAATTAGTCTCACAACTCCAACATTAGATCTAATAGTCAAGTGTGCATCGTAGTATAACCTCTAGACAACAAAAAGATTCACAGTAAACTTATTAGTTAACATACAAAAAATAAACAAAAGTAAAAAAACAACTATAAATTAACGTAAACAAACATAAGGACAATAATTTATGATTGACACTTTTAGTAGTTACTAAAGTTCAATTTTTCAACTAATATACAGTAAAAGTAAATAAAAGGAGTACAGAGTACAATCTAACGTACAATTCCATATATAGTAATTTCCATATATAACTACAAAAGTTACAAATTATATCTTACAATTATTGAGTAGTAATAATCCTACAATTTTCATCTATAGCAATGAATTCAAACTAAGGCAAAAAATAAAAAATTAAAACTATTATACCCTACATAAATATGAATTTGTAATAACAACAAGTTAGAAGATCATATTACACCAAAAATAAGAAACTCAAGCTCAAATATTATTTGCCTACCTAAAACTGAAAATTTCACTTATATATACACAAACATTATAAATATGTACTACGAAATTATAAAAAAAATCAACCAAAGTTGAATATTATATGCATTCAAAATTATAAAAAGTCAACATAAAACTCAAACATTAGAGTAAACAAAAAGTATAGTATGTGTATATGAAAAGAATAAACTTACATTGAGATCAAAATCAGCATCTTCTATCTTCTTCTTATGCGTTTTTTTTCCCAGTAAAACCCTTCTTCTACTTCAATATTGTTCATGTATATGCGTTCTTGTTCTTCAACCTTAATGGTTTCGGTTTTTTTGCTCTGGTTTCTCGGTTAGGGTTTTCTCGGTTAAATAAAAAGAAGGGAAAGGAAAAGGTTGGGATGATTATCAATGAAAAAAGTAAAAAAAAAACCGTACATTAACGCAAAAAAGGTGAAGGGCGCGACTGGAATGACGGGGGCGCGTTTTGATGTGACGGGGCGCGCGACACGTGGCTTAAAGGAGGCGGTGTATACGATGTTTCGCGCCGGCTTGTTTCTTTATTTTTTTTAGGCGCGCCTTGGTATACGGGTTAGGGTTTTCACACGTGGCGTATGATGATTGGATGTTACTGTCGGTGAGCGCCCGGGCCCACAGGAGATATTCCTTTTTTTTTTTGTTAAAACCTCTTTGACTTTGCTTAATTAATAATTAACGAGAAGACTTTTGATTATTAATTGACGTAATTGCATTGTTTAATACATTTGCGCCGTTATCTCTTCTGAAAACGTGAAACGTACGACTATTTTGTTAAAAGTTAAAGTCAAAGGATTATTTTGTTAAATGGTTGCGATCAAAGGACGGGATTTGTAATTTTCCCTATAGTCAAACACGGCGGCATCACCCACAACCCAACCGGTATTTGTTGTTGGGTTTGGTGCTTTCGCTTTTTCAACTAATCTCCGGAAATCAACGGTTAGGATCCGTCCACGTCATCCTCACATAACACCCCTCTCTTTCCTACACCCCCACCGGGAAAAAACACAAGAAATTCATCCGATCACATCATTAAAATCGACAAATTTGATACCAATTTCATATAATTTGTTGCAAAAATTAAAACTTTTGATGGACCCATCGATTATCTATTGTATTCTTGATTTTTCTTGGATTATTTCTGAGTTAGATTTCGTACGCTTTTTTGTTCATCGTCAACCTTGTTGTTTTTATTTCTAACGATATCTATTATTTATTATTCATTAATAGCTGCTGCTTTCATCAATGGGTAAACAACGTAAGTAATTAATTTCTTTATATTCTTGTTCTTCTATGATATTGGTTTTATTGAATTATGCTTCTTCTTTTTTCCCTTTGTTTAAGAAAACAAAAATCAAGGGAAAAATTGGTTTAAAATTGTGTGAAAATCCAACTGGGACTTTAGATAGTGTAGTTTGTTAAATTCTGTTACTTTGATATGCATCTATTCACAGTCTTGAATTCTATGTAAAACCCAGTTGTGATTTTGTGACTTAAATTTGTTTTGACCGTACAAAAATTTGCTTCCCCTAATTGGCATAAAGGTTGACTTTTTAGTCACTATCTGCTAACATTAAATTATTGTTGTGGTGTTTCATAGGTCGTAATCAACGTAAGAATGCTGCAATGCTGGATAGTGACGATACGGATAGTGTAAGTTCTTCGTCAAGTATGTCTGATCAAATTCTTGGTACGGGTGGGGAGGAAGTGCAAGATGATAAGGAGAGTGTGCTTGATCAAAGCTTAGATGCTTTATTTGAGAAAAGGTATATCTTTATTAGTATTCAAATATCACACCTTAGTTTCATAGCCAAAGTATGCCAGTAAAGCAATCTCAGCCAATTTTCGATGCTTATATTTTGTAATGAAAGTACAAGTATGATTGTTAGAATAATGCAGTATTATATGGTATGTTTAAGGGAATAACAGTTAGTTTACAACAAAGCTACTATGTTTTGATGGAGTTCACCAACCATCATATTAACCATTATTTTCTGTAAAATGCAAAATAATAATGAGCGATTCTAAAAAATTTGCTTGTAGTTTCATCAGGAAGTAGCTACCAGTAATTCCTTAAACCAATGTGCATTAATGCTCTTTTTCTATTTTAGTAACCATAGTGGTTGTAATGCGTTTTAGATTCATCCTATCTAACATTGATAACTTTTATTGTGTAAAGGGGGGAAACCAGGGAGAAGGCTTTGGCGGCTATCATAGAAGCTTTTAATAGCAGCTTGCCTCATGAATTTGTCGAAAAGAAGTAAGAACATTTGTGAATATATGCTATGTTCCTAGGATATCTTCATGTTCATATATGAAAATGTGTTTTTTGCACGTTTCACAAATGATTGTTTTATGCTTTGCTTTTCTGTTAGATTTGCAACACTGCTTCATCAGTGTCTGAATTGTATTAAAAGGGGTTCTGCAAAAGAGAGAGCCTTAGCATCTCATGCCATAGGTATATACATATTATGCACTACTATATATTTATATATGTGTATCGATGTAATCAATTTAGTTGGTTATTAAACACAATGTTGTGTCGGTTCCCACAGGATTACTGGCATTAACCACTGGTTCTGGCAAGAAGGCACAGGAAATATTAGAAGAAGCAGTTCCTCCTATCTTAGAGGCCCTCAAGTCTCGTTTGGAATCATCAAAGATAGCATCTGTATTTTTGCATATAATTTCATCCGTTTATGTCTGTTTAATAATAATGTTAAAATCTGATGTTTATTTTTGATTTCTTTATTTCATGGGCGGCAAATTATGCTAGTTGCTAGAATGCTTGGCTGTGATCACTTTTGTTGGTGCAAATGAACCAGAAGAAACTGATAAATGCATGCAAGTAATGTGGCAAGTCGTCCATCCCAAATTGGGTCCCAATGTATGCATCTCATATATTCACCTTTTTTTTGTTCTGTTATTCACCTTTAAAATCTTTTTCTAGTTGTGGTGCTAAATTTTCTATAATGCATTTAGGCTTTTACTAATCTATTGTTCTTTTTGTTTGAGATGAGATTATAAAGCTTTGCAACTTTCAGGTTGTTGCCACCAAACCATCAGCACCAGTAAATACGGCTATGGTATCTGCTTGGTCATTTCTTCTCACTACTATGGATGGGTGGACACTCGATCCTAAAAGTTGGCAAGGGTAAGCTGATTTTGAGGGTGTTCGAAATTTGATATTGGAAATAATCAGGTTTAATTCTTGGATAAAAGATTCTGCTTCTGATTGTCTTGTTTATCTAGGGGTCAATTAATTTAGGATAATCAGTCTCATATCATCCACAACAAAATTTAGTTACTTATTTGTCCAAAATTTAGTTACTTATCTCACAAAACATGTTTTTTTTTCTTTCCTTACAAAAAATGTCATGTTTGGGACTTGGCTCATTCTTTCAATAATTTCATATAATAAGCACAATGTGATAAACAGTAAAACGTTGAATATTCTAATCTGATCATTACAATCTCGAGTTAAAGAAACACTTATCTTTCTAGAGAACTCTGCTAACTTTTGTAACTATGTAGGTCAATTTCGTACTTCTCAACGCTTCTAGAGAAGGAAGACAGATCTGTGCGTATTGCTGCTGGCGAAGCCCTAGCGTTGATTTTTGAAATAGGGAACCTTGAAAAGTTTTCAGCCCAAGAGGGGAACAGCACTAAGGATGTTATACATTTACAAGGACTGAGATCTAAAATCTTGAATCAAGTTAGGGACCGTTCTGCTGAGGCAGGTGGCAAAGGTTCTGCTAAAAAGGATCTTAATAACCAGCGTAACACATTCCGGGACATTCTCGAATTTCTTGAGGTATTTTTTTGATATCAACGTATGTAAAATCTGTTAGATCGTGTATAATGGTTTCATTAATCATTTTTTTTTTTCTTTTTTGTAATAAATAGGATGGTTACAGTCCAGAAACCTCTGTGAAGATCGGTGGAGATTCATTTACCACCACAACATGGTGCCAATTAATACAGGTTTGTATAATGCTGCCTGCATTAGGCTCTCTACTCTATCAAGGAGCTTTCTGTCTTGTGTTCTCATATTTTACATTTTGACAGCTCAACTTCCTAAAGCGTTTCCTTCGAGGAGGATTCATCAAACACATGCAGGTTTGATTTCTCTATTCCGAAAGCTTGTTATTCGTATGTAAATGAAGAATGATACAAAGTGTAGACATTTATTGGTGGCAATCAATGGTTCATTGGTTCAATTATGAACCTCACTCTATATTACTAGTTGATTTCACTAGGTTTTTTCAAACTGTAATGACAATTAAAGATTCTTTGTGGGTCTATCATTCTATTTCGATAATTTATGATGATGAATGATTTTCTTAAACAGGATAACGAATTTCTTCATGAGGTGTTTGACTTCACACCGAAGAAAAAGCTTCTCTCTGGCAGGGATCATGTGTCTGGAACTGAGAAGGTTAGTTGAGTACTATTTACTCCCTCAATATCCATATTTTCTTATTGAGTAAATTACATTAATGGTCCTTGTGGTTTACATTGATTTACGAAAACAGTCCCTGTACTCTTTTTTCAACGTTTTCGGTCCAATAACTTTGGATCTGCTCACAAATGGTCCCTAAGGGACCATTTGCGAGCAATCCAAAGTTAGACGGAGGGACCATTTGCGAGCAAAAATCTAAAGTTAAGGGACTATTTGCGAACAAATCCAAAGTTATTGGACTGAAAATGTTGAAAAAAGAGTACAATGACTGTTTTCGTAAATCAATATAAACCACAGGGACCATTTATGGAATTTACTCTTTCTTATTCTATGAATGTTTGTTTATGTGATTTGTTACAACTTCCCTTTCAAAGTAAGGAGATGATTTGCTATTGAATAATCAACTTGGGTATATCTGAAGCTTAGTTTACTCAAAAACTTGATAGTCACATTAACTTTATAAGTAATTGGGAATTGTGGTGATATCATTGCAAACATTTAGAAGGCCTTTTCATTTGTTTTTATTTTTTTCTTCTTTGTGGAACAGAGGATGTACAAATCTCCAAATTCTGCCCTCAATAAGGCAAGGACACAGTACCTGAACAAGCAGCGGATGAAGTCGCAGGTAAGCAGATGTTTTACTTTTACTAGATTTCTGAAACGTTTATATTTCACCTTTTTTTATTATTTATCGTAATTATCAAATTCTGTTGGGGGTGCAAAAATGGGTGGGTCAGATGGGTTGGATACCGATCAAAAGAGTTTCATGTCAAAACATATAATTTTTCTACTATGGTTTGAAATGGGTCGGGGTGTTCGAACCCTAAGCACTTATCTTTATCTGTAACGGAAAAATAACATGTAAATGATTGTCTAAAGTTTTTTCATTAAAGCGACTGAGGAGTTATTATGCATTTATATGATATTAGACCACTCAACCCATTTAAACCGTTTTCTTTTAAGTTACCCATTGGAGACTATACAGAATCAAAATTGACCCGCTTGTGTGCAAATGGGTCAAAATGGCCACCTCTACATTTCCTGCACCTTAAAAGCTGACACTTGAACTTCATATGTATACTCTTCTATGACAGGGACTTTCCAATATTGTTGTATTATTTTGCTACTTGTCTTAAGTGTTAAAATAATAAAGGCTGCGGATTCAAATATTTTATTAACCCTTCTTTGCCCTTTTTTTTCCAAGCAGGATAAGAATGCAGGCCACTTTGCATCGGGGTTTGACGAGTAATGAACTGCAGCATGCTGATACAGATCTGTAACCTCATTATACAACTTGATTTATATACCAAAGCTTAGAGTTTTGTTAGTGGTAGATTCATTGATACACTAATCATCAAAATGATGAACTTTAAAATATGTGGATATAAAAGGGCTGCGTCAAAGTGTACGTTAAATCAATTTTATGAATTCACTTAAATTCAAAATGTTGAGAGCATTACCGATGAGATAACATTGATAAGGATGTAAATGAATGGGGAGTCGGCATTTAAAATTTTTGCATTTGAATATAATGAATATTGTATTGAAATTTCCATACTCGGATTCAGCAGATGGTAAAACTAAAGATAGAGCATTACCGATGAGATAACATTGATAAGGATGTAAATAAACTAATTGATAGGGTATAAAACTATGAAATACGGAGTAGTAGAAATGATGCATTGGCCTAAAGATAGGGCTGCAGTTTAAAAAAAATAAAAATTTACATTTATTTATCATTAATATATTGGTGATAGTTATATCTTCTCTATGGCTCATGGATTAATATCATATCATATAAAACTAAATAAGCGACTAATGAAGTTGCAAGATGAAAAAAAAAGGGTTAATACACAGAGAGGGCATTAAAGTATTCCAAAATGTTCGATTAGGGCATTAAAGATAATTTTGTAACGTTTGCATGAACTAACTTAGAAAACCTGTTAAGACATTGACACTACCCGGTCAAACCGGTTAAAAAGCTGAGGTGGTACTTCTTCAATCTATGTGTACAATAAAAGATAAATCAAAACTAAATCAATAAATATATAACCAATCTTCATCTCTTTTACATCATTATTCACTTTTTTTCTCTCTCAATAAATTTCCTCCAACCTCTCTCTACAAACTCACCACCACCTATCACCACCACCGCTCATCCTAACCACCGTCACCACTACTACTACTACTACCGGTCTTCACTCTCCCACCACCGTCCCCCGTTCCCCGCCATCACCCACCCCATCACGTGATCACGAGTCTCCTTAGCAGCTAGTGTCAATTGCCACCACCATCCACCGTTCCGGATCTATCAACCACCACCGTTTCTTTTTTCCGATCTACGAATGGTACAAAAGGGCGGCGATGGAGATGTACCTTTTCCGACAAGCGGCGGCTGACCGTTTTTCGTTTTAAGATCTCGTTTTAAGATCTCGCCACCACCATCCACCGTTCCAGATCTATCAACCACCATCGATTCGTTTTAAGATCTCAAAGATTTTGAAGGTGCGGCGGAGCGTTAGGGTTTTGGTGGTTCACAGATGCGACGGTGGCAGAGGGTGGGAGAGATGGTGGCGGGTGTGATGGCAATGCTGATAGTGGTGATGGTCGGAGATGCGATGACATATTGACGGTGTATCTTGTCGCACGATTTTGGGTAAATTTGAAATGTGGAATATGTTTGATTTTGAAATATTTGTTTGTGATTTATGTTTGATTTAAGAAAAATCGCCCAAAAATTATGTTTGATTAGTTTGGTGTTTGGAATATGTTTGATTTATATTAAGTTTTGAAATTTCACCGTAATATATACAAGAATGAAATTTTTGTATGCATATTGCTATTATTAATTTGTTTTCATGTACAGGATTATGTCAGCAGTGATTCATGAGATTTGTTGATTTACTCTATATACAAGATATAAGATAAACAATTAAAAATGAATATAATTACAATTAAAAATGAATAGAATTAGAAAACAAATCAAAAATGAATAAAAAAGAAAGATAAGGGTATTTTTAATGACGTGGACATTTTTGGGCAACATGGCACTTACGTGGCAACTGATTGCTTACCTGGAGCCTACGTGTAATCGACGTGGCATAGACAACCGGTATCAAAACGGTCATCCATGAAGGGGTTTATCCAAATGAATATTTTACAAAACTTTGTTTATCCAAAATTAAAACCCGTATAGTTAGTTCATGCAAACGTTACAAAATTATCTTTAATGCCCCAATCGAACATTTTGGGATACTTTAATACCCTCTCTGTGTATTAACCCAAAAAAAAAATTAATTCCAAAATGAATTCTCAAAGGATGGGTTCACTGTACTGCTCAAAGCTGCCGTACTATAAAGGTATAAAATTTTAGGCTAAGCCAATATAGGTTACATAGCTTCAGCCTTTAAAAAAAAAACACTACCACTTTTGTAGTTCAGCTCAGATAAAAGACCCCATTTCCGCTTAACATTATAAAACAAAATCAAGAGCAGCAATAGGAAACAGGGATTCATCTGCACCATATATTGTATGTGGGTAACCATTAACTGCCCCATTCTAACCAAACAGCCACCTGTGTAACCATAATATCTGATTGACCGGATAACATCATAGTTACTCTATACAAAAACCTTTAACAAAATTCTTTCAGATATGCACTCAAATTCCACCCAGACCTGAGAAGTGTTTTTTCATAGCTTGGTCTTTCCGGTAATGATTAGTCACACCCCCTCCTCTCCTCCCTCCTCTCCCTCTACCTGCTCTTCCACGTTCACCAGACTCGTTGCTATCTTCCCCATCATTTGTCTCTGTCACGGTTTGTTCCTGTCCAATAAAACTCCTACCCCCTCCTCTCCTCCCTCTCCCTCTACCTCCTCTTCCACGTTCAGTGGCAGACTCGTTGCTATCCTCCCCTTCATTTGACCCTGTCACGGTTTGTTCCTTTCCAATACTACCCCTACCCCATCCTCTCCCTTTCCCTCGTCCACCAATTTGAAGTTGCTCACCATACTGCCCTTCGCTTGATTTCAAGGAAACTTCATTATGGTTTTTGTTACTATTTCTTCCCCCTCCTCTCCTATTTGAATTTCCAGTAAAATCGGGCTCACCACTATATTTTACTTCATTTACTTCCATCACTTTCTGTGCTGCACCTAAAGGGAAATTACCTCCACGCCCAAGACCATGAATTAACTCCTTCTGTGTTTGATTAACTATAGATGCTTCATTGTAATTTGCAGCCGCCACAGAACCTGAAACTTTGTAGCTGTAATTCTTACCATCTTTCACATAAAATTGGGGTTTTTGTCGTGACCCCCATCGTGAAGCATCTGAAGCAGAAGTCTCACTAGATATTACTTTTTCACTCAAATCATCCAGTCCTGAATCACCGACACCTAGACCAAGATCATCAAAAGAATCATCATACTCATCTTCATACTCACGCAGCGATTGAAGAGCAAAATTCTTAGCAGTTTCATCTTTTGAATTAAAAATTTGATTATCAGGCACATTCAATGTAGATTTCCTAACAAATCTTCCAACTGAAGAGGACGATGATGAAGATTGAGGTAACATGTTTGCGGGTGTGGGTATGGATGTGGATGTGGGTGCGGGTGCGGGTGTGGGTGTGGGTGTGGGTGTGGGTGTGGGTGTGGGTGTGGAATCTTCAACCAACTTCCCTTTTCCTTTATCTTTTATGCTAGCAGGAGGACCAGTAGTTTTGAGCGGGGCTACCGCTAGGGAAGTATCAAGAGAAAGTAGATCACTATGAAGGGTTCCTTCTAGAATTCTCTGAATGACTTCCTCAGGGTTGTAATTATATACATCAAGACAAGCAGATATGAAGCCATTACCATAATCAGGAAATAAATCTTTCACTTGACTGATTTTTGATTCAATTATTGCACTATCTTCATCAATTTCCATCGCTTTATTTGATGAGAAATGTGCTATACTTTTGCTTGTCGAAATTGACATGATTCCAGAAAGAAAATGCAACTGTTGGTTATCCATTGAGATCCACCCTTCATTCCCTAAGAGCTCAAGTCTGCCTGTCAATTGGTAGTTATTTTCAATACTTTGAAGCAATGTATTGAGGTTCCTTCCATCTTTAATAGTTGAACATTCTTCACTAATTTCTCGAAAGGTTTGAATTAGGATGTCTGCCCTGATAATTGGGTCTTCCACTTGGGCTGGAAATATCTTTGAAGCAGATGGAAGAAGAACGCTCTCCTTAAACAATTCTTCACTTAAGTAACATAAATTTAGTAATTTCCAACAAAAATCAGCTATTCTAGATGATAACAATTTCAGACTAATGCCAACTTTTGGCAACATGTCATCTTTCTTTGTTGAAAATATTACTTGGAAACCCTGTTGCAAATTTGGCAATAAGGAATCATGCAGTCTTGCAAGAACTTTAAGCAATTCATCACTTCCATAACTGCAACAAGAAAATAGTTAACATTCGGGTCATAAAACATTGGAAAAATTCTAGTACAATTATTGGCTGAATACAGAACAAGCAAAAGTGAAACGTACCTTGTTAAAACAGGACAGGAAAAATAAAGAGCTGCATGTCTGTAAGCACTAACCAAGGCATCCATTGATACGATAGCATCATTTATAAAATCCATCACCTAAAAGAATAAAGACAGTATACAGATATGGAAGAGGAAAAATACTATTTGCATGAACATGATCACTGCTAGGACAATGATGTTAACGAACAGCAGAAATCAGATAAGCTAAAAACATTCCATTTATAGAAAGTTCTAACCTCTAGATAGTCTGAGTGAAGTTGAGTGGAACCATCATCTTGAGCTACAGGAGATGATAATAGAACCTATATTTCAACCCAGCAGATGAAACTATTTAATATGCATATGAATAGCAAAAAAAAAAAAAGATTATTAAGGAAAAATACCTCTACAGACGTGGTGCAACGCTCATACATGGCATGAAATATGTTAAGAAAATGAGAAATAGCTGCAGAGAAACTATCGTGGATCGAAGGTTGAGCTTGTATTGCATTGGTAACCTGAGAGAAAGAATAAATAAATACTAATCTAAATTAACTGCGGCAAAGGTGACTAGGATAGAAGTACTCGTGGTAAGTTCAGGGCAAAAGCCAAGTTTAAGATAAACAACTTTCATAAACGAGCAGTGCAAGTTGCGTTTTGGCACAAGTCAATACAGTTAAAATAAAGGTAAACAGTGCAACTTGCTTTTTGGCACAACTCAACAAAATTTTATCAGTTAACATGATCAGAATCTAATATAGAGCAACTGAACTATTTAAAATCTAAACCACGGTACCACATAAATCACTTGTTATGTTAACACTTACAATTGATCGGGTCAATTCTTCATTCTCATGACCATAAATAGCACATATATCTAGCAACTTAGGCAAGTCGAGCAACTTCTTTTCCTGCAAAATGACTACATGTATACATATCTTGTAAACAAGGATGCCATAAAGTATTTACTGTCAAGAAACTCTTAACTTTCATAAGCAAATGTGACACAAATGTAAGTAGGCAGATATTTCAGTACTAAGTGTATAGCTTATTCTGAGATGATGTACATACGTGAAAGTTCATTCAACTAGAAAAGAGTATCTGAGTAATCAAACCTGCATGATCTTTTACACTTAAACTATCAGACGCCTTGGCACCAGGATCCCGATTTGAAGACCTTCAAAGCAAAATAATGCAACTATGAGCTCAGTAAAGTTATAAAAATGGCTGTGAAAAACTTATAAAAAGGAAGACTAAACATACATTCGATAAAGAATCATAAACACACGCCGATTTAGCTCATGATCACCAACAATCACCCCTGCAACTATTCCCTTGGCTCCACGATAAGGAAAGTCGTACCATCTACTCCTAAACTTCAAGAAACTTTCCAAAAACGCATGAAGGGATGTATCACTAGCCACTGACCACCAAACATGATCGACAAAAAAGTTACTTCCAAAATGCTAGTCACTCACAAACATGTAATTGCATATCAAATTGATATATATAACTCGGATATATAATTACATTTATAAAACAACAACCAAATATAAAGCAATTAGAGCAACAATTAACTTTAATAAACAATAAACCTTGTGTCCAAAAGTCCTTAGGGTTTAATTTGAGCAAACGAGAACACTCGCGATTCAATAAATCAACAACAGATTGAGATTCCACAGCATCTAAAGCACCTTCTTCGGCACCTAGACCTGCCGCAACCGCTTCGTCTTGCGGCAAGTAATTTACGAAATTGCCACCGCCGTGATGCCTGCGCTGACTATCGGAATTACTACTATTACTACCAGATGAAGACGATTGTTGATTTCGTAACGAATTGGAGAGCGTTTGATTCGAAAGCGATTGAGATGGCGTTGATTTAGGTACAATTTTTTGTTGTTGTTGTTGAGTTCGATTCTTGCTGCTTGAGTATCGTTGATGATTCGACATTATTATAAGAAGGTGTGTTTGCTTTTGAAATAGTATGTGTTTTGTTAATTAGGGTTTTAGGGTGATGAAGATTTTGATGATGGTGACGATGATTATTCCGTGTGAAGCGTTGATGATTTTGCAATCTGGATTCGCAGTGGGAGGGGGGGCGAAACGGTGTCGTATTGTTACTTGGGCAGCAAGCTCAATTGAAGTCAACTAATTATCCAATCTTTAAAATTGGGAGGTAACCTTACCTTGTTTCAATCTTATCGAGTAGACTCGCATGCATGGAGATACGGATTTGAACCCTGATATATTGATGGAGTCTGAGCATTTACGGTAACAATACCACTTACGATGCTCAATTGGTTTAATCCCTTTTTTTGTGACATGAGTAAAAGTAAAATTTGTCGTATCTAAAATAGTTTTAACTTAAAATATTCATGTATAATCATCGAATTTTGCGAATGAATTTCATGAATAATTAAATTTAGTTTAACGTTTCATTTTTAAATCTAAGGTTGCGTCGATTTACGGAGTTCAACGCAATTCGATATAATTGGAAGATCAACTCTATTCTATAAGAGTCTTTGGTTATAAAAGATTTAGTTTGCAAGTAATTAAATTCTTCAATTCAAGGGTACTCATATTCCTATGATGAATTCTAATTGCACAAAATATATTTCGCGAAATAGGCTGATTAAGTCCTGAGCACATTATTAAATTTACAGTTTGTCGTATCAATGGATCTTGAATAGTTGAATGTGAATAATAGATCTTTTTTAAATATAAGTCACCACAGATTTGATTGATCAATATTCATTTAATACAAATAATAAATCAAGACCATGAAAATTACTTCTCATGACCAGAAAAAAGAATGAATTTCATAATTACAATTAGTCAGACCCATATGTATAAGCTTTTTAGTTTAAGTTATTTAGCAATCAGGAAATGCAACAAAAATTCCCTAATTTTAAGATTGTGAAAGCTTCTGGTAGAGACCCATGTCCATCCCATTGTAAGCTATTGGAGCATACATCCACATTTCATCTGAGCTCAACAACTGCATATATACATTCAGGAAACGGGGAATTAGTACGATAAATGAAGAAACCGATCAATGAAACAACACAACATCAAGTTACCATCAATATCATTAGCTTTAAGAAATTATATCATACCTTAATCTGAAGCTGCAAGAATTTGACATATTGGACAGCTTCTTCAAGCATTGTGCTAATGTCGACCTTTGTTCCATTCGGCACCAAGTTCTGAAGGACTTTCAATCTCTCATTGATCCTCTCTCTTCTTTTCTGTAAACCAATTTAGCAACACGTACGTACACCATATTAATTTCACATCATTTCAAAAGAACGGTGATCGAATTGGCACAAAACGATATGAAGTGATCTAAGCTTACCCTTGCATAAAGGCTTTGTGGGTCAGTGGCTGCACCTCTACCAGCTCTAGTTTTCCAGGTCGGGTTTTCTGCACTTCCATTTAAATCATCATCTGAACTGCAAGAACTTGAGCTCGCGATTGGTGCATTTCCTACTTTTTTGTTATCTGTATCTTCTGCATCATTCTCATTGGTATTTTCAGTAGCTTCCATCACCTTTTGTTTCTTCTTTGGCTGCACTTTCTTTTTATTTTTCTGTCATAATAAGAAGAATATTTTATTAAACTCTGATTGAGGATATGATAAATTAATTCCACAACCTCACAATAACTAAATAAAATACTAACACTCACATTAACTCGTGTAACCCTAGTTTTTTTCTTCAGATTCTCAGTGGGCTTTTCGTCGTTGACTTTATCTTCCATTGCATCTGATGATTCAACCATTTCGAGTTTCCTTTTAAGAGCCATGTGCTTGTGCTGATCAGAATTTGGGACCAACTGATCATCGTGTGTCATGCGACGAGTTTCTTCCATCGAATCATCAGAAAGAACTTGGGCTAATAATGAGGAAAGGTTACTGTTTTCATCAAAAACATGGACTTGATCAAGATCATACACGCCAATTGTTGGTAAAGGAACAATATTAGAAGGTGGGTAAGGAAGAGAGGCTGCAGACTCATAATGGTAGAAATTAGGATTAATATTTTCAGAAGAATAGCTAAAACCATGATCTTCGATGAACGATGAATTAGTAATGTTAGCGTCTGTCATAACAGATGAAACAATGGAAGGAATATCAAAGTTGAAACCATGATCTTGTTCACTTGAAAATAAACCATGATTGAAAAAGTGGTCTGAATCTTGATCACCGGCGAATAGTTTGCTCAAACATTCCCATTCTTCATTGGAAAAGCTCCCAAAAGTCTCCATCTTTTATAAAAATGGCCGGATTGAAAGACACAAGATAATGATGATAGAAAAAAGCTTTGAAATGTGTTGGGAGATTGAGATGTTGAGAAACATATTTATACCCTTTATGAGGAATGTTAGTGTGGGTTGACTTGATTAATTAATTGTTAATGATTCGATTAATTATGGTAGGTCTTTTCTGTATAAATGAATTTAAAATCACGAGTCCACTGTGGGACATATAGCTACCAAGCAAAGTACAACACATGACATGATCAGGAAACACTTGCAAATAAACTTATAAACTTAAACTTCTTTATAGGATTAATCATCTATAACCTACTCTGTGCCATCATTTTATCCTTTAATTTGGACCAATCTACTTTTATCTCCACAAATTTGACGAAGTCTTAATTTTTTTTTTTTTTTTTTTTTTTTTTTTTTTATTATAACTCGAAAATCGAATTTATTACCGTGTAACTGGAACCTCATCTTTAACCAGTAATTATCACTCGGAGATCTGGCACTTACAACAAGTGTAGTATATCCTTCACACAACGTCTAACACGTGATTTTTCTTAATTTACCAGAACGTCTAACAATTATGGGTGGTGTCTCAGTTGAATACTTGAATCATTATTCAACAAGTCGTAATATGATCAATGTGATAGTGTGATACAACAATAAATTCAATTATTGTGTTATTTTAAGCAATGATTTTAAAACCGGTTCGGCTCAAAATGGTGTGTCAGTTGGATACTTTAAATTTTTTAAGGTTTAAAGTGAACAAAAGTTGAAAGTTCATTGAGCTTAATTATGGGATAAAAAAAATGTGAGATGGCTCAAAATGGACAAAATGAGTAGTACATAGTAGTTTTAAACAATTAACTCTTGTTTATACTAGTACTAGCTAATATATAGTACGACAACGACGATGACAGTAAATCAGTAAGAGCAATGACAACAAGTCATGCCTAATTGTTCGTTGAAACGTTATCAGGTTAACAGATTTACGTATTAATAACCACAGTACGTATTGGATTTATTTTTAATTATTCCACTGGTTCGATCTACATATTTTGAACTTCAGTTTTTTCTAAGTATATAAGATTGATCATGATTTATGTAAGATGGAGATAAACTAACTTTGTTATTTCTAATGAGATTCCAAGATCAAAGGGGATGCTACCCATCTGTCAAAAACACAAAGTCAATATTTGATAATCATTGCATTACATTACAATAAAAAATATATATAAACTAAGCATTTTAATTAGTCTTTTAGAGTAATAAACTACATACATGAATGCATTTGAACTTTAACGCATACGGCCGGAGTAATATATAATAATAATAATGATCAAACTGAACGTAACTATCAAGTTACGAATACCAAGACATTGACTACAAAGCATCCCTTAAACGAGCTTAATTAGTTTAATGAAGATTATTATAGATGATATAATTAATTAATATGATGATTGGAGGGTCTTAAGAGTCTTAGCCTCAATCATGAGATAGTGACTAATACGTATTAATTAATTAATTGTGTATAGTATGCATTAATATATGCAAAACAATATCGTTTTAATAGTAATAAGCCGGTGATGATGTGATTAACAATGAAAAACAACTACGTGCGTGATTAAGAACAAGAACAACGTACTAAAATTAAGATACAGAGCTTCGAATTTTGAACTTGAAGTTAACTATAAAACCTTAAAACATTAGCATAAATCGATATCCTCTCATGTTAAATCTAACAAGTCGTGTTATCACATAGATAGACAGGGACGGACCTCACACTATGACATCTAATTAGATAGTTTATTTCATCTAATTCACGTAACTTATATATGTATATATACGAATTACGTACATTAGTCGTTTTGATCGAATTACTTACATTAGATGACTTATTGAAGCATGCAATTGACATTCCTTCATCCTTTTCAAGAGATTTTTAACTTAATTTAGTGGAGTTTTGGTTTAATGTATAACTTAACGTCGATCGGGAGCTTAATTTGTTAAATAGTAGTAGTATTATTTGAGTTTGATATATAAATAAAAGATTAAAATCCAAGGGCGGCTTAAATATTGCTAAAAGTATATAGTAGGACATTACAACCGAATAGAATGTTGTTTTGTCCCCTCAGATACCCAAAAACCTAATCTATCCAAATCCGTATGAAGATCGAGATTTGAGATCTTTTACAAGACGACGTGTTTTATACCTTCATTCATCTTCATCATGTTATAATTTGTTGGTTAATTAACAGATTAAAGGTCCACTTCTGACATCGTGAAAGTGTTAACCATAATTATGAGCACGCCACGTACTCCTTGTCATGACAATAACAAGTTTGCAGTGTGTAGCTGGTTAGTCGATTATAAACCTACACAAATTATTGACGTGGAAAACTTAGAATTGAATTAATAGCAATTTAGGGCATCTCCAATGATGACTTTTTTTAATAAACAATTTTGTGTATACAATCTCTTACGTATAACTTTTAAACCCGGGTCTCTAGCACGGGTTTTGTAGACAATGGTGATCGACTTGAAACGTATCATGTAATAGTCACGCCACTGATAGCTGATGAATCATTGACTGCGTACAATAGCAATAAATAAAAAATTACTTTACGCATTAGCTATGTAAGATAGAAATCAAACACTCTAGATTTATATATATATATATATATATTTTAATGCAATTCACCGCCTTTTAATGATTTCGTCAAGTGTTGTTTGTATATAAAACAGTAATAATTTATATAGGAAATCAAGTAGCCATTTTGTTTCACGAAAAAGAAAATAATTTAGTATAATGTACTTCATATGCCATATGGACATATGGTATATAGTATCGCTATATAACATCTCATAGATAAATAAAATGGTAAAATAATGAGCATTGACACTTTATAAATTATATTTCCCAAAACAATTAATATTAGTAAAGAGAAATGATCGGTGGTGAAGATCCATTTATGGCATATAGATCGACAACAAGTAGCTGTGATGTCTCAGTAAATAAAAAACAAACCCAACAAGAATATATCCAAATGACGTACAAGAGCTATTTTCCTTTTCATTTTGTAAATTCCCCACCATCTTTATTGTATAAATTCATATATCAATAGCAATATAGTAAAAAAGAAGGTAAAACCGACTCTTTATCAGTCCCCCATCCCACAATCAAGAGAGTTTCTCGCAACTGTTATGTTAGATGCCCAGAGTACATTTCTTTCTCTAACTACGAGTATATTGTAAGATTTATATGAAATTTCACATTTCCACAATCTTATTTGAAACCTTGAACCGTCGGTCCGTCGTCCAACATAAAATGGATCATAATCCTTACAAAGTTAATAACATTTTTATAAAACTCAAAACTAAAAAAATACTATGACGCGTATAGAAGATATCTCTAAACCAAACCTTAAGCTAGGTTTACACGAGATCATTATGTGAATTGAACCTAGTCCCAAATTGACCACACTGCACCTTTCATTCTGCCGATTTTTAAGGCTTTTACTAATTTAATTAATAATAAATAACAATAACAAATAATATATATAATTAATAATTAATATATGTTTAATGTTTCACATTCCACCATCCAAGGTTTTTGTAACCCTTTGGGAATTGCACCGCACGATCTCTACTTCTCTAGCTCCTCATGTCGGCTTTCCATTTTTTTTTTTTTATATACACTTCCTACGTCCACCATACATAATTATTTATTTTATTATTTATATAAATAACAATAATAGGGAGTACATATGTTTATCATATTATTTAATTTCCTTTGTCATGAGTTTATGGGAAATACTGAATTTTAAGTAAAAAATATTGCATATAAATCTTCTCAATCTCTAGAAAAACATTTTCCATACACTCAAATATTCGTTTCTTGAAATAACTAAAAACAAATGATTGCTCTTTTTAAACATAATAACTGATTGTTCGTTTCACTAGTATTATATTATTGATTAATTAATTAATTGATTTTGTGAAGTTTATATAAAAAGGAGTAAATGTGGAAAGACAAGAACAAGAGGACACAGCTAATCTTGTCTCAAACTACCAACCACTGGATGCCAAAAAAAAAAAAAAAAAGGTATACATTCATACCATCCATGTTAGCAACGTGGTTATATAACTTTAAGACACGTAGCATTCTCTTTTAAGGACCTATCCGTAGTTTACATATATTATATTATCTCTATAACAATTACCAAAGGTAATGGTAATTGATACTATACTCAATAACTACTATAGCAACTCAAATGAAAAGTAAAATAATAAATAACTGATGGGGAGATACTTCAAAAAGGATATGCATATTTTCTATAAATAAAGAAACATATGAATTAATATATTTGATGTAAATGATATTAATAATAAAATATAAAAATATAAACACAACTATATGTGGCTACTAGCCTACTAATATTTAAAACAAAAAACATTAACATTATATGATGTAATTTTCGTTTTCACAAGATATGATTATTAAGTTGAAAAATTATTCTAAAGGGTATTAGATAGAATAGATAGTTATTATTATAATTATGTTACTTTAAATATATTATCAATAGAGTCAATATATAATTTGTAGTTCTATGTAGAATGAGTAAATTTTATATTAAACTAACCAACTATAAGGGTTAAAATACTATAAATAAAAAAGTTTCAAGTAAAATATGTAATTATAAGGTATGATAAATGACTATATGTGTGTGTGTAAAAGGGGTGAAGATAAAAAAAAAAGGTGAAAACGAACAAAAAAAAAAGGTTCATGTATGTGAAGTAAAAAAAATAAAAATTCACACAAAAAATAATTTTGTTTGAAAAAAAAGGACTAAAGTCAAATCCGTAAACCAAAACAAAAAAAGTAAGGTTCACAAATGATAATTTTAAAAACTTTATGTGAACCCAAAACAAAATAATTAAGGTTCATACTTGAAAAAAGTTAAAAACTTTCCGTAAACAAAAAAAATTAAGGTACACAATTAGAAATGTAAAAAGTTTTATGTGAACCCAAATTTTTTTTTAAGGTTCACAATTAGAAAAGTTGTAAACTTTCTGTGAACCCAAACAAAAAAATTAAGCTTCACAATTAGAAATGTTAAAACGATTTTGTGAACCGAAAAAAAGAAGCAGCTACACACTTAAAAATTTTAAAATTTTTATGTGAAAAAAAATTAAGGTTCACAATAAAAAAAACTAAAAAAATATTCAAAAAAATATGTTTCACAAAAAATTTATGTGAAAAAAATAAGGTTCACAATTAAAAAGTTAAAAACTTTGTGCGAAGCAAAAAAAAATAAAGGTTCTTGATGAAAATATTATGTGAAACAGAAAAAATATATAAAAGTTCACAATTAAAAACATATGTGAAGCAAAAAAAAAATGAAAGTTCACAACTTAAAAAAATTGTGAAGCAAAAAGTATTTTCACCGTTTTTTTTATTTCTACTCCTTTCACACACACACACACACACACACACACACACACACACACACACACATATATATATATATATATAAACTAGATTAAATCAATGGCTGAGATCTGTTTTCACCGAGTTTTTTTTATCCCCTTGTTTTCACCAAAACCCATCCTTATATATATAAAATTTTTAACTCAAAATATAGAGTTTCTATATTTTTGTAATTGAGTTCTTAAAGCTTTACAATTATAATATGTTGAATGTTTTCCGTTACAAGTTTATCAACTCAACCTAATCAAATTAGCTAGTACTAGGTCGGGTTAAAAAAAAGCGATAAAAAAGATACATATTTAAATTGGTAATCTAATTGGGTACAGATCTTTAACATAAAAAACTATCCAATTCCAACGACTTAAGAAAATCAAAATTTTTGGATGAACACTCCATACTATAAATTAATTTCTTCTATGTTTTAATTTATGTGAAGTGAGCAAACAATCTAAAGAAAAATTACGTTTGTGCATCTAAAACTATACACTTTCTACGCCCCACATCAACGTGCGGGTGAAAAAACTCGTTTACAACAAATGTAATGTTACATGTCTAAATGTATATATAATATAATATAATATAATAACAACAATAACCAAATACTCCGTAACAATATCAAGTTTATAAACATTTTAGATGCAAAATGAAATATCAGTCTAAATAAATCAACATGATCACGGACATAAAATTTTTTTTGTATCGACTATTAGAACACTAATCATGGAGAGCGTCTTCCGTCAAGTCGTCCTTAAGTTCCAGACCGTTGTCATAGGCACCGTCCCGTCTTTGGTCCGGCGTCCTAGATCATGTCCTTGCAGAGACAGTATTAGAATGCACTTCTCAATTGCTAATGTATGGGTATGTCTTAATAGACAATAAAAATAGAGTTTCAAGTAATGAATATGTACTGGTGACGTGGTGTACGTAGATATGACACCATAACACAAGTCTTGAGTAAACGGGTAAACGTACGTGGTCTAACCGGTGTATTCACGTGATCGTTTCCGACTCTAAGTTTGAGTGTCTTAATAATAAGTGCTCTTATCTTACACTTTCATTCCCTGATTCTCTCTGCTAATGATTCAACTTAATACGGAACATGGAAGTCTTCGTGATGAGATCACACACATTTTAATTGTTTAAAATGAGTGTACTTTGTATATATCATATAATTAATATAATCATGAATTATAGTATTATGTTTGTTTGCTATACCGATACGGAATAATGAGGATAAGTTAATTAATCTGAACAGTGTTTAATTAGGCTTATCTCGTTTTCTAAAACATGTTACCGGAGGTTGAAGGTCAACCCGCTTTGATATATATATATATATATATATATATATATATATATATATATATATATATATATATATATATATATATATATATATATATATATATATATATATATATAGGGTAGTGATCAAGAGGGAAGTGTCTTTTTGGAGGGAAGGGGGGAAGCGTTAGTACGCATCAGGAAACATATTACAATTATCAATCAAAACGTCAACAAAAAATTATTTTTATCGGTAAATAGTAATCAAAATCGATGCTATAAAGAATATTTTAACGAATGAATTTCATTTTTAAGTCATAACATTAATTGATGAATATTTATTTAATTAATTGTTAAGATGCAGTGTGATGCATATTAACTAAGATGCATCGCGATGCATCATAAAACTTCACATTATTTGAAAAATATTTTTATTGTTAAGATGCATCACAATGCAGATTAACTAATATGCACCGCGATGCATCTTAAAGGATTTGGATCAAATATTCATAAATCGATACTATAACTTGAAGAAAAAATTTATCAAGGAAGCTTAACATTTATAACATCGATTCTAATTAACATTTACTAAATTTCAGTTTGCTTTTTTCAAGATTAGTATAGGTGAAGGTAATATGCTTCCTGATGCGTACTAACGCTTCCCCCTTCCCTCAAAAAATGGACTTCCCTCGGGATAATGCCACTATATATATATATATATATATATATATATATATATATATATATATGCATGTAAGTGTTAATTACCTTGATATTAAATATCAAAATTATTTTTCTGACCAATTATCTAGAAGTCAAATTTGTTCTCATAAAGTTCGTTCCGATCACAATTCTATATATATTCCCACGAGATAGAGCTGATGTTTTTTAAATAGAAGTTCTGCGTTAGCAGGGGCGGAGGTAGAGGGGGACATGGGGGCGGCTACCCCCTAAGAATTCTCAAATCATGTAAAAAAGAAATTTTTTTAAGGGTATTTGCGATATTTCACAAGTTTTGCTCCTCAAAAACTTGTACAAATAATTAAAATTTTTTGTTGCCCCCTACTTCTAAATCCTAACTCCGCCCCTGTGCGTTAGAACAATGGCGAATCCAGGATCGAATATTACGTGTGTCCCATCCGACTTATTAGGCCACGTCAATGAACGGGTATAGCAGGTTGCCGACTTATCGAGTTAGGTAAACGGGTCGGATTTTTTCGAAACATCAAATGCATTATAATTGAAGCTATATTGAACATTGTTGATTATGACTATAAAATGCATTGCAACTAAGCAAATAATGACAATTTTATACTTATTTAGTTTGTCATGAAACGTATAAGCAACTAGAAAACTTATAACAAACTATTAAAATGTAGATGTTAACTTATCCTACTTAAATATTCTTAGAAAGGAACTCAATTAAAGGAGTGAAAATTTTGCCATTAAAAACTGAGTTAGATTTGAGATTTTGTAGTAGAACTTTGATAGATAGGAGGGTTAGGATTTCAATATTATTATTGATCAATGATTTGGATTTAGTACGAGTTAATGATATGTGGTTATGTACTTATGTACTTCCTTAAATCATAGTCCAAATAAGCAATTGGTCTGGTGGTTTTTTTTTATATCAAGATCTCATAACATGGGTCCAACACAAATTGTAACGTGGGTCCATATGAAAAAGGGTTAATAATGGTTTAATCCTTAAAGTTTCATATTTTTTTCGTTTTAACCACTCAAGTTTTTTTCTAATGATTTAACTCTTGAAGTTTTAAAATTTTGGTGGTTTAAGCCTAAAGTTTGATTATACTTCAAAAATTTGATGGTTTAATCCCTAAAGTTTATCTTTTATAATGATTTGATCCTTTTAAGTTTTTCTATTTTAATCATCTAACTTTCAAAAAATTAATGGTTTAACCCTTTGAAGAGTTAAACTAATAAGTCAATACAAACTTGAAGGGTTAAATCATGATAAAAAAAAACTTGAATGGTTAAAACGGAAAAAAAAAAGTGAAACTTTGATGATTAAACCATTATTAACCCTATAAAAAAGTATAATACTTTCTACAATATTTTGAGATGTAATCTGGGTCCATGGACCCACTTGATTCTCAAGTAGAATCACCTATGCGTTGGAACTTAGAAGACCTTTATCATGAACAAGATAATTAAAAAGTTAATTATGTCAACTAATTAATCGTTGAATTGTGATTATATTTAACTGATTATGGGTATGTTTGGCCTAACTAGCTGGTAGCTGGAGCTTGTAGCTGGAGCTGGTAGCTTGTAGCTGGTAGCTGGAGCAAGTAGCTTGTGGCTGGAGCTGGTAGCTGGTAGCTTTTGGTAATATTTGTGTTTGGCAAAGTAGCTGGAGCTTGTAGATTATGAATGTAAAATGACATAAAAGGACAAATATATTAATTTTAAAAATGATATATAATTACACGGAGGGTATTTATGTAATTTCACTTTCCATAAGCTACAAGCTACTTCCATAAGCTACTTCAAGTAGCTTATGGTTTTGGAGCTTATGAAAATCATAAGCTACTTATAAGCTACTCAGCCAAACAGAGCTTATGAAAACTATAAGCTATAAGCTACAAGCTACAAGCTCTCGTAAGCTCTTAAAAATGGCGTGCCAAACATAGCCTATGTTACACATTAAGCTAATTGGGCATATAGTTACTATTTTAGAGTTATAAATAATCCTGGATAATGTAAAAATCTATATACGGGGCTTTTGTTTTTTCAGCGTGTTCGCGAATCATGGTCCGTGGACATCTATCTTTCGTAATAATACAACAACATGAAACATTCGCATCAATGCAGCCAGATCAATTACTTGCTACAATTAAGTTTACTTAAATCGTGTGTAGTGTACACATGCTTGTATCCTCAACCTTTCTTTTGCGCATTTCATACACGAGCTGAGGAAGCCCATTCCTAGCGCTTGTCGAACACATTCATCGAGTACTAGTTGATCATGTCAATAATTACGTTAGACGTTCACCACACAACATTGTTGTTATGCCTTCAACAATTCGCTAAAGAATCGATTGTACGTCCTAAAACTTTAGGAAACACATATGTTTGATTTGCACAAATCTTTACAAGAAACTATTAAAGAATTGATTGTATTTGTGTCAGTGTCAACATTACTCCCCTGGAGTAGCTCGAAGTAAAATATTAGCATTAAAAAAAGTCAATGTATGATTGGAGTATTTGACTAGTACTTGTTGTTGCTCATAATTTCCAAGTCAAATAATAGTTTATTGGGTTTTCATGTGTGTGATTTCTGAGAATATTTGAGTTTACAAAAGGTCAACTGTATCTTCCAAATACATTTGTATGATCTTCTTAGTTAATGTTGTTAAAATCTTGTCCCAATCTCTTCTCTCTAAAAGTCAAACCACAGATTATTAACAAAATATGAATGTTGACTTTGTATAATTGTTACATCTTGCATCGGTCAACCTCATTATTCTCTTTAGATGTACACGATTTTGGTACGATGTCAAGAGTTTAGAGCTAGGATGGAACAGTTCATTTGCAGAGTATAATATTGCATTATTTAATATTTAATGGTACATGATTGTCTTTGAACTTATATCTAGGGACAAAGGATAGGTGTTTTATAAGATTGAATATCGTTATACGCTATATGACATTTGTTGCAAAGCTGTTATTATAAGATTGAATATCGTAATACGCTATAAAACATTAGCTTAAAGAATTTACACTCAAGATAGTGAATTAACAGCAAAATAACATCAAATAATAAACTCGACGAAATATACCAATTAAAGAGTTGTCTAGCTAAGGGGCCTGGTGCCTGGATATAAAAAAACTACAAACTTAGCAGTAAAAATACACTACAATTTGATGGGCTATTAGGGGCCTGTCAACTAGGGGTGCACAAAAAAACCGGGTTTTATATCCTACCCGATTAAAACCCGAAAACCTTACCCGGTTGTACCTGGGTATGACCCTACCCGGTTCGGGTTTTGGGAGTACCCGCCGGGTACATAACCGGGTTGGGTTTTTAGATATCGAAATCGGGTTGAACCCGGGTTGAAATAGGGTCGGGTTGGAAAACCGGTCAAAAACCCTGTTGAAAACCTGAAAAAAACCCCGGAAAACCGGTTTTAACCCGGTTGAAACCCGGAAAAAACCCGGTTTTCCCCTTTTGACCAAAACCCGGTTCGGGTTTTCGGGTCGGGTAGGGTCAAAACCAGTCTGCAGTGTGCACCCCCTACTTGTGAATTGGATCCGTCCATGTCTGCGTCCCAATTGAAGTGCTCACTTTAAAAATATATACAATTTTAGAACTCTACAATCATTACAATGTTTACCAATAAATTATCACGTTTACCGCAGGAAATTTTAGTGCATGGACTATAGTCTATAGGTCCGGTTAGATAGATTCTTGTAGGCCCACTTTAAATTGGATCTATTCTAGGCCCATATATTGTTAAGGCTTTTTTAGTGAAAAATAAAAATTAAATAAATACGTAGAGTCGTAGATCATTGATGACAATGTCCTGCAACATGAACAAAAAATCTCTCCATTGAAACAGAAAAGAAGAAACAAAAAAAATTAGGATGTTTCATATGTCTTCAAACTAAAATTTGTAGTTAATGATTAGGTGTAACTACCTCCAGTGGCGAATCTAGGATCAAAACTCACATGGATCAATAAGAATTTGACATTCGTAAAGTGACAAAATAAATGTTCACACGTGCCAACCGGGTCGGGTCATTTTCTGGAAAAAGTGGATAAATACGATTAGAATATAAACCAGGAATACCTAGACTACAATATATTATACATATATTGGGCATTTGCCACTTCTGTCAACATTTAGAAAGCCACCTTATCATAAAAAAAACATACAAGTTCAAATAATAGTTATAATTTCTGTACACATACTAACAAAAGATATAAAAATAAAAACCCTAAATTTATGATAGTTCACAAAATAATCACCAATAACCTACAGAGAGAAAGGTTACCAGTGAGCAAATGAATGATCGAATATTGAAGCTAAACAACAATTGGAGAAGACATTCCTTTTAATTTTTGAGTTTCAGATGAACTATGATGTAAGTTTGCGAATTTGGGTTTGGCGAAGATATTAATTTTTTTAACCAGTAGATAACTAATGGAATCACGTGATTTTCATATGGAAGGAAACGTAAATTGCAACTTTGGGCTTTTTGATCAAGTAGTTTAATGGAATTAGTTTATTTTTAAAATATTAAGAGTGCAAGGTGGGTCTAAGTCCAAATACAAGGGGGTCCAATAATAAAATATGTGGGCTCTCTAACTAATTTTTTTTCTTAATAGTGGTCAAATGACCCACCTAACTATGCTGTAGGCTCGCCTCTGTCTACCTCTATATATTGTATGGGTGGTGATTTGTACACCACCAGAGATCGATGCCATACACCGTTTTTATGCATCATTGTGTTATACTGTACAACATTGTAAAGCAGCTTTAGTGGTGTATGGCTAATTTTTGGTGGTGTACAAGTCACCACCCATACTGTATTCCTTTTGTCTATACAAATCTGTAACTCAAAAAATGGCTAGCTAATAGCTGTAGGAAACACGATAATGGAACACGTGCAAAATAGTTTTATTTGTATAAAAGGTACCTGAAATGAAACTCATAAGGGCTAACCCGAATACAATTTGAAAGTGATTCACTCGTTGTTCTATCAAGGCACTTGATTGCAACTTTACGAACTTCACTTGGTAACTGAAGGCATACCCATTCTAGAAACGACTCCATATCGTTAGCAAAATCAAGCATATACCAATCCAAAAGTTTAGGTATAGCTAATAGTTTCTTGGTGGTTGAAATCCCAACTGCAGCCTGTAAGTAATCTCTTTTCGCAACTTCAAGTTCATTTTCAACTTCAAAACCAGTGTACACTCTTACCTTTATTTTCAAAAATATTCAAAAGTTGTCATTAATTAATGGTTCCTAAAACTGTAGTATTGGAACTATGTTGCTGTAAAATCTTAGGGAGAATACAATGTTTCTTGCGAGTTTATGGGGTGCTGTATAGCGTTATTTTAGTAACGAATGCAGTATTTTCAACCACAATATGCATTACTATATATTGCGTCTTAACAAGTTTTATTCAGAAGACGCACTAAAATAAGAATTTAATTTTTATTTTATTTTATAAACTTTTAAGACTACATTTTTACATTTCGCAAGGCGTTGATAACTTACAGCAGGGGAGGACCAGCTTCCGCATGATAATGCAAATGTAACTAATGGTTCAGACAACTCCAACCCGAATAAGCTTCTTGCAGCTACTTCATCATTATTGAAACCCTTTGCAAAGGTCTGATACATTTAGTACAAAACATGTAATTAGATTCATAAATATCATTGTTTTCAGACCATGAAAATGGAAGAAAAAGTTAATTTCACTTGCATGTTTTGTGTGATAGGGGAGTCGCAGTATGAAATGTTCAATGCTGAATGCATTTAAAAGATGGCCTCCGATATTCACTTTTGCCTCATGCATAAGTTGAATGAACGTATCACGCGTTTCTGGTATTCCATGTTCAAGAAATGCCTAATACAGTATGTAGTTTTCATCTACATCAGTTTAAACTCATATATAACCAATAAATGTAAACAGTGTTTTAGAGAAATATTTTATTACATTCATCATGCAGGAATTATATATATTGATCCAGAAAGCAAGCTTCTCCTGATGTGTGAGACTTGTTAAGTTAACCAATTCAAGTTTCGCAAGTAAAATCCTGAAGTATCAAGAAACAACATTAAATATTGAAATACTTGAAATTAGTAAAGAGTACTTACTTTAGTTTTTGTGCTAAGAACACAGAAATCGTCATTCTACTTTTATTGAAAGTGGTTGCTTCAACTTCATATAAGTACTTATACGGACCAATGTCCGTGTTCTCAAATTCATAGAAGATACCGTAAGGATCCTTGAAATCCAGTGCCCATGGATGCTCACACAATGATGCTAATGAAGGTAGCATTTCTGTCAATTTTAAGGCGGAATTGGAGCTCATTCGTGTAAAAATAAACATTAAGCATTTCAGGAGACCTTCTGAAATCTTATTCGGACAATCATCTCCTGAAATTCCCTTATCTTGTACTTTTCGTGTGTCTAGGTATTTTTCAGCTGACAAAATGTCGATTAGTGGTCTTTTTGAAAATGTTTTAGCCCTTTCTATGTTTAAATCTGGAGACTGCTGCTTGTTTGTTGAGGCATTTGGGAACACTTCAGTTTCAAATGCTAATGAAGACAGAGTAGTACTTTTAGGATCTCTTGTATGGCACTTTTCTTGAGAATCAGATGAATTTTCAAGATTCTTCTTAAAGAAAGAAGTGTAAATAGCTTCTTGATACAGATCTTCCTTAAACTGAACCACTTGCTCTTCTAGCCTAATAACTTCTTCTTCCAAAACAGCCACTTCAGCTAGGAGCTCCAATGTCTGTCCATACCCATAATCAGAAGCATTAATTTACCAGTTTCAATTACATTTTTGTGTCATGAATTGCAATATTATAGAAAATAACAGTAATTATTTGCAAATGTCAGAATTCTAAATGCAATGTGGCCCTTGACTCTTTAGTCTAACACCAGTTTCACTAAAGAGTCTTGGCGCGCAATTGTGCCCCTCTTAGTCCTGTAAGTTCGGATCCTACCTGATTTATTATCAACATTGGCATTAACAAGCTAGTGGCACCAAATCAAGCTTGCAAACAAGCACACTCTTTAATTCATTAGAATATAAAATTCAATGTGAGATAATGAACTCAACTAATCATATCGATCCTGAAACTAAGTTTATGTTGAATAATATCAACAGAGATCGAGAAAAACAAAATAGTAATTAACATGGATTGCAATGGACTATGAAGGAAACATACGTCATACCATAGGAGGGAGATATGAAGGGAGGGAAGGAAGAGTCCCTAACGGTTGTGTTAACGCCTGTTCTAACGCTCTATGAACATTTTCTTCGTGCGTAAGCTGCTTTCTAAGTTTTTCTATCTGCAAAAATGATCGACTAAAATTCCAATAACTGTCAAAAACATAAAAGTAAGACAATGGTGACAACAAAGTACATCTTGTTGCAATGTCATTTTTCTCTCTTTTTCATAATCTCCTCTGCTTGTCGTCCTAGTCTTCTGGTCAGGCTGAATTTGCATTTGTCTTTCAACTTTTTTCTGTATCCATCAAACACCTTATGTAAATTGATTAATTCACATAACATGGAAATGTTTTCAATGCTGAATTTTTTACATGTTTTTGTTTTTTATAACAATTGAAAGAAACGAAACTGATTACCGGCTTAGAACCTTTGAGCGAATTCCTCATGGACCGTAAATTTGCCTTAACTCCGCTGTTCATCTTCATTGGGGTTAAAAAGAAAGAACACAAATCAACACTAGAAAATGGGATCAAATATATATGAATCCATCTATCTTGTTTACAAACAGAATATGTACCATGATTAACGTGGGTGCTTCTCTTGGTAGTGCAAGCATCAACTATAAATTATCTACATGTTTAATAGTTTTATGGAAACAATAAGCAATTAATTAGAAGAAAATATCTATATCTATCTATCTATCTATGTATATTCTATCATCATATATATTTTGTTTGGTTGACGACTTATTCTGTATAATTGCCAAGGACGGATCTATCATCTGTATTATTAAAAGGAGGATATGCACCCCATGTACTTGATATAAAATAGGAGTAAAAGAAAATATAACAAGAATAATAGATCCTTTTTGTGAGAGTACATGCAGTGAATATCAATAAAAATTGTTTTATTGAAAAATGCAACACTTAGAGATTTTTTTTTTAATATTTAGATATTTATAAAATATTTGAATCAATTTACGCCTTAAAATTGTGTTTGGATTGGATATAAAGTTATTGGGTTGGGTTCCACTAAAATAATCACGTACTTTACTTACTGTAAGAGTATCATATTCACGTTCAAAATATGTCTTATTATTATTAGTATTTTCCCTTTTTATGGATTTTTCCCCTTGATGTTGGTGATGCTAAGCTTCATAACAAAATAATATGAATGTCTGTGACATTATATTTCAAATATTTTTGAAAGTCTACCAACAATATTATATAAACACGTACAGTTATTTTATTAGTTTATTACATATATATTACCACTACAATAAATAGGGAGATGATATTTTCACCATCAATTTTGATAGATTCACCATAGATGTGCATTACAGGGTTATGCTGTACAAGTAAATACTGCATGTTAATGGTGGATTTATCAAAAATGGAGGTGGATTTATCACCACCGAATGAATATGATCAAGGAATTCATAATGTTAACAAGTGACCAAATTAAATGCACCAGCAATATTCTTTCTTGTCTTGATGAGACACAACCAATATGTACCATAAAGATATGATGTACAACTTCAATTTGTTTATCTTCTTTCCCCTTTTGTCATAATAATTTGAATTAAGCATACACTATGTTTCACTTATTTTGTTTGAATTGACAAGAGGTCTCGTTATCTTTATAAAATTAAGCATGAGATCGATGTCAACATAGAAATAATAGATGGTACAATATACAAAAAGTCAAATATGACGTGATGGAAAAGCATATCAATTGACGTTTTAAAGAACTTGATCAATTATATGTCTACTTAGACCATTTGCAACGCGTCCGTTTTGGGCTACATTGTGACCTTGAGAACGTCAGAACGCCCGCAATGAACGACGTCAGGCGGTGACGTCGTGCGAAGAAAACGGGCACACAAACGTCCAATTTTGGGCCCCACTCGATTTTTTTAATTCTTTTTCTCTATTTTTTTTGTTTTTCTTTATTTTTGGTTGTTTTCAGAAAAGAAACGAAAAAAAAGTTGTAGTTTTTAAAGAAAAAAAGGAGTCACAGAGATTTGATGTAGAAGAAGGTAAAGCGATCGGATTTTATCTTTTCTAGTTAAGTACTTTTAATTTTATAAAGTGTATTTTGTTTAATCAATGTATAGTATTTTAATTAATTAATTAAATATTTTTTTTAATTAAATTAAGTTAGTGGGACCTAGGGGCACAACATGAGCATTGTGCAATGTTAGAGCACAGGGTGTGGGGAACGGTGTTCTGGAGAATGTTGAAAGTGAGCATTCTGTGGTGTGGTAAAACTGAAATCACAGTGTTCTGGACAGTGTTCTGAAGTTTTTTATTATTTGTTTTATTTGATTTTTTAATAAAGATAATTGTATAAATTAATATATAAACAACAAATAAATTAAATAAACGACATTTTATTCATTAAAAATAAATTAAAATCCAAATTTTTGTTTGATTTTTTTTTCACCCGTGAGTCAATATATATAGAATGTAAAAAGGTTTTTTTTTTTAGCAAAAGCTAGCCTGCCACAAAACTGAATAAACAAAAAAAAAAGAACATTGAACATTGCCGACGTCCACAAGGAAACGGTGAGCCAAAAAAAATGTGAGAACACCGGGGAGAACATTGAGGGGGTGTGCCAGAACACCGAATGACAGTATTCTCATGGGAGAACATTGAAGCCACATCACCCCACACCCAATGCTCTTACGATTACTAGTGGTTATATGGTATTGTAGGTTTGTGCAGTCGTGGCGTGCAAAATGCCCACAACAGTATCTTACCTGTCTTAGTTCAAATCTCCATCAATCATAATACAAGTTGGCATCCTCTCATATTTTCACACGATAAATTAAACTAATTTAAGTAAATATAAAAAACATGATTTTTTCTTATAGAAGGCTTACTCGCTTTTTTTGATGCCTAAGAGAACGTATAATCTCTCATGTTGGATTCAACAAAAGAGGATCATAAAACTTATGAAACCCGACGTCCCACCCCGGGGCGGAGCTAGAATAGGGGCAGCGGGGACGGCTGCCCCCACAAAAATTTTGAAATTACGTAAAAAGTAAAATTTTTTAAGATATTAATGATATTTTTAAAATTTTGCCCCCTCAAAACTATAAGGAAGCACAATATAATTTTGTTTTTACCCCCTCAATATATATTTTCTAGCTCCGCCTCTGTACCACCCTCAACCGACAATCTTTATAAAATATTGGATATATGCATATGATAGATCGATAATCAAGATCAAGATGATAAATATATAACATAATATATACAATCGGTACATAATGTACAAAAGCGACATATCGATCTATTAGTTAATTATCTAAACAATAAAAAACCATATAAAAAGTAAACGATTAGAACCATGCAATCGTGCATGCCACCCAACCTATATCCTTACTGCAGTGTCCTCTTCTTTCATAATTCACACCATTTTATCACATTCATACCACCAACAAACAAAGCTGGCATACATGCCTTATAAGCACAAGTAGCATATATATATATATAGAAACAGTAGAAGTATATATATATATATATATATATATATTACTGATATCGAGTCATCAACACCATTAAGGTTGAGGATCAATGGTTGCGCTTGGACCAACTGAATGACCAGCACCAGGGCTATGTCCTGGTGTTGTAGGGCGATAGTCTCCTTCAGTTGTAATAACCGAATCCGAATTTTGTCCATGATTCTTGTCTTTAGCGATTTTCGTCACTTTAGTGGTCTCATGGTGGGTTGTTGCACCATTGATGCTCTCCCAACTTAGAGTTCTTCCTTCACTTGAAGCGAAAAGGAATAGTGTTGCTACAAATAGTAGTACAACAAGTGCAAAATACTTCATTGTTAGTCTGTTGCAACTACAAATAAGTGTATGTGTTTATATAATAGAGTCCCAAAAGTACTATTGATGGGTGGGTGGTGTATATCAATTGCTTGTAAGTAAGAGATGTCTATTATGGACAAGTATATATAGGCAAAGGAAAATGAACCAATTAAGGTTTATCAACTAACATACGGCAACACAAAGGACTTGGTGGATTTTGTTGTCAACTTTACTAGCAAATTGTGTTCATCAACAACACTTCGATCAAAATACACGTATGTATACTCGTATATCGTACATAAAATATATGTACCATACACCCATCACAACCTTGTTACTGCCTATAAACATGACTTAATTTATTAATTATTGTATATATAATAACAATGATTTGATCCGTGTCAAAACTGATAATAATTGTGTCTTAATTACTTTTATCATGAGGTAATTAAAGTAGTTTATGTAAACATTCAGTAACAGGGAGTAATTAATAGGATAAACATATGAAACATTACATGCATGCAATAGGTTATAACTTTTTTTTTTCCTAGCATTAGGTCAAATAAAAGAGTTGAGTTGTGGTGAAAAGGATAGCAAGGAACGTGTAAGTCGATCTACGAATACAAGCAAGAATTTAAATTCGTACGTTCAGAATCATGTTACGCGCATGCTGCATGTAAGAACATTTTACTAGATTAGTGATATGATATGATGATAGCGCTATAATAGACTAATAGTCATCAAAAATATTAACGGATTCAAGATTTGACGGTACGTAATTGTTTATCGTGCACTTATAGCCGTCGCATTTAAAAGGACAACGCACTCGCCGAACGCCATGTGGGTTTAGTTGGTGTCGAAAATCTCTCCATCGTTGATATTTTTGCACTTTTCCACTTTCTTATACGAAGTGGTACTTATGAGATCTTTGAATCGTTGTATAAACCTAACTGTGGATAACTATTGCCAACAGAATGAACCATTATGATCATAGCCCCTTCAGAGAGTTGTACAACGTGCATCGAGTAATTGTACGCTAAATGGAGGTCCACAAGACCAAATACTGGTTTGTTGGTGTACAGCAAAAGATTGAAACTCAAACACAAGTTGCAAACTTGCAATCCTCAAGATCCCACGTTGTGGGATAGATATAGAATTCTACTTTTGATCAGTTACCATCACTTTTTTAGAGATTTAGGTTAAAAATTGGTTTTGTTGTTTAATTAGGATTTGTGAGCACTAGGAATTTTTGAAAAAGAAAGGTGGTGGCTATTGTTGGCTCCTCAAGTTGTGGAAATTTTTTTAGGCCATTATACACTTTTGTTTGCCATCGTAAAAGGTCGACAAAATAGTATTGTATGTTAGTTAGGTAAATTCTAACTGAACTTTTTAATTTAGGTTTCGTATCAGGAGATCGTAGACGATAGGAGAAGCAGACAATTTCAACGCTTGATTGTTCGATCTATATATGGCCCTGATTCACTGTATATCATAATGATAATGCATCTTAAAAACGGTTCATCTTAACATACTGCATTTTACCCCTACAAATTTGTCATAAACTACATTGTTTTGCTATGAAGTACACCCTTTATTTTAGGGTTAAGTGTTTGTAAATACATATAACTATGCGTTGACTTCTTTAGTGTGTACATAACTATATTGAATACCATTGTGTGTATATATCTTTTATTTTTCACCATTGTATGTATGAGACGGGCTATATCAAGTTACATGCTTATGTGTAACCGGTTATTTTATTATCTTATTTTGCTAACTCCACGTAATTATGTCAACTTTTAGAAAACAAATATAATTTTTATTTCTTTTAATTTGAAAATAAAAATGTCATAACATAACCTAATCATCATTCATCACCCGTTCATCTACAACAATCCACAGTTAAATTGAAAACAACAGATTCAACCAACAACATAATCCCCAAATCATTATCGCAACAACAAATCCATATTCAAACATTTCTTATTCACCCCAAATCATAAACCCATAAATCCTCAAAACCTTAGAAACTCTAAATCAGTCTGTCGATGGCAACACCAGATCGTCTGTGTCGAAATCACCATCGACCTTCGATATTAGACTTCTTCGTTTCCTACGATATTTGCAGGTTTCCGGCCACCGGAAAATCCATCGGCGACCCGGTTTCTTTTCTAGCGAGTTCTACAAAAAAAGAAGCCTGGATCTGACCACGTTTGTTGACGATTTGTTCCGGCAACCAACAAGGCCAAAATTCCGTATCTGAGTCGTTTCCTCTTGATTTGTTCCGGCAACCACTATAGTACATCACGATTCGTTTCTTCCAGATCTTAGTTACCACGTTGCTCATTATTTGTTCATGTAGATATATATGACGGTTTTGATTTTGTAATAAGTTTTGTATAGTCTTGGTATTTAAAATCCATGAATGATTTTGAAAAATTAATTTACAAGAAGAAGGGATGAAGATGAGAACGAACCTCCAGGGTTTTTGGACTTGGGTTGGTGATGTACTATTGGTTATGCATTTTGTACAATTCATACAGATTTGATACATATAATCTAGTCAGCATATACACGTAGATTCAGCTATCAACATTAATTGTGTGGCATTACCACGTCATATTTTATAATACATAAAAATACATAAATTCGAAAGGTTACCGGCTAAGGTTTCTATAGGTAACCTTATACACGCAATGGCGAAAAACTATAGTTATATACACACAATGGTGGTCAACATAGTTGTGTACACACTAAAGAAGTCAACGCATAGTTATATGCATTTACAAACACTTAACCCTTTATTTTATATAGACAAATTTATTCGAGTTGTAAACATTAGTAACTTGACTTTTATATGATGAACATTTTTCATTTAATATAAAATAGTCAAATATATATAAAAACTAAGATTAATTTTATCTTATAAATAAAGGAGGAGACTCTCAATTATTTGTTAAATATTTACCCATGCCACATCATTGTAACATCCCAAAATCCAAAAGTACTATTGTGAATAAAGTAATAGTAAGTGTTTTAAATTATATTTACTTTAGGTGAAATAAAATAGTAATAATTGTAAGTCGGTTTTAAAGTTTCAGACAATGATAAGTACGGGGCACGAAATAAGACTTATTCTTCTTATTAATATGGATATGTACGTATCATTTTTATCAATTCAAAAACATACTCTAGGAGCTTCACGAAGAAGGAAATACGTACAAACCCTAACCTTTAACTAAATTCGATTCAAAAACAACAAAATTGAACCTTGAAATCATGTTTTCATCATGGATTGATTCTCCCTAACATAAGGTAATCTTTGTTCTTGATTTTTTTTAACCTAGAATCTTGAATTTTATGAATTTTCATGGGGGTTTATGAGATTAACGATTTTAATACGAAATAAAGTATGAAATACATTGAATTGATGATAGATAAGCTTACTAATGATTTTGGGTATCATTAAAATGAATTAAAGATAAAGAATCAAAGATAGTGTTCTTGAGGTTTGGTGGGTTTTGAAGAATTAGTGATTTTAATCTGAAATTAGGGTTGTATATGTTTAAATAGAAATTAATTAGTGTTATAAAGAGTATTGGTAACACTAATTCAACCTAAAAGTGAATAATTTGAATTGTGTATCTAGTAATTTAAAATGAGTATTGTGTAAATGATAATGAATTAGTATTAATTTACCTTTGTTGATAATTAAAGTGTTGAATCAAAGAATTAAGTAATTGGATTCATTATAGTTATGAGAATGATTATGATTAAGTGAATTAAAGTAATGATCAAAATGGAATACAAGTAATCAAGTTATGTATATGATTATACAAGTAATGAAATAGTGAAATGGGGAAGATTATGAAAGGAGAGATCATGAATTAGAAATAATCAATCCAAAAGAGGTGATGGATTGATGATTTATTAGTTCACTACAACAAAACTGGTATAATGGGACGGTGATTAGTGTCCCAAAATATTATTTTATAGGACACTTTATCTAATAGGACCAATAGTTGAAGCGTCCTATATAAAAACGTTGTAATAGATTAAAGTGTCCTATAAACATATTTTATATATGAGGACCAAAATATGTGTCGTAATTTATATGTATCAGGGACATAATACATACGACAAAACTAAGTGTCCTAACAAGATATAACTTGATAGGACAAATTGTAGTGTCCCATAAAATGATCAAATAGCGTCCTAATACACCATATTATACGACAGTTCTGTTTTGCTGATAAATATCACAGATCATGCTAATTGTGAGCATTCTAAGAAAGGTTTGACAGATAATAATCTAAAAATACATAAAATCTAAAAAGTTAAAATAATTGGTTTATTGAATTTATTTACTTGTATCCATGAACACTGATGATATACATATGCTAAAACTTGAAATGAAATAATCAAGACATTTACACTATAATCTAAAGTGTATAACTACAAGTAATAGACATCTAGCACGTAAACGAGAGACCAATCTTCATTGAACATGGCTCAAAGCGAGATGTCATCGAGATAGTCTTGTGCTATTGTACATCATCCTTATACAACACCCAAGGCTGCA